>CM035172.1:133912134-134512134 GCA_020205615.1 Panax quinquefolius | reverse complement strand
GCAAAGTATGCAAGTTGTTATAAAATATTCGTTTGGTGGGAAATATTCTTTTTGTTAGGGAATATTCGTCTGACGGCTCAATCATTGGTGGACCCCATGAATGTAATTATTATTTGGATTGAGAAAACGACAAAAATATTTTATAAAAATAACTACGCGGAGGTGTTACCGTTAAAAGCTGTTGAACTACCCTATGGTAAAAAGTATGCGATGTCTGGCGTGGTTGCGTAGTAAGCACACTCAGATTGATTATTGATCTTTACGTGAGAAGTCACTCAATTTATGCTTTCAATTATTCTACTACGATAATTCTTTGCATCATATCTCTTATATTATTGATTCAATTATTGTCACGATTATCATCCGTATAATATGTTATAGTATTAAATCAATAATTGAGACGACAAGTTATAAATGATTAATAATTGTTGAAAGATTAAATATGTGTTGATGAAAAAAAAAATTGATTTGTGGTAAGTTTGATTATTTTATGGGGGCTCATATGTCATCATCTAAGAGTCTCTTCGTCGATAGTATTTACCTTCGTCGATAGTAATTACCTTCAATCGATAGTAATTACCCTTGTGAATAGTATTTACCTTCGTCGATAGTAATTATCTTCGTCGATAGTAATTACCCTTGTGAATAGTATTTACCTTCGTCAATAGTATTTACCTTCGTTAATAGTAATTACCTTTACCGGACGTCGAACCACTTGTCGTTTCACATTACTGAGCGCCAAACCACTTTTCTTTTCACATCATTAGTCGTCACGCCACTTGCTTTTTTCACAGGCGGTCTTAAGCTAGAAATCTTCTATAAATAGAGGCCTAGGGCTTCATTATTTTCACTTAATTCATTCAAGCTATAGAGAGAAAGTATAGAGAGAATAGAGAAAGAAGAAGAGTATTTTGTTACTACTGCTTCTTTGCGAGATTCAATCTCCTACCAAATGTAAGGGTGTTTTTCTTTCTTATTCAGCGAAGAAGAAGCTGTTGTTATTCCATTGCTTATTATTCTGTTGGAATAACTCAGATACGCTGGTTTACCCTATACTTGGTGACATTCTTCTATTATTCTGTTGGAACATCCTCATCTCGTGTGTTTTACACGGACTGGTTTCGTCTTTATTATTATTCTGCTGAACATCCTGTCATGCAGTGTTTTTACACCGACTCTGTTTAAATCTTTATTATTATTCTGCTGGAACATCCATGTCTGTGTTTTTACGCCGGACCGGTTCCATTCTTTTTATTATTCGTTGGAACATCCTCGCTCATGCGTTTCTGCCGGACTCGTTCCGTTATTTATTATTACATTGGAATAACTGCGTATGTATGCTCTATCGCATTCATGGTGATTTCTTTTGTTATTCTATTCTTTATTATACCCAAATGGTTAAAACTTTGACTTATACTCCATGAAATTAGTGGAATATCCTTGATATTTGCGTTTCTTCCAAAGATCTTTTCATAGAAATATTCTTCGATCATTCTTGAATTTTACTCTACAAAACAAAGATTATCGTGTTGATAATTTGACGTTAATAATTCCTGGATAAAATAATTCTTGAACTTGTTTTATTGAATTCTTATATCATTGTCATCATCCTCATGTTTATATTTTTTAAAGTCATCTATGGCCCTGTAAGGCATAGATGGACTTGGTATGATTATGACCGAGACTATTCCGGTGTAATCATGGCCGTAATGTTACAAAAATGATGTGGTAAAATCCTCGATTAGTAGTAGTGCATTGATGGACGATTGTTGGCATGATCATGACCATTAATGAATACACAAATATTCTTGGCCGTAGAAGTGCGTGAATAATTGTGGTCGTGATACTAAAGAATATCCTCGGCCGTAGTGCGGGGTGATTCGATGATGTGGAATATTTATTAAAGCCGAGTCTCAAATTTATAACAATGATGAAAACCTTTTAAAACCTAAAAGATAGTAGACTTTATTTTCTACTTGACTTTTTAATGGATCACGTATTCCGCTGCAGCTTAAACCGGTTGTCAATTATATTTTATCGGTTTAACAATGTTGAAGACTATTGATAATTTATTCTCGCATTATCTTAGTCATAATATTTCTTCTTGGGCTAGTTGAGCTCACCCTTTCTTTCACCGTTTCTCTTCTTGAAATGAGAATATAAATTTGGATGAGTCGGGAAACGAGTGATGGTCCTCAAGATAGCATTAGTAGTCCTCACTATTCTGTGAAATAGTGTGATAATAATTGTAATGAGGACTCCTTTTTTGAGTTTGTATAATATCTAGTAGACGATATTTGTATTTAAACTCACAATTTATGTCGATTGTATACCTGCGCTTATGTTAGTAAGTTGTATTTAAATTACGCACCATGTAAGTGGCGACCCAAGATGGGTGATTTATACCTAATTTTGGGGAGTCACGATTAGTATCGAGCTTAGGATATGATCCTGGCTAAGATGTGAGAATAGTACTAGGAGGGAGAGACGGGAATACCTTGGCTAGTATGACCTACCTAAGTTTATGTATTTTTTATTGGTTGGTCGTAAGATAGGGATAATTTGTTACATGTCAATTAACCTTTTGTTTTGTGGCGATGTCGAAAATGACATCCGAGAATGTTGAGAATAGCGAATGGAGCGCAGCGATCGTTGATTCACCACATATCAATAATCAGGATAATGTGCATCAGGAAGGCGACAATCCTCATGCAAACAACAACACTGACCAAATGATGAATGATCAAATTGTTAGGTTTTCGTGAAAATCAAAGTAGCAATCAAATTGCAAAACGTAGCGGAAGCGAGATAAAATCAGATTTTAAAATTTTTCACAAACCAATTACGGATCATCCTTTATGCATATTATTAATTAAAACGAAGAATAAGAAATTATGAAATCATACCCTTGTAAAACGAGCTTCCTCGAATGCGAGTTCACCTCCCAATTCTCCATGATCTCCTTGAATCTCCGGGTTGATTCCTTCCTTTGATTAACGTAAGCCACCCACGCCAGTATGGCCTCTATAGGTGATCCACCAAGGAAGAGGAATTTTCAAGAAGAAGGGATTTGGCTCAAACCCTAGTTTTCCTATCTCTAATAAGAAAAGGGGTGTACTCTCTCAAATCTTTAGGAATTACGATATCTCATATCTAATATAAGACTCCTCTTATAAAGATATTATATAACCCTATTTTAATTAAAATAAGGTATTATTTATTTAATTAAACTCTTTTTAATTAAATGGGCTCCTAATCCTATTAGGGATAATTAGTTAAACTCCTTTAACTTATTTTCTTTCCTAATCCAATTAGGAATAAATGAGAATACTAATATTAAATTAATTCCTAAACCTTTTAGAAATTAAAATAATAATAATTATAATAATATTAATAAGACTCCTCTTATTAATTTATATTTAATATTTCTAAAATATTAAATAATAAATATTAAGCTATTTAATTTTTCTATCACCATAGATTAAATTAAATATACTTAACATATTATTACAATTATGCCATTAACTTCTTAAATAATTATTCTTCCTTTTATGGTGTGACCCTTTGGGTTCTCCATATTAAACCTAGTTGTGAATAAATCAATTAGAACAATTCTAATCTCATTTAAATAAATAAATTAAACAAATAATTTATTTAAATAAATAATATTTATTCTCTGATAGGGATAAGCCTCCCTAGCGATCAACGACTTTCCGGATAATATAGATTTCAACATTAATCATAAAAGAACCTTTGAGTAAATAGTTCTGTACAATTCAATCCTTCCACCATACTATGTCCCCATTAAATATAAGGCATGGAATTCTTTGTCAAGTCTTATTTTATTTAATTATATGTATTTCGATTCCTAAATGAACAACTCCCAATGAATGCAAATTAGAAACTACTTTCTAATTTCATTCCACCTTAACCAAGGATTTCTGGGTTGTCATTTATCGAATCACATAGACATTTCTCTTTTCTACTAGAAGTGGTAGATTCTTTATTGATCATTCATTATCTTCATATATAACTTATTACACCCAAGCATACCCTTTGATATACTCTAATAGTCTTAAGGAATAAGTCAAAGTGCGATTCATTATATATAAGATCTTATGATGATCTCAAGTCTAAGGATCATTTGTCTTACTATCACTACAGGAATTCCTATTGACGGTAAGTAAAACTCCATTAGGTATTCCTTAGCGAGTCACGTTCGATGAACTTATTCTCTAATAAGCACCTACATACTTGCTTTTAGTGTCTCCACACAAATGATCATGAGATCAATCATCCTCATCCAATGAAAGCAAGCAACGTATGTACCAATCTATCCGGATTCACTAATCCCCAATTTAGTAATCCAATGATTGGGAACTATTTTAGTTTTAAGTTTTCTAATAATTTAGATCTCATTAGAATGATCATCATCATTATTCTAAAAGCGTTGCTTAAAACTATGGGTTTATCACATATTATTAAAAGCACACCATGTAGATAATAAATGCCTTTAGTAAATAATTCTTTTATTAATAAATAAATAAGATTGATTACACGATTATATACTTTATCATCATACATGATTGGCTTGTATGCATAATACTTTCAATCTCCCACTTGCACTTTCAAAAGCCAATCGTAGTGGTATCTCATACCCATCTTCTCTAAGTGACGATCAAACCTATTTTGTTGTGTTAACGCTTTAGTAAATAGATCTGCGCAATATTGTCTTGAGAGTCCACACGCTCGAGGGTGGCGTCTCCTCTTTCAATGATCTCTCTACGATCAAATGAAATCGACGCAACACGTGTTTGGATTTACGATGAGACACAGGTTCCTTAGCTTGCTTGCAATGACTCCGGTGTTGTCCGCGAATAAAGGCTTTGGTCCTTTAATGCTAGGAACCACACCAAGTTCGATAATGAACTTCTTCATCCAAACGACTTCCTTTGCGGCTTCACTTGCGGCTATGTACTCTGCCTCACATCCTTTGAAACAACAACTTGTTTTTCTTTGCTTGGAACTTTTCCACTCATTTGCGCCACCGTTTAAGGTAAACACATACCGAAAGCAGATTCTTCATCATCTTGGTGCATTTGAAAACTTGAGTGCATGAAGCCCTCTGGTTTTAATTCGGACCACCGTAAACAAGAAATACATCCTTAGTACTTCTTAAGTACTTTAGGACATTTTCACCGCCCTTCCAGGTGTTCTTCTCCTGGATTCGATGATATCTCGCTTGTTACACTAAGTGCATGGCGACATCCGGTCTAGTACATATCATCTGGTACATGATAGATCCTATTCTTTGAAGCATAAGGAATCTTACTCATACGGTTTCTCTCTCTGGTGTCTTTGGGGCTTGTTTTTTGGAGAGATGTATTCCATGGCTCATCGGCATGAGACCTCTTTTGGAATCTTCCATGCTAAACCTTTTTAGCATCATGTCGATGTCGTTCCTTGGGATAAGCCAAGCATCCTATTAGATCTATCTCTATAGATCTTTATCCCCCAAAATATAGGATGTTTCTCCCAAGTCCTTCGTGGAGAAGTGTTTAGATAACCAGTTTTAATTGTTTGCGGCATAGGAATATCATTCCCTATCGGTAATATATCATCAACATATAATACAAGGAATGAAATAAGCGCTCCCACTAACCTTCTTGTACACACATGGTTCATCCTCATTTTGATAAAATCAAACTTTTGATTGTCTCATCAAAGCGGATGTTCCACCTTCGAGAAGCTTGTTTTAATCCATAAATGGATCGTTGTAGCTTACGGACTTGATTTGTTCCAACCTTTGAAACAAATCCCTCTGGTTGTGTCATATACACATCCTCCTCAAGTTTCCCATTGAGGAAGGCCGCTTTTCACGTCCATCTGCCCGATTTAGATAGTCGTGGTAAGCTGCGATCATAAAACAAAATCTAATGGACTTGAGCATTACTCTTTGGTGAGAAGGTTTCGTCATAGTCAACTCCTTGTCTTTGTTTGAAACCTTTTGCAACCAAATCCAGGCCTTATAGGTCTCTACCTTGCCGTCTGCTCCGGTCTTTCTTTTAAAGACCCATTTACACCCAATAGGCTTAATGCCTTGGTGGTGAGACCAAAGTCCATACTTGGTTCTCATCATGGAGTCCATCTCGGATTTCATGGCTTCTTGCCATTTCTCTGAGTCTTTACTTACTCATAGCACATTAAGTAATTCAATGGATCATCATCATCTATGATCGTTACCTCATTGTCATCTTCTATGACAAGTCCATACTGTCTGGTATCTTTGGTACTCTTCCAGATTCTGAATAGGGTGTGTATGAAGGAATCTCTACTTGGTTAGGTACCTCACTTTGATCTGTAGTATTTTGTGGTTCTTGAACTTCTTGAAGATATATCTTACTCCCCCAATGACCCCTTCAAGAATAAACTCCTTTTCCAAAAAGGCGGCATGTTTATGAACAAAACACCTTTTGATCAGGTTGGATGATAGAAATAATACCCCGATGTTTCTTTAGGGTATCCCACAAATCTACATTTGTCGGATCTAGTCTGCGACTTATCGTTTTCAAACTTTTTGACATAAAATTGGACAACCCCAAGTCTTAACATGCTTAAGATTTGGTTTCCTCCTATCCATAACTCATATGGGGTCTTGGGGATGGATTTTGTAGGTACCTTGTTAAGTAGGTATCACGGTAGATTCTAGGCATATCCCCGAAAAGAAAGCGGAAGGTCGGTAAAGCTCATCATAGATCGAACCATGTCCAACAATGTTCGATTTCTCCTTTCGAGATACACCATTCATTTGTGGCGTCCACTGGTGGAGTCCATTGTGAGATTATACCATTTTCTTTGAGACAATTGAAAAACTCACCACTTAAGTATTCTCCTCCTCGATCGGATCGAAGAATCTTAATACTCTTACGGTTTGCTTCTCAACTTCACTTACGAACTCTTTGAACTTTTCAAATGATTGATTTGTATTTCATTAAATACACGTATCCAAATCTTGAGTGGTCGTCGATTGAATGTAATAAAATAAGAATACCCTCCTCGTGCGATTAGTTATCATAGGGTCCACATACATCTTGTGTGCCAACCCTAACAACTCTGTAACTCTTTCTCCTTTTCCACTAAAAGGAGATTTAGTCATTACCCATGAGACAAGATTCACAAGTTGGATATGATTCATAATCGAGATAACTCTAGAGCCCATCTTTATGCAACTTGGATAATCTTGTTTCATTAATATGACCAAGTCTACGATTACCACATGAAGGTATAATTAACATCATCTCTTTTCCTTTTATTAGTTTGTTCAATTTGAAATATATTTTCATGCAAGTCAGTATATAAAGTCCATTTCAGAAATTACCAACACCATATAAAACATTATCATTATAAATGGAACAACTGTTGTTCTTTATTATAATATTAAAACCATCCATATCCAATACAGAGATAGAAATAATGTTTCTAATGATATTTGGAACAAAATAACAATTATTTAAATTAATGAACTTGCCGTAAGCGTCTTTAAACAATAAGTCCCTACAATTAATGCAACAACCTTTTCTCCATTTCCCACTCGTAGAGGGCGACCTCATCCTTGCTTTCGACTTTCTACTTGACCAATCCTGCGTATTATTACATATGTGAGAACCACATCCGGGTATCCAATACCCAGTAGAAGATTGACTTTCATAAAAAAATTAATTTCAATCATAAACAAACCTTGATTAGGATTGAAGCTTCTCCAAGCTTCTTACGCTTTTGTTCTGCGAGATAATCCTTGCGGTTCCTCTTCCAATGACGGCTTATTGCAATGGAAGCAAATTCCTTCTGCTAGCTAGATCGGGTTTCTTTTGATCCTTTACTTTCGCCTTTCCACTTAGCCTTCTTGGATTTCTTCTTTTCGGAAGATACCTTGGGCCTCTTCCTTTTCTTGGAAGAATCATCCACCGATAAAGACATGGTTCTTCTTGGATGGGAAGTGACCTTGACAGATTTCAACATGTTAAGTAATTGAGCAAGGTGACATCCAACTTATTCATGTGAAAATTCACAACAAATTGTGAGAAGGTGTCTAGGGTAGCTGCAAGACTAAATCTTGACTCAACTCCCCATCCATGACGAACCCAAAGTTGTCCAAGAGCGTTCAATCAGATTGATCATCTTTAGAACATGAGTCTCAACAGGCGGTGCCTTGGTCATCCGAGAGATCGGAAGAGCTCCTTAGATATTTCATATCTAGCGGTCCTACTTTGCTCACCATCTGACTCTCCAAGGTGCGATGGCATAGTAGGAGCATCCATGTTTTTCATCTTGTGGCGAAAGCTCGTTACTCATGGATGCGAGCATGATGCATTGAGCCACGGATGCATCATCTTGCCCTTTGTTTAAAAGTAGCAATCTCTTCCTCGGAGGTACATCTCTCGCAACTTTTTGCGATGCAGGCGAATTTAGGACATAAGAAATCTTTTAAATGAGTGAGAACAATTCTCGATTCCTCAACCAAATCAGGTGTAGTTCGGTCCGGTTCGGTTTGTTAGCATCAAGTATGCTTCAGCGATGAAATTAGTGAATGTGACATTTTCAAAATTACGCATGTAAAAAGATAATATTTTAGCAAACATTCATTTATTAATTACCAAAATAAATTAGGTCTTATTTTATATTGGTATCTCCACTATTTTCTTCAAACTATACTACCCTCATTTATATAGTTCGGCAAAATCTAATTAAAGTTTTTGCTAGTGAGAATAAGGATCCCATTTCAAATATATATAGCCTTGTGGTGACACAACAAACTATATATAAATAAATAGGTAGACAACTCCTTGTCAATTACATCAACATGTAACTCCTTATGTTTTGCCTCTTAGATTATTTTGATCAGTGGTGGCACATCCGAATCAAAATTATCTAAGTTAAGTCCAACCTAGCACTTCCGTATATTCAAAAAGAAAATATCGCCCTTGTGGTGACACAACAAAACAATATTGTTCAATTTTCTTTATAAGCATCAAATGTGATAAATTAACATCTTAAATACTTAATACTTGCCTTGTGGTGACACAACAAACTCATATTAAATATTTAATACTCTATTAATTTTATCATGCTAGAAAGACGTTCGATATTCTAAATATCTTTGAGCGCTTAAGACTTAATAAATAAAACTTTGAGGATTTGTTATTATTAGTCTCATCTTGTTTAAGCATGCAAATATATATATAAAATCTACGTCGTATTATTAAACATCGCGAAGCATGTTTGCATAATATATAATATATATAATACTAGCATGCACATATAGAATCTGATATTCTACCCGGATTGATTATGGACTTTTATTCTAGTTTGGTTCACTAGAGCCACCAAGTGAACCAAAATTCAAACTCCCTGAGGTGCAAAGAATAAACATTTAAATATAACTATTACATTTAAACTTGGGCTCCATTACAAACGGGTCTTCAAGCGCTCCTTGATCTTTGATCTCCTGTTCTTCAAAAAAAATTCTAACTAATCCTATTACATTAAACTATTTAATTTAAATAGAAACCTTGATCGTGATCGAGGGAAGTACATAGGAGAAGAGATAGAATTTACATCAAGAAGAAAACGAGAAAAAGGCGAAGTCACGCAGACCCCATTTAATAAAACCCATTCATTCAAACATCCAACTAAAATAAATCCAATCATATTGGTCGATTGTCCATAATCAATCCCATTTATTATCATACATATCATCGTATGTATCGATAAATTAAATCATTCCATATATATATGAGTATCATTTAATGGACAATTTTATGTTGTATGAAATCCAATTTCAATATTAAAATAAACTCTTTTATTTTAATTTTAAAATTATTAAAATTAATATATATATATATATATAAAATTATATATATATATATAAAAAGTCCAACTCTTTAAAAAATTTTCGGACCTTGCTTAGTTGCTTTGCACCTCGGTCAACGTGATGGCTTGTATCTTAAAAAAATCCAGCACCTTGCTAGCCTTGGAAAAGCCGCAGCATCCTTTTTTTTATTTTTTATTTTTATATAACAGCCACGGATCCCACTCTTGATTCATTCCAAAAAAAAAAAAAATTGTATCCTGTTAACTAGATTTCGGCCAACATGGTGCCAAAAAAAAAAAATATGGACAAAAAACTGCTGCCTCATGGCAATCATGCCAACCGCCCTTAATCAGGACTCAACCCTTGTGGAAAGAAAAATCACGCCGGATATGCACGGATTCGAAAAAAAATGTTTTCGGCTTTTTTTTTTTTTTTTTTAATAATAATTTTATACAACAAATTATGCCCAATAAATAATTCTAAATTCATACCCATACATATATCGAATCTAAATAATTAATAATTCGCATAAAGTTTGGCTCTGATACAACTGTTAGATTTTCGTAAAAATCAAAGTAGCACTCAAATTGCAAAAACGTAATGGGCGAGATAAAATCGATTTTAAAATTTTCACAAACCAATTACGGATCATCCTTTATGCATATTATTAATTAAAACGAAGAATAAGAAATTATGAAATCATACCTTGTAGAAAGCGAGCTTCCTCGAGTGCGAGTTCACCTCCTAATTCTCCGCGATCTCCTTGAATCTCCCAAGGTTGATTCCTTCCTTTGATTAACGTAAGCCACCCATGTGAATGGCCTCTATAGGTGATCCAACAAGGAAGAGGAATTTTTCAAGAAGAAGGGATTTGGCTCAAACCCTAGTTTTTCCTATCTGAATAAGAAAAGGGGTGTACTCTCCAAATCTTTAGGAATTACGTATATCTCATATCTAATATAAGACTCCTCTTATAAAGATATTATATAACCCTATTTTAATTAAAATAAGGTATTATTTATTTAATTAAACTCTTTTAATTAAATGGGCTCCCTAATCTATTAGGGATAATTAGTTAAACTCTTTTAACTAATTTTCTTTCTAATCCAATTAGGAATAAATGAGAATACTAATATTAAATTAATTCCTAAACCTTTTAGAAATTAAAATAATAATAATTATAATAATATTAATAAGACTCCTCTTATTAATTTATATTTAATATTTCTAAAATATTAAATAATAAATATTAAGCTATTTAATTTTTCTATCACCATAGATTAAATTAAATATACTTAACATATTATTACAATTATGCCATTAACTTCTTAAATAATTATTCTTCCTTTTATGGTGTGACCCTTTAGGTTCTCCATATTAAGCCGTTGTGAATAAATCAATTAGAAACAATTCTAATCTCATTTAAATAAATAAATTAAACAAATAATTTATTTAAATAAATAATATTTATTCTACAATAGGGATAAGCCTCCACTAGCGATCAACGACTTTCCGGATAATATAGATTTCAACATTAATCATAAAAGAACCTTTGAGTAAATAGTTCTGAGTACAATTCAATCCTTCCACCATACTATGTCCCAATTAAATATAAGACATGGAATTCTTTGTCAAAGTCTTATTTTATTTAATTATATGTATTTCGATTCCTAAATGAACAACTCCCAATGAATGCAAATTAGAAACTACTTTCTAATTTCATTCCACCTTAACCAAGGATTCACAGGTTGTCGTTTATCGAATCACATAGGACATTTCTCCTTTTACTAGAAGTGGTAGATTCTTTATTGATCATTCATTATCTTCATATATAACTTATTACACCCAAGCATACCCTTTGATATACTCTAAGAGTCTTAAGGAATAAGTCAAAGTGCAATTCATTATATATAAGATCTTATGATGATCTCAAGTCTAAGATCATTTGTCTTTACTATCACTACTGAGAATTCTATTGACGGTAAGTAAAACTCCATTAGGTATTCCTTAGCGAGTCACGTTCGATGAACTTATTCTCTAATAAGCACCTACATACTTGCTTTAGTGTCTCCACACAAATGATCGTGAGATCAATCATCCTCATCCAATGAAAGCAAACAGCGTATGTACCAATCTATCCCATTCACTAATCCCCAATTTAGTAATCCAATGATTGGGAACTATTTTAGTTTTAAGTTTTCTAAGAATTTAGATCTCATTAGAATGATCATCATCATTATTCTAAAAGCGTTGCTTAAAACTATGGGTTTATCACATATTATTAAAAACGACACCATGTAGATAATAAATGCCTTTAGTAAATAATTCTTTTATTAATAAATAAATAAGATTGATTACACAAGTATATACTTTATCATCATACATGATTGGCTTGTATGCATAATACTTTCAATCTCCCACTTGACTAAAGCCAATCGCCGTGGTATCTCATACCCATCTTCTCTAAGTGACGATCAAACTAACATTGTTGTGTTAACGCTTTAGTAAATGGATCTGCAATATTGTCTTGAGAGTCCACACGCTCGGTGACGTCTCCTCTTTCAATGATCTCTCGATCAAATGAAATCGACGCAACACGTGTTTGGATTTACGATGAGACACAGGTTCCTTAGCTTTGCGCAATGACTCGAAAGTTGTCACACGAATAAAGGCCTTTGGTCCTTTAATGCTAGGAACCACACCAAGTTCGGTAATGAACTTCTTCATCCAAACAGACTTCCTTTGCGACTTCACTTGCGCCTATGTACTCGCCTCATCCTTTGAAACAACAAGCTGTTTTGCTGCTTGGAACTTTTCCAACTCATCGCGCCACCGTTTAAGGTAAACACATACCCAAAGCGGTTCTTGTCATCTTGGTCTGTTTGAAAACTTGAGTCATGAAGCCCTCTAGTTTTAATTCGGACCCACCGTAGTAAAGAAATACATCCTTAGTTCTTCTTAAGTACTTTAGGACATTTTTCACCGCCTTCCAAAGGTGTTCTTCTCTGGATTCGACCGATATCTCGCTTGTTACACTAAGTGCATGTTTACATCCGGTCTAGTACATATCATCTGCAGTATATGATAGATCCTATTCTTTGAAGCATAAGGAATCTTACTCATACGGTTTCTCTCCTCTGGTGTCTTTGGGGCTTGTTTCTTGTGCATAATACTTTCACAAATGTTCAGAGGCTTTATGCAATTTATCTGACAATGAAGGCGAGCGACTCCTGTCCCAAAACGTAGGTGGAAACACGGAAAACTCTCGGTGGTCACCGCTAAACAATTCAAGGAGCTGGGACCACCGAGAGTTTAAGGGTGAGCCATAACCACTTCAAGCGAAGCATGGATAAAGCAGATTACCAAGATATTTGATGTCTTGGGATGCTCCGAAAGCAAAAGGTTCCTTTGCCACCTTTATGTTGCGGCGGAGGCGATTCTTGGTGGGAATCGGTAAAATGTACTCAACTTTCTTTGATTGAAGATATCTTGGGAGAAGTTCCAGAGTCATTCAACGACAAATACTTTCACGAAAGTATTCACCACATGAAGGAGAGTGGAGTTTATCAAGTTGGAATAAAACAATATGACCAGTGTCGCAATACAAGGCAAAATTTACGGAGTTATCACGGTTTAAGGCCCCACTTGGTGGATAATGAAGAGAGAATGGCGCGAATGTTTTAAGAGGTTTGAAGCGGGAGATACGTCCAACATCTTATTTCTCATAAACCGTGTTTGTATTCGGATGTTGTAAATAGGGCTCGATTAGTGGAACGCGATAATGAGCCAACACAACTAAAAAGAAGCGGTAAGCAAAATTATAATACCAAATGAGAGTAGTCATCGAAGCGGTGACAACAAGCGTGGAAGGAATCAACAGGCGGATAAGGTAACCACTTGGTGGTAATCGTAGGCCAAAAAATAAGAATGGACATTTCAAAAACGGAGATTCAAAAATGATGGAAAGACGCGTCGACCAAAGCACCCATTGTTAAGGAAGGAGAAAGACCACCTATCATATGCTTCAAATGCGGAGGAGAGGACACATCGATCAAACTGCGTCATCTGCCGTCAAAGCATGTTATAATTGTGGAAGAGAGGGTCACTTAGCTCGATTTTGTCGCCATCAAGACAAATTCAATTAGGATGGAGGCACCAAAGGCCATCCCGGAAAATTCAAAACCCGGTAGTCTGAGGGAGAAAGCGTTTGTTGTGACCTCCCAAAGAGAAAGGAATCCGAATGAGGTCATCACGGGTAAGCTTATCATAAACTCTAATGAAGTCTATACTTTATTTGATCTGGGTTCTACCCATTCTTTTATTTCTCCTACTTGCGCCATCGATTAAATTTGACTCAGGAGAAATTAGACTTTGACTTATCTGTGGAAACTCCGTTGGGAGAAACCTTCATTACATCCATTTGTTTATAAGTCTTGTTTGGTTCAAATCGGTACCATCACATTACTGTCGATCTTATTTCATTAAAAATACTTGCATTTGACGTGATTCTAGGGATTGATTGGTTAACTACTTATCATGCAAAATTGATTGTTTTAAATAAGGTTGTTAGCTTTCATATTCCTAATCAACCTATTATCTAATTCAAACAACCAAACCATTAAAATCAATCACGGTCATCTCAAGCCATAAAGCTATTCGTTTATTGAAAAACGGATGTCAAGCTTTCTTAGCTCATGTATCACGATTTAAACAAAAATACATCGATTTTTGAACGATATTTCTATTGTTAATAAATTTCTGACGTATTCCACAGAACTTCACAGCCTACCCCGTGTGTGAAATTAAATTTTGTATCGACCTTGAACTCGGTATAAAACCTATTTCCAAAGCCCCATATCGAATGGCTCTATTGAACTTGAGGAGTTAAAGACCCAACTGCAGGAATTGTTAGACATTGGCTTTATTCATCCTAGTAATTCTCCTTGGGGTGCTCCCTGTTCTATTCGTGAAGAAGAAAGATGGGAGTATGCGACTTTGTATTGATTATCGGGAGTTGAATCATGTCACCATCAAAATAGGTATCCATTGCCACGTATTGATGACTGTTTTGACCAAATTGCAAGGAGCCAAATTCTTTTCAAAGATTGATCTTCGTTAGGATATCACCAATTGAAGATTAGAACCACGACATTCCAAAGACGGCTTCCGGAACTTCGATGCGGGCATTATGACTTCCTAGTCATGTCCTTTGGATTGACTAATGCTCCTGCCGCCTTCATGGATATGATGAACCGAAGTATTCAAGGAATATTTAGATCACTTTGTGGTCGTCTTTATTGATGACATCCTTATTTATTCCAAAAGCCGTGAAGATCATGAGCAACACTTGAGGTGACACTCCAAAAGCTTCGTGAATATAAGCTTTATGCCAAGTTGAAGAAATGTGAGTTACGGCTCAAGAAGTAGCATTCCTTGGGCACGTGGTATCAAGTCATGGAATATCTGTTGACCCAAAGAAAGATTGAAGCTATTCAAAGCTAGGAACAACCTAAATCGATGGCCGCAATCGTAGCTTTCTCGGTTTAAATTTGGTTATTATCGGAGATTCGTGGAAGGATTTTCTCGAATCGCTACTCCATCGACTCAAATTTGACTCGGAAAGATAAAAAGTTCTATTGGAGCGAAGAATGTGAGAAGAGTTTTCAAGAACTCGAGAGGAGACTTATTTTAGCACTTTGCTATTACGACAATACCATCTAGCTCGGAGGATTTGTCATCTCAAAGGATGATCTTGAGCAAAGGGTGGGATGTGTTCTTATGCAACATGGAAAAGTTATAGCCTATACCTCGACAACTCAAAGAATATGAGAGGAATTATCCTACTCATAATCTAGAGTTAGCATTTATTATCTTCTGCACTTAAAATTTGGAGGCATTACTTGTATGGGGAGAAAGTGGAGATCTTTACGGATCATAAAAGCCTCAAATATTTCTTCACTCAAAAGGAACTCAACATGCGACAACGACGTTGGCTTGAATCTGCTTGAAAGATTATGATCATACCATCCATACCATCCTGAAAAAAGCGAGCGTGGTAGGCGACGATTGAAGCGTAAGATCGTATGCAAATGCGAGTGCGTTATTGTCAACACAAAGTCCCATTTTGTGTGACTTGCAAAGGATGGAGATAGAGTTAAAGACTCGAGGGGACGCATGTGATTATAGCAAATATACAAGTAGAACCAGACTTTAATCGATAAAGTTAAAGTCGCTCAAGCTACGGACACTGGAGGTGATGCGTATGAGGAAGAAAGTGCGAAAGGTGCTATCTTAGGAAGCAAGAATCGATGAAGAAGGAATACTTGAGTCAACTCCGGACTTTGTGTTCCTAACGACCCTTATTTAAAGTATAATATCATGATGGAGCGCATGACACACCATTTGCAATCCATCTCGGAAGTACCAAAATGTATCATGATATTAAATATACATTTTTGGTGGAAGCAATATGAAGAGAGAGATAAGCATTTATCTCAAGGTGTCTAACTTGTCAACGAGTTAAAGCGGAGCATCAAGTACCGAAAGGTCCATTGCAACCACTTGAAATTCCGAATGGAAGTGGGAGCACATTACCATGGATTTCGATTCTGGGGTCTTCCTAAGGTTTCTCAAGGCATTGATGCGATTTGGGTCATTGTTGATAGATTGACCAAGTCTGCTCATTTCTTCCGATACGAGAAACTTATTCACTTGAACGTCTTGCTTCGTATGTACATAAACGAGATTGTAAGATCGCATGGTATCTTTCGGTATCCATAGTTTCCGATCGAGACCCAAGATTCACTTCACGATTTTGGGTTAGTTTGCAAAAAGCTATGAGCACAGACTTACGATTTAGCTCGGCATATCATCCTCGAGACCAGACGGACGATGGGAGGACTATTCAAACTCTTGAAGATCTATTAAGATTACGTGTCCTTGATTTCAAGGGAGTTGGGACAAGTTCTTACCATTGGTGGAGTTTTCCTACAACAACAGCAGCTTATCAAACAGCAGTATTGGCATGGCTCCATTCGAAGCGTTGTATGGAAGAAAGTTTCGTTCTCGGTATGCTTGGATGAGGTGGGTGAAGCAACGTTGTTGGGACCTGAGTTGGTAAGTATGACTACTGGAAAAGATTCAAACGATCCGAACAACGTATAAAAACCTCACAAAATCGACAAAGAGTTATCTTGATCTTCATCGAAAGGGCGTGGAATTCGATATAGGAGATCATGTGTTGTTAAAAGTTGCTCCATGGAAAGGAGTTACAAGATTTGGAAAGAGAGAAAACTTAATCCTCGATTCATCTGGTCCATTTTAATCCTCGATCGAGTAGGAACTGTGGCCTATAGACTGCTTTCTGCTTGAAATATGTCTCGTGTTCATAACGTTTTTCACATATCTATGTTACGTAAATATTTGAAAGACCCGAACCATATTATTGAGTTAGAACCGAGACGAAATAGCGGAAGATTTGACGTATGAAGAGGTTCCTGTTCAAATTTTGGATAAGAAGGAACATATTCTACGCTCCAGGTTATACCTCAAGTCAAAGTTTTGTGGAGGAACCACGATGTTGAGAAATGACTTGGGAGTTAGAATCGAAATGAAATCAAGGTATCCTTACCTCTTCGACATACCAGTAATGTACCCTAATTTCGAGGAGAAATTTCATAAGAATGGGCGGTTGTAAGACCCGACTTTTATAAATAAAGATGAATTTTTCTATAAATATTATTTTTGAATAAATTTGATATAATGTTATAGTTGTGGGTAATATTTATAAATTTTGCAAAAGTATGCAAGTTGTTATAAAATATTAGTTTGTTAGGGAATATTCTTTTTGTTAGGAATATTAAATACAATGAACTCAATCATTGGTGGACCCCACTATTATACATTGAGAAAAGCGATCAAAATATTTTATAAAAAATCATTTTATTTTTAATTAAAAGCATTTTGAATACTTTGGTAAAAATATTAATCTGGCGTGGTTGCGTAGTATTTACAATATTGATTAACATATTTTACGTGAAAGTCGACTTGCATAATATACTCAATTATTAAGAGACGATAATTCTTGCATCATATTTCTTATATTATTGATTCGATTATTGTCACGATATCATCTTTATAATATGTTATATTATTAATTGAGGCTGACTACTATTATAAATGATTAATAATTGTTGAAAGATTAAAAATGTGTTGATTAAAAATAAAATGATTTGTGGTAATATTTATTCCGTTATGTATATAAAAAGATAATTTTGTCGCGTTTGGGGTAAGTTTGATAATACTCCGCTATGAGGACTCTTTATATCCACTTAAATATGATTGAAATCATTTTATTTTTAATAAAATATTCCCCACAAAAGAATATTCCCCGTCAATTGAAACGTAATATTTTATAACAATCTGCTTACTTTCCGCAAAATTTATAAATATTACCCATAACTATAACATTATATCAAATTTTATTTCATAATATTCAAAAATAATATTTATAGAAAATTCATCTTTATTTATAAAAAACCCTCAGTCTTATAAACAATATATGGTATATATACACTATATTGATTCATTATATACTTTTTAATCACAACTTTGCTCATAAAGTAAGTAATTTATTATTTATTTTTAAAAATAATATAAATTAGATTATTATTTAGTTTAAAATATTATAGAGATATACATATATTGAAAGGATATGAGTCATATATGATT
Source organism: Panax quinquefolius (assembly GCA_020205615.1). Classification (NCBI taxonomy): domain Eukaryota; kingdom Viridiplantae; phylum Streptophyta; class Magnoliopsida; order Apiales; family Araliaceae; genus Panax; species Panax quinquefolius. The sequence goes on along the minus strand of CM035172.1, from coordinate 134,493,533 downwards.
AAAATTTGATTGACAAAGTTATAAAATTTTAATTTGACCTCAAATATAATAGAAAATTTATAAAATTTTAGTAAATTCAATTTATATATATTATATAAAATTTTTAAAATTTACCTTACAATATAAAATAATTTTTTTTCGGTAAATAATCGACCCCATTAAAATTAGCGATAACCGCGCTAACGCCTACCTGTAACTTGTTCCATGCAAACTAGGGGTGACCATTTCATTCAGTTTTTTCGATTATCATACCAGTTCAAATCGGTTTATTCGGAATAAAATAAACCCGGTTCGGTATCAATATAGTAAATCAGTATTTACCGTTTATTCGTGACTGGATTCAGGAAGTTACTTTGTGGGTTCGGTACATACCGTACTGAACCGATTGTACCGATTAATCAAATAAAGCCTAATTGTAACCTCATATGTGACGCCCCCAAAATAGGTATACATCACCCATTCTGAGTTGTCAATACATGGTATAGAAACAACTACAACTTTATTATTACAACAGTAAAACTGTGAGTTTGAATACAAATATTATCTTCTAGACAATATCTAAACTCAAATAAATCCTCATCACATTTATTGATACATTAATTTACAAAAATGGTGAGGACTACTAAACAACTCTCTCTAGAACTTTCATTCCATACCCCGACTCGTACTCGCTATATTCTCGCCTCTTGAGAAGAAAAATGGAACAAAAAGGAAAAGGGTGAGCTCAACTAGTCCAGTAAAGAATATTATGACTAAGATAATATACAACAAATTATCGTTAGTCTTCAACAGGGAAAAATCTAATAGAATACAATAGACAACAAATTTTAAATCAATATTCGCAGAGGAAATAATAATTCATTAGAAGAGTTAAGTAGAGAATGCAAACTACTATCTTCTATGTATGAATTTAAAAGTTCATCGTCTATCTTTTATCCCCAGTAACATCAATCAATATATATCCGAATCAAATATTCATCTTTGCACTACAGCCAAAGATATTCATCATTGGTCATGTTCATCTAAACACATGTTCATCTTTGCACTACTGAGCCAAAGATATTAATCGATCGGTCGTGTTCATCTCAACACTGCTCATCTTTGCACTACGGGCCAAAGATATTCTTCAAATCATTCATCTTTTTGCACTACGTGCCAAAGATATTCCATAATATCATCATTTAAGATGAAGATGATGAAAATATTTTTAAAGAAACGAATTCAAAGAAACAAAATGACAAGGATTAAGGATTAAGGATTCGTACTTTGTTTTTTATCCACGTCTAAAAATACCTCAAAATAATCACAAAGGTGTAAAATTCAAGAATGATCAAAACATGGATACAATCAAAGCTAGTATCCGAATAGATATTTTAGACGAATTTTTTATTTTATTTTTCGATGAATAGTCTTGTATTCGTGAATAGTGTCGTATACGTGAATAGTCTTGATATCGTGAATAAGAACTCAACACCAAAAGTTCCAAATTTGATAAAACTTCGGATCAATATTTTAACATAATGATATTGATTTAAATAATATCATTACAAAAAAATAATATCCCTTACCTCGAAAGATCAAGATTTCTTAATTTGAAACACCTGATATGGGCTATGACTTGAACTTGCAATCAGTATAGCAATACTCAAAGTATACTCAAAATACTCACAAGAATACGCTCGATAATATAGAGAGAAAACTTGATTTACGGTGTGATTTTCAATTCTAACCTAAGCACCTATTTATAGGAAATTGCTTAGAACACCAAAGCGAAAATTTAATAAAATATTAATAAATTTATATAAATCATACATGAAACTTGGAAATTCCGATTTCAAAGATATTTTGCAACACATGTGCCCACCAACCAACCAAAAAAAAAACGTTTTGTTATTTTAAACAATTAAAACTTCCAAAATCAATTATTTGAACTCCTAACTTCAATAATTCACAATAAATAGCACTTTTGTCGAGAAAATTCAAACTCGCTACTTTTTATAGGAAATTCAATTCTCTACAACTTTGCGAGAAGAAAATTTTTCCAAATTCCAAATAAAAATTGACCAAATCCACAAACCAAGCGATTTTACAAAGCTATAATCAAATTTCAATCGATAAATGGGGTCCACCGACATGTTTAACGTGTTTTAAAACATTTATTGCAACAAAAAGACCCTTCCTCCTCGTATATACTCATATATCCCACATTCGTTGTAAAAATATCACCATTATTATATTACTAAAATATAATAATATATTTAAATGAATTATTTTATCGAAAAAGATAAAATTTCAATTTTCAACAATTGTCACATTAAAATTTTCTCCATCTATATCCACATAAAATCAATATTTTCCTCATCATATGAATCAATAATTAATTATTCACAAATAATATTACGTAATCACAATATTGACAACCGTGCATATCCTGGAAAGAGGGGCTTTCAATAAGAATTTCTCCTTCTTGGTAGCGCAATTAGGTGACCAAACCTCTCCTGATGTAACTTTCTAGACATTGCCAATAATGTTATCTAATAATATTATTCGGATAATATGAATTATTAGCTTCGATAATGAAAATAACGTGTAATGACAATTATTGAAACAACAAAGAATATAAAATATCAACGCAACAATTATTAAATCAATAAAATCTTCGAGCGAAGAATTATCGTAACCATTATTGAGTAGTGCCTTCTTACGTAAGAATCAATAATTGGTGCAATACTGGTGTCTTCTTGTGTTTTAACCATCCAAGAGTATTTTAACGATGATAATTGTGAATACTTCTGTTTGTTATTTTTAAACAACTTATATTTGTCGTTTTCTTCATCCATCGCTTTCCAGTTATGGGGCCCACAAAGATCAAGGCTGTCAATAAATGCGAATATTCTCCCGACAATGAAAGAATATTCCACGACCAAACGAATATTTCCCAACAACAATGAATATTTTATAACCACTTGCTTATTTTGAAATATTTGCATGATTTTACCCTAACTATCCACATTAATCAAATCAACCCTTACTATTTCAAAATAATAAATAGAAAAATTAAATTTCATTTATTAATAATTTGGGGTCTTACATCATAAACCTTTATTAGTTTATCACTTTATCCAAAATCCAAATTGAGATTAAAAATAATAGAGTGAATTCACAGCCACATCTAACTCTAAAAAAATTCTAATCTAAAATTGTTCACACACTAACTGCAAATGCAATTACAAACAAAAAGCATAACATATATATACATATAAAAAAAACTCACAAGAATAATGGTGGGATCAAGGGCACGTTAAATAGACGCCAGATCTCCGTCAGAATCAACGGCAAGCCAAGCTAGCTCCATCACCGACGACCACCAAACAAGTTCATTTTTTTCCTTCTTCCTAAAATCCGGCCAAGAACCCAGTGTAGAAGGGGCTAATCCACTTGAGAGCAGTGGGGTAAATTGACTCCACTGAATTTTCAAGAGGCCAATTTGTACTCTTTCTCAAAAAATAAATGCTCCCAAAAAATGAATGTTCTAATTTATAAAGAAAAAATAAGTCGTACCACAGTCATTTACTTATGAACACTGTCACACAAGTTAATTTTATCTCCAGACCAACTCGCTTTGAAGCATGGTGGTTGGTAGTCTCGGAAGATTATGAAGATTAATTACGACAGAAGTGTAGTGAACTTGCATTTCTAGGTGGTTATGAGAAGAAATCAAATGATGGTAAAATACCCCCTCCCCTCCCCCTCCCCCTCCCCCTATATAATTTACTTAAAAAATTAATTAAAGTCTAAAATTTGTATCCACTCTGCTATTTCTTTTTCAATTATTTAGTCACAATGTTAACTCGTCAAAGAAAAATTCATTAAAACATATTGTAATTTATTTTTTTTATAATTTCACAAATTTAATAATTATTTGTGAATTTTTACAATTGTTTAAAATGAGGCTATCATGATATTTTCACAACAACGTCGACATTTCAAAAAAAAAAAATAATGATGAATGAATGAATGATTGTTTAGTACTCCTTTCATCCCTAAATAATTGACGTTATAGGCAGTTTAAAATTTTTCAATATATTTGACGTTACCAAGTTTCTAGGAAGCATTAATTATAATTTTTCCTCTATTGTCCTCAACTATATGGAGTATTTCATTTATCTAGACAACTATATGGAGTACATCTTTTCTTAATTAATGCAAGGGTAATTGTGGTAATACATATCAATCTTAATGACAAAATTGGAGTAATAAATGACTTCCTTAATAAGTGTGAAAACCTTCAAAACGTCAGTTATTTAGGGATGGAGGTAGTAACTTACATTATTGAAAATGATATTTTTGTAACTATTGAAAATGAAGCTATCATGCAACAATTTCAAGTTATGGAGTCTCGAAAAATGTTACTGTAAATAATATATGAGTATTATTTAATTTTATGATTTATTATATTTTTTTTTATTAAAAAAAAAATTCAAATTTAACCCCACTAAACTAAGGGACTAAATCCGCCCCTGCAGTGTAATGTGCGTCGAGCGGTTTACGAGCTCGAGGCCAAATTAGGTCGAAGAAAAAGGGACTACAAATTTGAAGCAAGATCAGATTCACAATTGCTGGGCTTCATGGGTACTTGATGGAGGAGGCTTGTTGAGAGAAGAGAACAGAGAGCATATCAGAGCCTAAATAAATAAGACAAATAAGTTAGGTGGGTGGGTGATGAATTGGAATTGGAATTGGAATTGGAATTGAGAATTGAGAATTGGGAATTGGGTTTAGAAAAGGTAAGTAAATAACCGGTACAATACAAGGTAAAAATGGGTACCGGACCGACTAATCGGTTCGGTATACCGGTCCAACCGGTAACGGTATCGGTATCCAATTTTAGATAGATTCGTCCGGTTAATTTTCGATGCCCACCCCCTGATGCAAACAACTTCAAGGATTAATTTACTACATTGATCTAGGCGAATTTAAATTTTTTTAAAAAGCCGAGTTGTATTTTACAGAACGTGGTCATTCTTACTAAAATTATACGTCTTTTTTTAGCCTATTTAAGTCCAACACATTTGGACCCCTAAAGAGTGGGCATGCAAATCTCAAAAACGCATAATTTATCTTCCAAAAATGACTTCATTAATCAGGGAACCCATTAAATATTTACCTAAACTAATAGGTTTTTGAGTGAAAACCCAAAGCATTGGTTTCTAACTAAAAAAACAAATACTTGAGATTGGGAAGCTTCTGGTGCAGTGGGAATAACTTGTTCCATGCACCTGTACATAAATTAAAAGAAATACTTTGAAGGAGGCTTCAAAGGGCCAATGTCAAAAAATGATTTGATATCTTTTTGACAAGAAACCAAGAGGATGAAGAAATAGAGATGAGTAAGAAAGAGGCAAACCAAGAGTATTGTTACCAGGTTGAGGGGAGAGAGAATTTCACGACATACTTTATGTAGTTTTGTGTTCATGAATCATGAATATAGCCATGAGTGTGCACGTACATATATATGTTGACTAATTCTTTATAAATCTAAACGAACAACATAAAATTAAGCAATAAGATAGAATATTAATATTTAATTTTCTATTTTATTTATTCATATCTCATATATTTACATACGTTATTTAATATTGGTTTAAATCATTTATATCTCAACTCCGATAATGTTGCCATATATAACAACTAGTTGTGTCCCGTGCCTCCGGCACTATATGAACGGTGAAATTTATTCTAAATTTTGGACGACCCAGATGATTTATTTAGATAAAATTTTGTTAGATAGATATCTTTTTCCTTAAAAACCTTTTTTAAAATATAGTACAAGTCATTGGTTTCTATGTAGTGATGTTTTGAGGATACAAAGACTCGTAAAGTGGTTAATATAAAGTTAATTTTGGTCAATTGATTAATACATGCAGGTTAAGAAGTGATTTTCATCTGTGTGTCAAAACTGTATTAATCAATTGACCAATCATCGTAACCGAATCCGAATTTAAAAGTAGCATGCCGGGATTCATTAAGACCCCATAAACAAATTCTGACAAATGACAAAATTAATAACTACAACATTCAATTTTTTGCTCAACTTGCAATTTTTTAATACCTTTATAATATGACTTTGAAAGGTCATGGTCTATACAATAAATTGGATAAAATTATAAATACACCCCACTTATTACACATTTTTTCATAAAAAATATTATTTATATTTATTTGACAATATATATCATTTTTCAATTACTATAGACAAATACTCCACCATCCCATTATATTTTTTAATGGACCATTTTTAAAATTAATACTCCCTCCGTCCCATGATAAAAGTCTTTATTACTATTTTGAGTAATCCCATATTAAATGTCCATTTTTCTTTAATAACCAAACTTTTACACATATTTTTCTATTATACCGTAACATTAAATATCTCATACTTTTCTTATTCTAATTCTCTCTCCCTATTTAATGACATTATTATGAACAATTTTGTTATTTTATTCATCTTCTTAATATGCGTGAAAAGTCCATCAAAACTTTTATCCTGGGACGGAGGGAGTAATTAAGTATATTTATTTTAAAATTCTTTAAATCGCAAAGAATTATAAAAAATTATGCACTTTATTACCCAAAAATGTATTAAGACTACAATATTTTGATTTTAAAAATGATCAACAAAGAGGACGGTCCCCTAAGAAAATTTTAATATTTATAAGCACCAACTTAAAAAAAATATAAGAGTTAAAAGTTCTTTTACAACAAATTTAGTAAAATCCAAGTCGAATACTATCCTAGTGCAGGTCTTATTTGGTGCAAAGTATGCCTAAACCTTTTGTATAGATCACAAATCCTTTATCCTTCTCAGCCATATAAAAAGTTTCAAGATAATCCAAAACAAAACCAGACACTTGCTCAGCAATAACAAGCCGGCCAGGCCATACCCACCCCCCCCCCCCTTAACAGTTATGCGTCTATTGTCCAGCCAAAAGTGCCACCCAACCCACTACCTGGCATAGACAAAAACACCAGTATGCAATTCAACAAAAACACCCACAAGCCTTTCTTTGGTCACTTTGTACCCCACGCCCCTCCCTTTCCCTCGTGACATTTCAACAAAAGTAACAACAACCATAAGAATACAATTCCTCCACGTCCTCCCCACATCTTTCCCAATCACCAAATAATAATAAATAAAATAAATACCACTTGCCCTGAAAAATTTGCCACAAGTTTATAATGTGTACCCAAAAACAATAAGGTTAACTTCATATAATCAAACCCTGTCAACTACAAAAAGTATCCACAAACACTTGCACGTACCTTGTTGACTCGAAAGAGTACCCCAACCCGAAGCAAGATTCATGTATCCGAGGATTATATTCCACACACATATTTGGAACTATGATGGTAACACCCTTTATAATGAATTATATAAGAACGGCTAAAACGGTTACAATGCCTAATGTCGAAACATGGCAAAATTTCAAGACGATTATGTCCCTATAACCTATACATTTCTTCAATAAGTAATAGTTAACACGCAAAAAAAGCTTTTTAACAAATAAAATATCCTCCTTGCCTTCGGATTACAATTACAATGAAGGACAAGATTGATAACAAACTCGTCACAAAAACTCTCTGAAAGTTTCAACCATTCCCTAAACCAGACCCCTAACCTTAAGAGAGCTTTTGCTCCTCTCTTTATTTTATTTAGATTCGACAGCTCTCATTACCTCAAGATTACATTTAAATGTACATTTTGGATTGATGCAACACAAAACTCAGCAAATGATTTAACATTTTAACCTCTATATATACACAACTAAACAAAGTACCTCTCTCCCGCAAATCATGTCTCTGTGGTTTCTGTGTCTCACCCTACTTTTGAGGGTATTTGAATAGATATCTTCATCTAAGCGACGGCAGAGATGCTGCAGTTTCCGCGACAGTTGAACCCTTCAATTCTCACTGCAGCTGGCTTTTGCCCAAATTTCACCCGAGCACATCCTCCATTTTTGCGCTGAGATGATGGCGATGCTTCAGGAGCCGGTGTAAAAGTGCTCGGTTTGTCGATCCCAAAGTGAGCATCCTGGATCACTGGGTTTGAAGCCCTACTAGGTGGAGATCCCATAAAAAATGGTGGTGAGGAAGGCACCTGATAATTGGACTTTTCCACACCATAGCTTCCCTATTAAAATGGGAGGAACAAAACAAAATTATTAATTGAATTAATCATAAGTGGGTGGTAATCACAAATACGTATCGACAAACAACACATTAATTTGAATCATACAAGAATTTATTCTTTAAAAAGCAATTTGGAGCTGGATCTCAAATAAAATATTCCGTAATGAATCTTCTGTTGTATTTCCAAAAAGAAACCACCATTTTGGTATTTTGAGTTGAAATTTGTCTGACTTATTCAAATACTATGGTGGGAAGATCCTTCCTTTTGCCTTGACCGTTTGGGCATGGAATATTTTATAGGTTTTTACATTATTTCTAATATAAGAGACAAGTAAATCTTTTTCCTACTCAAACTCCTAGTGTCCAAGTTCAGTAGTACTAATCTGGAAGTGAAGCCCCATTACATGGATTCATATTAGCACGAAAAAAACTGTTTACAGAAATAAGGAGTGTTAAATATGAATCAGTATATATTAAGGTATTTGCAATACCAACTAATAACATATATAACTACTTCAATGATAATTTCCCAACAAATCTTTTTCAATTATATATGACAAAGTTAAACTTATTTTTCTCTCCTCTCCCTGTAACTACAAACAAACACAATTCCTCACAACATAAATCAAAACAAGTAATTTCAGACAAATTCCTAATAACTCAGTACAGAAAAAGGTTAAAATTTTATCCTCACTACTACACAAGTTTAAAGCTTCATGTTGCCTAAAGCTTTTCTGGGTGATTTATTCAAGATCAAAAAATTATATAAATTATTTTCCCACCTTTTCCCAAAACCAAGCCCATTAATCAAGGGAAAAAATAAAAAACAGTACCCAAAAAACCCCACAACCCCAAAAAAATATAAATAAATTAGATACCTTGGTGAGAATCATGTCCAGAAGCTCCGACCCAGCTATTGAATCACAAATATCCATTTGGTAACTGCAAATAAACCCCCCAAAAAACAATGGGTTAGACAAAAAAATCAAAATCGAAGTTCAATTTATATAATTATACAAAAAAAGCCCCATACATTGAAGGATTGAAAAGACCAATACGACGAGGTTTAGGGCAAACAACACCATCAGAGATAGAAGAGCCCCTCATCCTGAAATCTCCAATAGAAGCAAAGGCGTTGTTGTTGCTGCAGTTCTCCTGATATGCCCATCTGTTCATCTTTCTCTCTCTTAAATCTTCAGAGATCCGCACAACCAACGCCCTGTAAACTCCCAAAATTCATCAGAATATACAAAAATACAGAAGATTAGTTAAAAATTACAAATACCAAGTTCGTATAGATCAAATAATAAGAAGAAAAGGGCTTGCAAATCAACAGAGAGAGAAATAGTTTACCTGCTTGGTGGCTCTTCCAGGCTTTGAAACAAAGGAGAGAGAGAAATTCAGGGCAAGAGAGAGATAAGAAATGGGGCTGGAGGACTATTCATAGAAAGAGCGGACGAGGAGAGAGAAAATAGAAGGGTGTATTGAGGTCATGTGGGGGAGGGGTATGCTATAATAACCGATGAGTGTACCTTTCGGTCGGTTTTTTAATTTTTTTATTTTATACTTCCTCCTTTTCAAAATATAGAATTTTTATTGAATTTTTAAAATTAACTTAACACATTTTTAAACATAAAATTTATATAAATTATTTTAATAACTATAATAATAAATATTATAAATCATCTAAAAATATTTTTCATTATACAATTTATTTTTTCACAATTTTATAAATCAATTCAAAGTTTAAAATATTTTACTAGGGCACAAGTAAGAAACATTTCATGTCGTGTTTCTATGTGAGTTGACTTGCAAAATAATAAATTATAAAATATCATTTTGTGCACAATATAAAAGGAAGTATATACTTTTTATATGGAGAGTGATACTTTCATAACATTTTTTTATATTTTCGTGGGATCCACCTTTTAATCAAATAAATATTACTCTATATGCAAAAATTTCAAAAAATATTACGAAAATATCAATTTTATTCTGCATGTGGGATTCATTTTTTAACTAAATTATGATTAAAAAGTGGGTCTCACATGCTAAAAAATCAAAAATGAGTCTCATATGCGAAAATATCAAAAAATAATATGAAAGTATCACTTTTTATTTTATATATATAACTAACAACAATCCCGTGCCTTCGGCACTATGGACGGTGAGAGAGATAGATCCGCTGCTTGAGCAACCCGACTGTGCGTTACATGTGCTCTACAGGCCGCACTCCATCTTTATTCCCAACGAGCCGAGCACTTTTTACTTTTTTTTATTTGGACAGTCCAAATAATTTATTAGAATGAGCGAAAAATTTAAAATTATTTGTATTTCGTTATATAGATTGAGAGTTACTTTACGTTTTTATATGAGATATCTTTTTATAATAATTATATTTTCAGAAATTATAACAATACTCTTTTATTCATAATAGGGGAGAAAGTATGTTCACTTACCCGTTTTGCCATATATTAAATTAATTTCAAAAATCAATAATAATTTAATAATAAAAAAAGCAGAGGGAATTTTTTTAGTATTTATTTTATTTTCTTGTCTGTGAGATCGCATCTACTCAACCTGTCTATTAAATTAAAATTTTCCTTTTCAGAACGTGCAAGTGTCAGTAGTGATCAGAATACTTTTCTCTTCCTTTTTTTAAATAATTATTATTTTTAATTTTTGAATCTTACTCTAGGAAATAGATATTTTCATAAGATTTTTTAGATATTTTATATAAAAATATAGATTTATAAATGACGATAAAAATTGTCGTTATATAATTTATAATCGATTTTTAATATTTTAATATTTTATATAAAAAATGTCACTATAAATATATAGTGACGATAAAAACCATCCCTATATAATTTATATCTGATTTTTATATAAAAATATTATTTTGTACATAAGACTACGTGGTCATTTTATTGGCACTAGGGATAAGGAGTTAGGACTGAGGAGTATAATCCCCTATCTACACACTACATACTTTTTTTAGAACGTGCAAGTGTCAGCACCGAGGTCCGACTACAACATTTTAGGAAGTAGTTAGTATGAAGTTTATTTTGAAGTAAGTTAATTAATTGACAAATAGAATATTGACACGCAGGCGGAGTTGTATGTGTGTCGGTATTCTATTGGTCAATTGATCAACTTACCAAAAAAATAACTTCATGCTAACCGGATCCAACATTTTCACTTATTTTCTTTCTCCTTTATTTTATTTTCTTACCTATATAATTTTTTTATTTAATAATAATATCATGATAACGAAATTAAGATAAAAAAAAATATTGCATCATTTCATATTATAATAAAACGTTTTTGATGAAAAAAAATAAATTAATAAATGAGATCCTTTTTTATGAAACATATGGAGTACCATTAATTTTTTAAAAAGAATTATTATTTTGACAAACAAAAATGTTTTTATAAAATTATACTCATTTAATTATAATCGAAATTGATTCGAAATCGGTCTTTTATCCAAATCAATGGTCTTACGGGTGCAATTTTGGTGAAAAAAAATTTAAATTAGTATCAGTGCGGTGTAATTTTTGTATTTGTCTCTAAATCGTCGATGCACCAGACCGCTTCTTGAACCGGTGGTGCATCATTCCTTGAACCGCCATATATATTCTTCTTTATTTTAATTATATCTCTATATTTCATATTATTATTAACTTTAAAAATATATTCATATATTTTAATTATTTTTATACTTTTGCATGTCATAAGTTAATTTATGAATATTTTAATATATATAGTTGATGTGTATTAAAAGTATAATAATGTTAAAATTATAACAATGTTGAATTGTTATTGATATAGGTGCCGTACAATTTTGGTATAAATTTTTTTTGAACCGCTATCAATATAATGTGATTCCGGTTCAAGATTATTTAATTTGGGACGAAAGGAATAATAAAAAGAGGAGAGAGAAAGTATTATAAAAAGAAGAGAGATAAATATTTTTATTATTATTTTACTTTTAAATGTGTATTTAGATGTGACACCGGATGTAAACATATATTCTCTTTTCAAATATTTTTTTCTAAGTTGATACAAAAACGTATTTAATTCGGCCAAAGTATCGAATAATATATTTTGTTCTACTTTCCAAAAATAATTAATATATATATATATATATATCGATGGTTTGGGTGAATAGTATCAAAAAGTCAAGATACGTCATAACTATTTTTCGAAATACAATAAAAATTACTAATTTTTAATGTTTCTAATAATCGTTTCGCCTCCAAATCTATACAAATCAAACTATTCTATTTAAGCGTGTAACTGAATCGAGTCGAGTCGGATATTAAGTTTCTCAGATTCGGTTCACAAAATTTATCGAATATAAAATAAAGTTTGATTAAGACTGCTTAATGTAAAATTGAAATGAACGTCTCTCGAATCGGCGCTAACAATTTGAACTTTTCAAACGAATATGATCCGAGTATCAATAGAAAATTATAATTTCAGAAGGTTCGAGTGATTTATCAAAATTTAAAATTTATTTATATTTGAATCATTTATATTTTAAGTCGAGCTCGAACTAAACTTTTTATCAAGCAAGTACGAATTGAACTCAAACTGTTCTCATTTTACAGCCTTAATTACACTCTAGCTTAAAGGAAGCTAGGAAATAAGAAGATAATGTAAATCACAAAAAGTAAAATATATGTAGATAATGTTATGAAAACGGTCTAGTTTAACCGGTTGAATCGGGAATCAGTCATATGTTTTGTTAAATTGGACTGATAAAATCAGTTTTGCCAAAAATGGAACAAAATAATGTTTTAAAATCGTATCAATTAATAGTAAGATATATTTTGAAGTATGTATATCACTATATTGTATAAAATCACCGGTCCAATAAATTCAAATATACTGATACTTTCACAGTGTTTTTTGATATTTATGTATGTGGGACCTATTTTTTAATCAAATTATGGGAGTGTTTGATAAAAATTAAATAAATTTGAATTTAAATGAGCTGAATCTGAATCTGAATGAAAAAAGTTGTTTGATAATTAACATGTCTTAAACATTTGAATGACAGAATTTTATTATTTTACCCTTCTGAAAAAATTCAAAATTGTTGTAAATTTATTTAATATTACTTAATATAATAGTTAAAAAATTTGACTTAGCCACTCAGCTTAATCATATGACCGATTCAACCATTTGGACGAATCTTTTCACAACAAACACACTTAAATTCAGCTATTCAGATGTATTCAATTCATTCATTCAGATGTATTCAATTCTAAACAAACAGTCTCTATGATTAAAAAGTGAATCCACATGCTGTGGAAGTATCAGTTTCTTAAATTCAATCGAACCATTTTTATATTATTATTTATTTGATTTTAGTGAGTGATCTGAGTATGTATGTGTGCGGTTTTAATTTTTGGCAACCACAATCCTACCAATCACGTGTTTAATTATTATTCTTGTTACTGTTTTGCAAACTTTCAATCAATGAAAGTGTATATGTATAGTCAACTTCTTTCTTTCAAATCACTTCAAAAGTCAAACATGAAAAATCTTTTGTGCATTATTTCCACAACTAATTGAATTGAGATGTATACCAAACTCAAGTGTATACCTAACATGCAATACAGATTTAATCAAGTAAAAGAATAAAACTATACTACCTACCTGCAAGATTTTTTCTTTCCCAAACTTTTTGCCATTGCCACAACCAATCTTGATTACTAGACCTAAAACTTTTATTTGAGATGATACTCCATTGACCTATCTAGAGAGTAAATAAAGTCTCACAATAAAGAGACGTACAACAAGGGGAAGTTAAGAGTCTTATTGTTTAGGACTAAATCATTGAAAGGTTGAATTGGTCAGTTATTCACTGCGTTTGTTTTGAGAGAAAAAAATCGTATGACTGGTTGAATCGGTCAGTCATTCAGGCGATTTGGCCTGAATGACTAAGTCTCATTTTTTTGGCTGAATGAAGTATTTTATATTTAATTTTTTTTACAATATTAACTATTATATTAAGTAATATTAAATAAATTTACAATAATTTTAAAAATTTTCAGAAGGGTAAAATAATAAAAATATGTTATTCAGATGTGTGAGACCCCAGATTTTATCAATAAAGATTTAAATTTTGTCGAAATAATTTTTAATATTATGGTGTGAATTTGAGATAATATTATAGTTGTGGGTAGTATTTATAAATTTTGCAAAGTATGCAAGTGGTTATATTATATTCGTTTGGTCGGGAATATTAGGTTTAGCGGGGAATATTAAATATAACGACTCAATCATTGGTGGACTCACAATGTAATTATTGTCGGATTGAGAAAAACGACAAAAATATTTTATTGAAATAACGACGGAAGTTTTACTGGTTGATCTTTGTTGAACTACTTTCAGTAGTAAAAAATACGATGTCATGTGGTAGTTGCGTAGTAGCACACCAGTATTGATTATTGATCTTTATGAGAGAAATTTCACCATTTGATTCCATTATCACGATTAATAATATGAATTATTATAGCGATAATGACGTTTTGTTTTATTAAGTATTATTAACGTAATAAAATGCGAAACATCTTTTATATAAAATGAATCTTTATTAAAGTTATTCTATAAATAGAATATATTATATTTTATTATGTAAAGTGTTGCGTAGTGTTTTTGCGTAGTGTTTTGCGTAGTGTTGTATAGTGTTTTGCATAGTAAAATATTTTTATATAAATAGAATATATTATATTTTATTTAAAAATTTTTGCTTTAAATATGGATCGCTCGATTAAAATGTAAATCAATTTGGACCGTTCATGGATTAATTACTATGCATTCTATTTTTCATAAATGAAGCTCATTCCTTCATTATTTTCTTACGAATTCAATTGAAACTCTAGAGAGAAAATTATAGAGAGAAGCTTATAGAGAGAAAATCTATAGAGAGAAAGAAGAAAGAAAGTATTCTGCTACTTCACTTTGCCAATATTCGGTTCTTCTAAGGTAAGGGGTATTATTTGTTGTATCTGCCGTCAAGGTGTTATTCTTTCTTATTCATGAAGAAAACTTCATTATTCCATTCATTATTATTACATTGGAATAACTTTGTAAAAGTGGTATACCCTATACATAACTTTTGTATATATGCTATATACCCTATACTTGGTGAAATCCTTATGTTATTCCATTCTTATTTATTCTCATTGGAATAACTTTTGTATCGCTGTGAATCCCCTATACTTGGTGATCTTCTTCATTATTCCATTCTTTATTATTCTGTTGGAATATCACATCAGTATGTTTTACACCTGACTGGTTCCATTGTTTATTATTCCGCATTTATTATTCATTTGGAATATCCATGTACGTGTTTTACACCTGACTGGTTCCATTGTTTATTATTCAAAGATTTATTATTCATTGGATCATCACGCTTGTGTGAATTTCACCGACTTTGTTCCGTTATTATTATTCTGTTGAATAACTTTATACATCAAGCACTGCATGCATGGTGATTTCTTTTGTTATTCCATTCTTTATTATACCCAAATGGTTAAAACTTTGACTTATATACTCCATGAAATTAGTAGAATATCCTCGATATTTGCGTTTCATCCAAAGATCTCTTTCATGGAAATATTCTTCCGATCATTCTTGAATTTTACTTTACAAAACAAGATATCTTGTTGACAATTTGGACGTTACTAATTCCTGGATAAAATAATTCTTGAACTTGTTTTATTGAATTATTATGTCATTGTCATCATCCTCATGATATATTATGTTATCTTTGGCTTACGTGCATAGATGAACTTAGTATGATTATAACCAGGGATCATTCGGTATAATCATGGCTTGTTATAAATGATGTGATAAAAGTCCTCGGTGGCACATGTAATGCGATGATGGATAGTTTTGGTATGATTATGACGAGGGGTGATTCGGTATAGTCGTGACCATTGATAATTTGATGAAAATCCTCGACCGTGATACGCAGGGATGATTAGATGTGGTGGTTTATTTATTAAAAGTGAGTCTCAAATAAAAAAATTGATGAAAACCTTTTAAAACCTAAAAGATAGTAGATTTTATTCTCTACTTGACTCTTTTAATGGATTGCGTATTCATTGCAGCTTAACCTGGTTGTCTATTGTATTTTATCGGTTTAACATTTGTTGAAGGCTAATGATAATTTATTCTCGCATTATCTTAGTCATAATATTTCTTCTTGGGCTAGTTGAGCTCACCTTTTCTTTCTTTTACCGTTCTCTTCGTGAAATGAGAACATAGGCCGAGACGAGTCGGGAACGCAAGTAATGGTCCGAGGATAGCATTAGTAGTCCTCACTATTACGTGAAATAAAGTGATAATAGTTGTAATGAGGACTCCTTTTGAGTTTGTATAATATCTAGTAGACAATATTTGTATTCAAACTCACGTTTATGTCGTATTGTACACCGACGCTTATATTAGTAAGTTGTATTTGAATTTATGTACCATGTAAGTGGCGACCCAAGATGGGTGGCGTATACCTAATTTTGGGGGCGTCACAATGGTATCGAGCTTAGGATATGATCCCAGCTAAGATGTGAGATAAGAACTAGGAGGGAGAGAGGCGGAAATTCCTTCGCTAGTATGACCTACCTAAGTTTATTTGGTATTTAATTGGTCGGTCAGAGTATAGGGATAATATTTGATATATTAATTAACCCTTGTGTTGTGGCAGTGTTTGGAAATGGCAGCTGAAAATATTCACAATGGAGTGAATGTGACCGTTGTGACACCTTTAATCACTAATCAGGTTAATGCAGTGTCGATCGGAGGAACAAATTAGAGATATCCACGTAGTGAATGAAGAACTAATTGTTGCACCCGAGCTAGTTGCAGAGGTAGCAGCTGAAAGTGAGGAAGAAGAGGAAGAAGAGGAACCTGAGGAGAATTGGTTAGAAGAAATTTATGATCAAAACTTAGAATTACAAAATCGTGTTCGTGAGCTAGAAGAACAGGTTGAAGAACGGCAAGCGGTTAGGTGGAACAAAGGGATCTGACAATTCAAAATTGGGTTACCCGATATGTGATGCTCGAACAAAATCACGCTTTGGCAGGGTGTAAGATATTAAAGTTGGAATCTGAGAATTTAAAAATCAAGGATCAGCTGAAGGAAGAAACAACTGAACGAAGGAGAATAGACGATGCATGGGTAAAAGCTGCACAACGCGTTGATAGTGTAGAAAAAAACGTCCAGATCCATAAAGCCAAAATAGATGAAATGGACTTTGCTTTTTGACAAAGAATTGGGAGAACCAACATCGAATTCGAATTACCTCGTGCATAGCGGTCCAACCCGAATTCGATATGGATCGAAAAATAATGATTCAAATCATGGATCGGAATGTGAAGAAGCACTTAAGGGTGGAATGTACCTATAGTAAAGTCAAACTCGATAATTTAAGCGAGAAGCGTTTATTAGAAACCCGAACGAAGTTATTACGGGTAAGTTAATTATAAATTAATCTAAGTCTATACTTTATTCAATACAAGTTCTACCCACTCTTTTATTTCACCTAGTTGTGTTCAACGTTTAAATTTGATTCCGAAGAAGTTAAACTTTGACTTATTGGTTGAAACTTCGTTAGTAGGAACCTTCGTTACCTCCACTGTTTATTAATCTTGTTGTTTCAAATAAACACTTTCACGTTACCTGTCGATATTGTCTCTTTGAAAATACTTGCCTTTGAGGTAATTTTCAAAAATGATTGATTAACTACTCATTATTCTTTTCGTAAGGTTGTTAGCTTTTATATTTATATCAACCTGTTATACGAATTCAAAGTAACCAAACCCTAAAGTTAATCACTGTTATATCAAGCCATAAGTAAAGAGCCCCGATCCTTTCGTTGTTGACTTCCTTGTGTAGAATGCACCGAAGCCGGACTTTCTGTAGGCGACATCGTGAATGAAGATGGCAAGTTTATAGGTATCATTGTGAGGTGCTATCTAGGTTAAGGGATAGAAGTCACAGTTGGTATCAATGTAACGTATTATCCAAGTCTTGGATAAGAGTAGCGCTTTTGAATGATATTTCTATCATTAATAAATTTCTTGACGTATTCTTGAAGATTTCCTAGCCTACCCTAGAGCGTGAAATCGAATTTTGTATTGACCCCATCTGAAAACCCATTTCTTAAACCCTCAAATATTTCTTCAACTAAAATAAATAGCTTTACGTGGTTTATGATGAAAGTCATAATAAAAGCATTGGAATAATGAAAATCATGGGTATATGAAGTATTAGTAAGTTTTATGATGAGTTATGTTGGTTAGTATGTGAAAACATGAAAGTTTCTTAGAAATCACAAAGAGTTGAAAATCGATTTTGGTGAAAAACGTAATATGAAATTCAATTGACCATATCTCTTATTATATTTTGAATTTTTGAATGTGGTCAAGTCCTAGAGTTAGATCTACGAGTTACCTAACTAATCCAAGTGGAATTACTGGAAAAGGTGTTGTGGATTTTGTGTGGACTGATTTTAGCAAAGGAGGCCAAAGTTGTAAATTTCGAAAATGCTACCGCCCGTAAAACTTTAAGGGACTGTTTCGGCCACTTAAATTATGAGAAAAATTCTGGGTTTTGGGACATGAAAGTATATGGTATAAAGTACCTCCTGTCCAAAAATGAGCTCATTCGACTTAAAATGAGCAAGTTATGACTATTTCAATATTTAGGCTTTTCCGATTTAAAAATGTTATAACCGGAGTTCTATAACTCAGAATGACCATGAAATTTAAACTAGAAGCTCACGTTAACATGTGTAAGATCCTGCCAAGATTTGGGAATTTTGGAGTTAAACTTGAGGTAGCTAATTTCTTAAGGAATTAATTAGAAATTGATTTTGAAAAATAGTAAATGAATTTTAAAAATTCCGAGAAAATATATTTTCATTATGGGACTATATTATGCTAAATCCCAGAAAAGAAATATTTTTGGGACTAATTTGGTATTTTTCATGAAAATAGTTTAATTACTGAACATATGAGTTAAATATGTTATGTGAAGTAACAAAGTTGAAAATAGGATTTTATGGCTAGAGAATCCTATATAGAGTATATGCATATTTTTTTTTTTGATGAGGGATTTGATAATTGGTGATGATATCTTATGAGTATGGCATTTTTGAATGATTAAATGCATTATATGGTAAAGCGTAAACAATTGAGATAAATTGTTTATAAATTTAAAAGTGATTAAAATATTGTTATAATATTAATGATATTAGATTATGAGATTATTAAGTGATTGTTAACATGGGATATTCTTGAATCTCGGATAAATTATATTATAAATGTTTAATATTTATCCTTTATCTCATTTGATTGATTCTTTATATCATTATCCTCATGTTTATATTATGTTGAAAGTCATCTCGTGGCTTCATGGTGCATAGATGGACTTGGTATGATTATGACCGAGGATTGTTTCTAAGTATAATCATAACCGTAATTGAAAACACAATTATCTTTGGTAGTAGTGCATGGATAATTTGTGGTCGTGATACTTAATGAATACGACGATTATCTTTGGTAGTAGTGCATGGATAATTTATGGTCGTGATACTAATGAATACACGATTATCTTTGGGTCAGTAGTGCATGGATAATTTGTGGTCGTGATACTAATGAATACACGATTATCTTTGGTAGTAGTGCATGGATAATTTGTGGTCGTGATACTAATGAATACACGATTATCTTTGGTCAGTAGTGCATGGATAATTTGTGGTCGTGATACTTAATGAATACACGATTATCTTTGGTAGTAGTGCATGGATAATTTGTGGTCGTGATACTAATGAATACACGATTATCTTTGGTAGTAGTGCATGGATAATTTGTGGTCGTGATACTAATGAATACACGATTATCTTTGGTCAGTAGTGCATGGATAATTTGTGGTCGTGATACTAATGAATACACGATTATCTTTGGTAGTAGTACATGGATAATTTGTGGTCGTGATACTAATGAATACACGATTATCTTTGGTAGTAGTGCATGGATAATTTGTGGTCGTGATACTAATGAATACACGATTATCTTTGGTAGTAGTGCATGGATAATTTGTGGTCGTGATACTAATGAATACACGATTATCTTTGGTAGTAGTGCATGGATAATTGTGGTCGTGATACTAATGAATACACGATTATCTTTGGTAGTAGTGCATGGATAATTTGTGGTCGCGATACTAATGAATACACGATTATCTTTGGTAGTAGTGCATGGATAATTCGTGGTCGTGATACTAATGAATATCCTCGCACGTAGTGCGGGGATGATTCGATGATATGGATTAATTATTGAAATGAGTCTCAAAGAATGAAATATTAATTCATGGATGTGGTAAAAGTCATCTTTAGTAGTAGTGCATTGATAGACTTGGTATGATTATGACCACGGATTATTCGGTATAATCATAATCGTAATTGAAAACACGAATATCCTTAGCCAATATGTGCATGAATAATTCATGGTTGTGATACTATTAAGTCGAGTCTCGGATTATTGGTTTTACAATTGTATATCTTTGGCTTGTAGTGCAAAGATGAATTGTTAATGAATATCTTTGGTAGGATTGCAAAAAATGAATTTAATGTTTTCAACGATAAAGGTATTCAAGGTATCCTCACCTCTTTATCATACCAGTGCGTCGCACTTAATTTCGAGGGAAAATTCCATAAGGAGGGGGATTGTGAGACCCCAGATTTTATCAATAAAGATTTAAATTTTGTCGAAATAATTTTTAATATTATGGTGTGAATTTGAGATAATATTATAGTTGTGGGTAGTATTTATAAATTTTGCAAAAGTATGCAAGTGGTTATATTATATTCGATTGGTTCGGGAATATTCGGTTTAGCGGGGAATATTCGTACAACGACTCAATCATTGGTGGACCCCATAATGTAATTATTGTTTGGATTGAGAAAACGACAAAAATATTTTATTGAAATAACGACGGAAGTTTTACCGACATCTTGTTGAACTACTTTCGGTAGTAAAAGTACGATGTACGTGTGGTTGCATAAGTAGCATTACCAGTATTGATTATCGATGCTTATGTGAGAAGTCACTCGGTTTGATTCTATTATCACGATTAATAATATGAATTATTATAGCGATAATGACGCTTTGTTTTATTCAGTATTATTAACGTAATAAAAACGTAAACATCTTTTATATAAAATGTAATACTTTATTAAAGTTATTCTATAAATAGAATATATTATATTTTATTATGCATAAGGTTGCATAGTGTTTTTGCATAGTGTTTTGTATAGTGTTGCATAAATGTTTGTATAGTAAAATGTTTTTATATAAATAGAATATATTATATTTTATTTAAAAATTTTGCTTTAAATATGGACCGTCAGATTAAAGTAAATCAATTTGGACCGCTCATGGATTAATTACTATGCATTCTATTTTCCTATAAATAAAGCTCATTCCTTCATTATTTTCTTACGAATTCACCAAACTCTGAGAGAGAAATTATAGAGAGAAAGCTATAGAGAGAAAATCTATAGAGAGAAAGAAGAAAAGTATTCTCGCTACTTCACTTTGCCAATATTCAGCTTCTTCTAAGGTAAGGGGTATTATTTGTTGTGCACGTCGTCCGGGTGTTATTCTTTCTTATTCATGAAGAAAACTTACATTATTCCATTCATTATTATTCATTGGAATAACTCGTAAAAAGTGGTATACCCTATACATAACCTCAGATATGCGACATACCCTATACTTGGTGAAATCCTTATGTTATTCCATTCTTATTTATTCTGTTGAATAACTCAGTATACGCTTAATCCCCTATACTTGGTGATCTTCTTCATTTATTCCATTCTTTATTATTACATTGGAATATCCTCGTCTCGTGTGTTTTACACCTTAACCGTTCCATTGTTTATTATTCCGCATTTATTATTCTCGTTGGAATATCCTCATGCGTGTGTTTTACACCGACACGGTTCCATTGTTTATTATTCAAAGATTTATTATTCTGTTGGATCATCCCATGCGGTGTGAATTTCACGACTGGTTCCGTTATTATTATTACTCGTTGGAATAACTTTTAATCTGTCTGCTAAGTATCGCATGCATGGTGATTTCTTTTGTTATTCCATTCTTTATTATACCCAGTTAAGTTAAAACTTTGACTTATACTCCATGAAATTAGTAGAATATCCTTGATATTTGCGTTTCATCCAAAGATCTTTTCATGGAAATATTCTTCCGATCATTCTTGAATTTTACTTTACAAAACAAAGATCTTGTTGACAATTTGGGCGTTACTTAATTCTGGATAAAATAATTCTTGAACTTGTTTTATTGAATTATTATGTCATTGTCATCATCCTCATGATATATTATGTTATCTTTGGCTTACGCATAGATGAACTTAGTATGATTATAACCAGGGATCATTCTAGATAATCATGGCTTGTTATAAATGATGTGATAAAAGTCCTCGGTGGCACATAATGCGTTGATGGATAGTTTTTGGTATGATTATGACCGTGGGTGATTCGGTATAGTCATGACCATTGATAATTTGATGAAAATCCTTGACCGTGGTACGTGGGATGATTAGATGTGGTGGTTTATTTATTAAAATTTGTCTCTCGTGATAAAAAATTGATGAAAACCTTTTAAAACCTAAAAGATAGTAGATTTTATTCTCTACTTGACTCTTTTAATGGATTGCATATTCATTTCGCAGATTAAACCGGTTGTCTATTGTATTTTATCGCTTTAACATCGTTGAAGGCTAATGATAATTTATTCTCGCATTATCTTAGTCATAATATTTCTTCTTGGGCTAGTTGAGCTCACCCTTTTCTTTCACTTTTTCTCTTGAAATGAGAACATAGTCGGACGAATGAGTCGGGGAACGAAGTAATGGTCCGGAGGATAGCATTAGTAGTCCTCACTATTCTGTGAAATAGTGTGATAATAGTTGTAATGAGGACTCCTTTTGAGTTTGTATAATATCTAGTAGACAATATTTGTATTCAAACTCACGATTTATGTCGTATTTGTACACGCATGCTTATATTAGTAAGTTGTATTTGAATTTATGTACCATGTAAGTGGCGACCCAAGATGGGTGACGTATACCTAATTTTGGGGGCGTCATAAGATGTTTTAGACATGTTAATTATCAAACTTAATTTAGATTCATTCAGTTTTTATCAAACATTTCCTTAGTATATATAACAAGAGATTAACTTTCAAATGATTAATTAATTAATTAAAAGGTCTTAAAAATATGAAAATCAAGCATAGTTTATGCTTAATATTCAAAGTTTTGACTAGACAATGTCTCCATCATTGTTCTTAGGATAGGAAATAAACACGATTGGTTCGAAATCCGATTTGAGATCGACTCAAAAAATTCAAGTAGGCTCATATTCAAAACTTAAAACGAGTAGAATTCGAATCTATTTTGATGTTTGACACTTATACAAAGCGAATATGAGCAATTTCCTATTTACTCATTTAGAGTATCAAATTTTTCTTACTTCACTTATCCATACTCGATACAAGTCCATTGCTCGTATACAGTATCGAGTATACTCGATTTATTATTTATATATTATTTAGCAATTAAGTTCTTTACATACTTTGAGAAATAGGAAAGGTTTTTATATTTTCCGTATCCATCAATTGATTCGAGAGCGATAATATTATCTCATTAATTTTTTTACAAGGCTCGAGATTTAGATTGAAGAGTTCAAATTTAAATTATTTCAAATAGTTGATTGACTTAATTTTATCTACATGATCATAATATAAATAATCCAATTTTAATTTATATATGTCTCAAATGCTCGTGAGTAGCTCGACTAAAAAACGAAACGAATCGAATCGAGTCGAACTCAAGTACAATAAATTGAGTCAAATTCGACTTTGAGCAAAGACTGCCAAATTCTATTCGAATTCAAATACGAATCTAAATGGCTGCTTAAAAAAATTTCGAATAAAATTTGAACAAGATACTGTTGGCCTCAACTAGGAATATTTTCACCCCTAATCATTCTCTTAAATCCATTCCTGAATGCATGGAAAGTGAAGTTTAGCAGGATAGTCTGTGACGCCCACAAAATTAGGTATACATCACCCATCTTGGGTAGTCAGATACATGGTACAGAATTTAAATACAACTTACTAATATAACTGTCGTGTACAATACGACATAAATTGTGAGTTTGAACACAAATATTGTCTACTAGATATTATACAAACTCAAAAGGAGTCCTCATTACAATTATTATCACACTATTTCACAGAATAGTGAGGACTACTAATGCTATCCTCTCGACCATTACTCCGCTCCCCGACTCGTCCTCAAATATATTCTCATTTCAAGAAGAGAACAATGGTGAAAGAAAGGGTGAGCTCAACTAGCCCAAAGAAGAAATATTATGACTAAGATAATGCGTAATAAATTATCATTAGCCTACAACAAAGGTTAAACCGATAAAATATAATGAACATCAAGTTTAACTACAATGAAACCAACAATCCATTAAAAGAGTCAAGTAGAAAATAAAATCTACTATCTTTTATGATTTAAAAGGTTTTTCATCATCATTATATAGCCGAGACTCAAATTTTAATAAATATTCCACATCATCGAATCACCCCACACTACTACTGACCAATGATATTCTTTAGTATCACGACCACAATTATTCATGCACTACGGGCCAAGAATAGTTGTGTATTCATTAATGGTCATGATCATGCCAACACCTGTCCATCAATGCACTACGACCACTGAGGATTTTTATCACATCATTTGTAATATTACTACCATGATTACACCGAATTGTCTCGGTCATAATCATACCAAGTCCATCTATACTACTGAATACGAGTTTCATCACATCATTTGTAACATTACTACCACATGATTACACCGAATAGTCTCTCGGTCATAATCATCATACCAAGTCCATCTATGCACTACAGTGCCACGATTGACTTTCAACATAATATAAACATGAGGATGATGACAATGATATAAGAATTCAATAAAACAAGTTCAAGAATTATTTTATCCAGAATTATTAACGTCCCAAATTGTCAACATGATAATCGCTTTTGTAAAGTAAAATTCAAGAATGATCGTAAGAATATTTCCATGAAAAGATATCGATGAAACGCAAATATCAAGGATATTCTACTAATTTCATGGAGTATAAAGTCAAAGTTTTAACCAACCGGGTATAATAAAGAATGGAATAACAAAAGAAATCACCATGCATGCGATAGATCAACCGACAGCAAAGTTATTCCAATGTATAATAAATAATGAAAATTCCGAGTCCAACGTGAAACGCATGAACATGTGATGTTCCAATGTAAATAATAATAAAAAGATTCGGAATCAAATGTCCAAACAGTGTAAAACACACGTACAAGATGTTCCAATGTTCCAAATAATAATAAAAAGATTTTAACCAGTTCCTGTGTAAAACACAGCATGAGATGTTCTAACCAATAATAAGAAGAATGTCACCAAGTATAGAGTAAACCACAGATATAAAAGTTATTCCAATAGAATAATAAGAAATGGAATAACAACAGTTCTCTTCATGAATAAGAAAGAATAACACCCTTTACGAGTACAACAAATAATATTCCCTACCTTAGAAGAACTGAATATTGGAAAAGTGAAGTAGCGGAATACTTTTCTTCTTTCTCTCTATAGTTTCTCTCTCTAGAGTTTCAATGAATTCGTAAGAAATAATGAAGGAATGAGCTTTCTATTTATAGAAAAACTGAGGGTGGCTCTTGGTCTTAACGAAGGGTCAAAATGACTCTTGGTAATATCAAGAGACAACTACTATTCATGAAGGGGTAATTAACCTTTGGAACAATCAAGAGGCGCTTAACTCTTGGTAATATCAAGGGACAACTACTATTCATGAAGGGGTAATTACTATCGACGAAGGTAAATACTATTGAAGAAGGTAATTACTATTGACGAAGGTAAATACTATCGACAAAGGTAATTACTATCGACGAAGGTAAATACTATCGACGAAGGTAATTACTATCGACGAAGGTAATTATTATTTATTCACAAAGGTAATTACTATTCACAAAGGTAATTACTATTGACGAAGGTAAATACTATCGACGAAGAGACTCTTAGATGATGACATATGGGCCCCCCATAAAATAATCAAACTTACCACAAACGTCTCATAATGCACTTTTATATACATCAAGGATTGAATAAATATTACCACAAATCATTTTATTTTTAATCAACACATTTTTAATTTTTCAACAATTATTAATCATTTATAACTTGTCGTCTCAATTAATAATATAACATATTATATGATGATGATACTTTGTGACAATAATTGAATCAATAATATAAGAGATATGATCAAAGAATCATCAGAGTAATAATTGAGTATAGCTAAGTGACTTCTCACGTAAGCATCAATAATCAATACCGTGTGCTACTTATGCAACCACGCCAGACATCGCATTTCTTTACTTTTACTACCGTAGTTCAATCAGCTTTTAATTGAATACCTCCCGCCGTTATTTTTATAGAAAGATAATTTTGTCGCTTTTCTAATTACGACAATACTTCCGCCAGGGGTCCACTAATGATTGAGTCGTCGCATCTAATATTCCCCCAAACAAAAAAATATTCCCCACCAAACGAATATTTTATAACAACTTGCTTACTTTGCAAAATTTATAAATATTACCCACAACTATAACATTATATCAAATTTATTCCATAATATTCAAAATAATATTTATAGAAAATTCATCTTTATTTATAAAAGTCAGGGTCTTACAACCTCCTTTCTTATGAAATTTTGCCCTCGAAATTAGGGTACGTACACTGGTATGTCAAGAGGTAAAGGATACATTGATTTCATTTCGATTCTAACTTCCAAGTCATTTCCTCAACATCGTGGTTCCTCCACAAAACTTTGACTTGAGGTATAACCTCGAGCGTAGAATATGTTCCTTCTTATCCAAAATTTGAACAGAACCTCTTCATACGCCAAATCTTCCGCTATTTCGTCCCGGGTTCTAACTCAATAATATGATTCGGGTCTTTCACGTATTTACGTAATATGGATATGTGAAAACGTTATGAACACGAGACATATTCAAGTAAAGCGAGTCTATAGGCCACGCCTTCCTACTCGATCGAGGATTAAAATGGACCGATGAATCGAGGATTAAGTTTTCCTCTCTTTCCAAATCTTGTAACTCATTTCCATGGAAGCAACTCTTAACAACACACGATCTCCTATATCGAATTCCACGCCCTTTCGATGAAGATCAAGATAACTCTTTTGTCGATTTTGTGAGGTTTTTATACGTTGTCGATCGTTTGAATCTTTTCCCGTAGTCATATCGCATCACCAACTCCCGTCCCAACAACGTTGCTTTCACCCACCTCATCCCAAAGATACCGAGAACGACACTTTCTTCCATACAACGCTCGAAATGGAGCCATGCCAATACTTGCTTGATAACCGTTGTTGTAGGAAAACTCCACCAATGGTAAGAACTTGTCCCAACTCCCTTGAAATCAAGGACACAGAGTCTTAATAGATCTTCAAGAGTTTGAATAGTCCTCTCCGATTTGTCCGTCTGATCTCGAGGATGATATGCCGAGCTAAATCGTAAGTCTGTGCCCATAGTTTTTTGCAAACTAACCCAAAATCGTGAAGTCAATCTTGGGTCTCGATCGAAAATTATGGATACCGCAGATACCATGCGCCTTACAATCTCGTTTATGTACATACGAGCAAGACGTTCAAGTGTATAAGTTTCTCGATCGGTAAGAAAAATGAGCGACTTGGTCAATCTATCAACAATGACCCAAATCGCATCAATGCCTTGAGAAACCTTAGGAAGACCGTGAACGAAATCCATGGTAATGTGCTCCTACTTCCATTCTCGGAATTTCAAGTGGTTGCAATGGACCTTTTGGTACTTGATGCTCCGCTTTAACTCGTTGACAAGTTAGACACCTTGAGATAAACAAATATTATCTCTCTCTCTTCATATTGCTCCACCAAAATGTATGACGAAATATCATGATACATTTTGGTACTCCCGTGATGGATTGCAAATGGTGTGTTGTGCGCCCCATCATGATATTATACTTTAAATCGTGGTCATTAGGAACACAAAGTCCGGAGTTGACTCAAGTATTCCTTCTTCATCGATTCTTGCTTCCTAAGATAGCACCTTCTTGCACTTTCTTCCTCATACGCATCGCCTCCGTGTCCGTAGCTTGAGCGCCTTTAACTTTATCGATTAAAGTCGGTTCTACTCAGATACTCGCTTATCATCACATGCGTCCCCTCGAGTCTTTAACTCTATCTCCATCCTTTGCAAGTCACACAAAATGGGCTTCATACGTTGACAATAACGCACTCGTGATTTCTGCATATGATCTTCTACTCAATGCGCCGCCTACCACGTTCGCTTTTCCGTGATGGTATTGGATGGTATGATCATAATCTTTCAATAGTTCAAGCCAACGTCGTTGTCGCGATGTTGAGTTCCTTTTGAGTGAAGAAATATTTGAGGCTTTTATGATCCGTAAAGATCTCCACTTTCTCCCCATACAAGTAATGCCTCCAAATTTTAAGTGAAGATAACAAATGCTAACTCTAGATCATGAGTAGGATAATTCCTCTCATATTCTTTGAGTTGTCGTGAGGCATAAAGCTATGACTTTCCCATGTTGCATGAGAACACATCCTAACCCTTTGCCCAAGCATCATCAGAGATGACAAATCCTCCGAGCCGGATGGTATTGTCGAACAAAAATAAATAAGTCTCCTCTTGAGTTCTTGAAAACTCTTCTCACATTCTTCGCTCCAACCGAACTTTGTATCTTTCGAAGTCACCGAAATCATGGAGTAGCGATTCGAGAAAATCCTTCCACGAATCTCCGATAATAACCAAACTAAACCGAGAAAGCTACGACTTTCTATTAATCGATTTAGGTTGTTCCTAACTTTGAATAGCTTCAATCTTTCTTTGGGTCAACAGATATTCCATGACTTGATACCATCGCGTGCCCAAGGAATGCTACTTCTTCAAGCCGAACTCGCATTTCTTCAACTTGGCATAAAGCTTATATTCACGAAGCTTTTGGAGTGTCGACCTCAAGTGTTGCTTTCATGATCTTCACGGCTTTTGGAATAAATAAGGATGTCATCAATAAAGACGACCACAAAGTGATCTAAATATTCCTTGAATACTCGGTTCATTATATCCATGAAGGCAAAGGGAGCATTAGTCAATCCAAAGGACATGACTAGAATTCATAATGCCCGCACCTAGTTCGAAGCCGCCTTTGGAATGTCACGGTTCTAATCTTCAATTGGTGATATCCTAACGAAGATCAATCTTTGAAAAGAATTTGGCTCCTTGCAATCGGTCAAACAGTCATCAATACGCGGCAATGGATACCTATTTTGATGGTGACATGATTCAACTCCCGATAATCAATACAAAGTCGCATACTCCCATCTTTCTTCTTCACGAATAGAACAGGAGCACCCCAAGGAGAAGTACTAGGGACGAATAAAGCCAATGTCTAACAATTCCTGCGCAGTTGGGTCTTTAACTCCTCAAGTTCAATAGAGCCATTCGATATGGGGCTTTGGAAATAGGTTTTGTATCTTGGGTTCAAGGTCGATACAAAATTCAATTTCACGCTCTTGGGGTAGGCCAGAAGTTCTTCTGGAATACGTCGGAAATTTATTAACAATAGAAATATCGCTCAAAACCGACATATTTTTGTTTAAATCATGACATGAGCTAAGAAAGCTTGACATCCGCTTTTCAATAAACGAATAGCTTTATGGCTTGAGATGACCGTGATTGATTTTAATGGTTTGGTCGTTTGAATTCGCATAATAGGTTGATTAGGAATATGAAAGCTAACAACCTTACGAAAACAATCAATTTTGCATGATAATTAGTTAACCAATCAATCCCTAGAATCACGCCAAATGCAAGTATTTTTAATGAAATAAGATCGATAGTAATGTGAGGTACCGATTTGAACCAAACAAGACTTATAAACAAAGGGATGTAATGAAGGTTTCTCCCAACGGAGTTTCCACAGATAAGTCAAAGTCTAATTTCTCCTGAGTCAAATTTAATCGATGAGCGCAAGTAGGAGAAATAAAAGAATGGGTAGAACCCAGATCAAATAAAGTATAGACTTCATTAGAGTTTATGATAAGCTTACCCGTGATGACCTCATTCGGGTTCCTTGCTCTCTCCGGAGGTCACAACAAACGCCTCTCTCTGCCTTCTGGGTTTTGACTTTTCTGGAACTAC
The DNA here is from genome assembly GCA_020205615.1 of Panax quinquefolius. Taxonomy (NCBI): domain Eukaryota; kingdom Viridiplantae; phylum Streptophyta; class Magnoliopsida; order Apiales; family Araliaceae; genus Panax; species Panax quinquefolius. The sequence continues at coordinate 134,462,921 of CM035172.1, read as the reverse complement.
CTTTGGTGCCTCCATCCTAGTTGAATTTGTCTTCATGGCGACAAAATCGAGCTAAGTGACCTTCTCTTCCACAATTATAACATGCTTTGATGGCATGGCGCAGCTTTCGGACTAATGTGTCCCTCTCCTCCGCATTTTAAGCATACGATAGGTGGTCTTTCTCCTTCCTTAACAACGGTCTTTGGTCTTGACGTCTTTTCCATTATCATTGAATCTCCTTTTCTTGAAATGTCCATTCTTATTGTTTTGGCCTCGATTACCACCAAGTGGTTACTATATCTAACCTCATGATTCCTCCACGCTTGTTGTCACCGCTCGATGACTACTCTCGCCGGTATTATAATAATTTTGTTTACCGCTTCTTTTAGTTATTGTCTCGTTATCGCTACTCCACTAATCGAGCCCTATTTACAACATCCGAATACAAACACAATTTATGAGAAATAAGATGTTGACGTATCTCCTACTTCAAACCTCTTAAAAACATTCGCGCCATTCTCTCTTCATTATCCACCAAGTGGACGCAAAACCGATAACTCCGCAAATTTTGTCTCGTATTGCGACACGATCATATTGTTTTGTTCCAACTTGATAAACTCCACCTCCTTCATGTGGCGAATACTTTCGTGAAAGCATTTGTCGTTGAATGCAGCTCCTGGAACTTCTCCCAAGATATCTTCAAGACAAAGAAGTTGAGTACGCTTTTACCGATTCCCACCAAGAATCTCCTCTCCATGCAAAGATAAAGGCTAAGAAGGAACCTTTTTTCTCGAGCATCCCAAGACATCAAATATCTTGTAATCTGCTTTATCCATGCTTCCGCCAAGTGGTTTTGGCTCTCCTTAAACTCCGGTGGTCCCAGCCTCTCCTTGCTGTTTTGCGGTGACCGCCTCGAGAGTTTTCCCGTGTTTCCACCTACGTTTTGGACAGAGTCGCTCTCGCTGTCATTGCGTAAATTGCATAAAGCCTCCGAACATTTGATCATTCATCATTTGGTCGGTGTTGTTGTTTTGCATGAGGATTGTCGGCTTCGATGCACATTATCCTCGATTATTGATATGTGGTGAATCAACGATCGCTTTGTGCTCCATTCTTATTCTCAACATTCTCGGATGTCATTTTCAGACATCGCCACAAAACAAAAGGTTATGTAACAAATTATCTATATATTCGACCGACCAATAAAATAAAGCACATAAACTTAGGTAGGTCATACTAAGCGAAGGTATTCCCGCTCTCCCTCCTAGTACTATTCTCACATCTTAGCCAGGATCATATCCCAAAGCTCGATACCAACCGTGGCGCCCCCAAAATTAGGTATACATCACCCATCTTGGGTAGTCGATACATGGTATCATGAAATACAACTTTTAAATAACCGCTGACTTACTAATATAATCGTGAGTTTGAACACAAATATTGTCTACTAGATATTATACAAACTCAAAAGGAGTCCTCATTACAATTATTATCACACTATTTCACGTAATAAAGTGAGGACTACTAATGCTATCCTCTCGGACCATTACTCCGCTCCCCGACTCGTCCCAAATTTATATTCTCATTTCCTCAAGAGAACAAAGAAAGAAAGAAAGGTGAGCTCAACTAGCCCAAGAAGAAATATTACGACTAAGATAATGCGTAATAAATTATCATTAGCCTTCTGACAAAGGTTAAACCGATAAAATATAATGAACATCAAGTTTAACTACAAATGAACCAAAAGAATCCATTAAAAGAGTCAAGTAGAAAATAAAATCTACTATCTTTTATGATTTAAAAGGTTTTTCATCATCATTATAGCCGAGACTCGACTTTAATAAATATTCCACATCATCGAATCACCCCCGCACTACTGGCCAGGATATTCTTTAAGTATCACGACCACAATTATTCATGCACTACGGGCCAAGAATAGTTGTGTATTCATTAATGGTCATGATCATGCCAACACTGTCCATCAATGCACTACTACCAATCGAGGATTTTATCACATCATTTGTAACATTACGGCCAATGATTACACCGATAGTCTCTGTCATAATCATACCAAGTCCATCTATGCACTACAGCCCACGATGACTTTCATCACATCATTTTTAACATTACTACCATGATTACAATCGAATAGTCTCTCGGTCATAATCATACCAAGTCCATCTATGCACTACAAAACACGATAACTTTTAACATAATATAAACATGAGGATGATGACAATGATATAAGAATTCAATAAAACAAGATCAAGAATTATTTTATCCGGAATTATTAACGTCCAAATTGTCAATATGATACTCGTTTTGTAGAGTAAAATTCAAGAATGATCGTAAAGAATATTTCCATGAAAAGATATCTTTGGATGAAACGCAAATATCAAGGATATTCTACTAATTTCATGGAGTATAGAAATCAAAGTTTTAACCAACTTTGGGTATAATAAAGAATGGAATAACAAAAGAAATCACCACGCACGCGATGCGATCAAGACAAAAGCGGGTTATTCCAATGTATCATAATAATAACGGAACCAGTCGGTGAAATTCACAAAGCGGTGATGTTCCAATAGAATAATAAATGCGAATAATAAATGATGGAACCAGTCCCACAGATATAGATACGATGCGGATATTCCGATAGAATAATAAAGACGGAATATTAAAAAAATGGAACCAGTGTCTAGTGTAAAACACACATGCATGTGATATTCGAATGTAATAATAATAAAGATTTTAACCAGTCCGGTAAAAACACATGATGTGGATGTTCCAACGTATAATAATAAAGAATGTCACCAAGTATAGGGTAGGCCATGATACAAGTTATTCCAATGTAATAATAAGAAATGGAATAACAACAGTTTCTCTTCATGAATAAGAAAGAATAACACCCCTTACGATACAACAAATAATATTCCCTACCTTAGAAGAACTGAATATTGGAAAAGTGAAGTAGCAGAATACTTTTCTTCTTTTTCTCTATAGTTTCTCTCTGTAGTTTCAATGAATTTGTAAGAAATAATGAAGGAATGAGCTTTCTATTTATAGAAAAACCGAGGGTGGCTCTTGGTCTTAACGAAGGGTCAAAATGACTTTCGGTAATATCAAGAGACAACTACTATTCATGAAGGGGTAATTAACCTTTGGAACAATCAAGAAGCGAGCTTAACTCTTGGTAATATCAAAGGACAACTACTATCAAGAAGGTAATTACTATCGATGAAAGGTAAATACTATCGACGAAGGTAATTACTATTCACAAAGGTAATTACTATTCACAAAGGTAATTACTATTGACGAAGGTAAATACTATCGACGAAGGTAATTACTATCGACGAAGGTAATTACTTATTCACAAAGGTAATTACTATTCACAAAGGTAATTACTATTTGATTTAAGTAAATAAATATTCGACGAAGAGACTCTTAGATGATGACATATACGGCCCCCATAAAATAATCAAATTTACCACAAATGTCTCATAATGACTCTTTATATACATCAAGGATCGAATAAATATTACCACAAATTATTTTATTTTTAATCAACACATTTTTAATCTTTCAACAATTATTAATCATTTATAACTTGTCGCCTCAATTAATAATATAACATATTATACGTATGATAATGCGACAATAATTGAATCAATAATATAAGAGATATGATGCGTGATTCATCGTAGAAGAATAATTGAGTATATAGCTAAGTGACTTCTCACGTAAGCATCAATAATCAATACCGTGTCTACTATGCAACCACGCCAGACATTGTATTTTTTTACTACCGGGTAGTTCAACAGCTTTTAACTGATAACACCTCCTACCGTTATTTTTATAGAAAGATAATTTTGTCGCTTTCTAACTACGACGCATAATACTTCCGCTATGGGTCCACTTAATGATTGAGCCAGTCGCATCTAATATTCCCCAACAAAAGAATATTCCCCACCAAACGAATATTTTATAACAACTTTTACTTTGCTGCGAATTTATAAATATTACCCACAACTATAACATTATATCAAATTTATTCTATAATATTCAAAAATAATATTTATAAAAAATTCATCTTTATTTATAAAAGCTAGGGTCTTACACAGTCCTTCACCAACTTTTGCGATTTAAAAAAAACATTGACATGTATTAAGTATTGTACAATTCTAGGTCAAAAATTACTCACATACATAGTACTTTTAAATAAAAATAAAATTACCTAATAAAGTCGAGAAATTCATGTCATTTATCTGTTCTATAATATAATATGCGGGGGTTGTGACAGTCTTGAGGCTCTTACACAAATTCCCTTCCACTTTTTAAGTTAATTTGGTTATATTATAATTTTGTACTTTTTAATTTAATTTTTTTAATATATCTTCTAATGTATCCTTTAAATTTGATAAAAAAATCTTATTATATTTTTACCATAATTACACACAATATTTGTGACACGGGGGATTCCTCCAACTTTTACTAATATTTTTATTTTATTTTTACTGTTTCATATTTTATTTTTATCCTCTAAATTTTACAGTTTCAACTTTTAATAATTTCTTAATTCCACTACACATCAATAAAAGAGGATCCGATTATTATGAAATTAACTTCATGATAAGTTGGTAAATTAACTAATACATTACTGACACGCAGAGAAATAGATCATTGTATTAATTAATTGATCAAAATTATTTTATACTAACCACTCCCGATAAAAGACAATGGCCAGTTGCAGGTGGGAATGGGGGAAATGAAAGATGCATGGGACCCCTTAAAAAGATGGCACCAATGAATCTTTTCTCCCTTAGGCCTTACCAATTTTTTCTAGTTGGAATGCAAAGAAAAAATCAAGAAGAAAGGAAAGGATAGTTCCCTAGCCCAATCAACCTCTCAAAACTCAATTAATTGCCAAATTTACATTTGAGTAAAAGAAACAAAAATGGGTTATGTAAATTATGTATCATATAGCTTAGTGACGGAGGAAACTATAATATTTTTTAGGGAATAAATATTTTTACATAAAACAATAATATTTTCACATGATTCATCTCACATGAATAATGAGCGAATCCCAACTCTATGTCAGAAATATCAGTTTCATATTTTTTATTCTCATGACCCCCTATATATAAAAATTCGTCGATTGATCCATTTAATTGCAAAAAACGTTGCGTCATCCATTTAATTGCAAAAAACGTTGCGTCACCTCGATTGGTTTGTGGTTTATTTGTCGTCTCGGTTTATTTATTAATTGCGTCGATTGGTTTATTTATTAATTGTCGTCGATTGGTTATTTATTAATTGCGTCGATTGGTTTATTTATTAATTACCTCGATTGGTTTGTGGTTTAATTGCAAAAAACGTTGCGTCGCCTCGATTGGTTTGTGATTTATTAATTGGTTTATTTGTCGTCTCGGTTGGTTTGGTCTAGACCTGGCAATATAGTTCGTTAACTATTGAGTCAACCTATATTAATTAGAACCAAATGAGTTGGTTAACTATTTTATTTATTTAAGTTGGTTAAGGTTTGGAACCATATTTTTTAAAACAAATATAGATCCAAACCAGTTAACCATTTTTCGACTCATATTTCATTCCAAATATAAATCAAAAGTTCTTTCCCTCCTAGATTCATAAATTTTTAATTCAAAAAAATAATATAAAGTGATTATGTATACACCCCCACCCCCACCCCCACCCCCCCCCCCAATTTCCCCACCCTTATCCCTTAATTGAGTTTATATTATATTCAGACTCAAATAAGTTTTAAGTCACTGATTAAGACAAATTCTTGTATTAGTTTACTACTCGTTTTATAATTTTTTATATTTATGAACCAATTAGGGAGTGAAATATTAATTAGCTATATATATATTTTTAATTTAAATTATAACTATTTTAAGTCCCTGATTAAGCTAAATTCTTTTATGTTGGCCACTACTCCTTCTAGCGGCTAGTCAAAACGTGGTCGTTTTGACTGGCCGCTAAAGGAAATATCTGCCAACATAAAAGAATTTGGTTGACCGTTAGAGGGAGTAGCGGTTAGCCCCAACCCAGCTCTTAGATCTTCCATTGGACGACAGGAGATTGGTTAGCTGGAATAGTGCTCAAAACTAACACAAGCTATAAATCATTCCCCTATATATAATTTATGAAGTATATATACATATATATGCTCAAGCACTGTATAGTCCAATAATTTTCTACAATTAAGGGATAATTGTATGAGATTTGTATGGTGATGGTGATCATGTAGATCGATACCATCCAAATCCAAAATTAGTAACTTAATTTTCGTGGGAGGTTCATTACACATGGTTAAAGGAAGCCTCTCTCCTGTAATAATATTGTATAATTAATTAATTTTCATTGTGTGGTTTGATTTCGGTTTTATGCGTGTGATTTTGGCTAGTAACCAAACTGAAACCTGTAAATTTGATTTTTTAACCCATCTAAAACCCTCACATACGTCGGAATTGTTGGTGCGATTTTAATTGATGTGGTTTGTACGATTTCGATTTTAATTTTATTTCTTAATCAACCCTACTTTTTAGCATATGTTGCATCAACCTGCTAACCTCTTTTGCATTCGTAGGTAGGGGTGCTCATCGGTAAAAACTCGAACCGGTTCCGATCCGAAATTATTGAAAAACAAGAATCGAAACCAAGATCTTGAATTACTGGTTTGATGCAGTTTGATAAAAATCCAGTCTTCAGTTTTTTCTATTCGATTTTTGGTTATACCACATGGTAATATATATATATATATATATATATATAATTATTAATAATAATGAAATATTTTTGTATATATTAATAATTTTTTAAAAAATTAAGAAATCATTAACTATTAATAATAATTAATATATAAAATAAAACTACAACATTATTACTATATATAAAAAATTAATAAAACTACTATTATATAGAAATTATTAATATATAAAAAAATTATTTAATATATAAAATTACAAAATATTAACTATTAATTATTAAATTATTAAATTTCGGCATTTTTGGTATTTCGGTTTTTACCGAATTCAAAAAAGTCATTACCGCTACCAGTACCGAAAAGTGTTAAAACACCGAAAAACCGATACCCAAAAAAACAGTACAGCCGGTACCGGTAAAAAACCGAAAAATCGAAAATTTTAAGCATCCCTATTCGTAGGTTTTGTACCAGGAATAAGAAAAATCAAGAAAATTTGGCCAGGGAACTTATGAGGGCCGCCACAGAGCCCAACCAGCCCAATTGGGCCGCAGTTTTTGATATCCTCATTCTTTAGCTCATTATCTTGGTCACACTCCTGATGCAATTGTACATATTCAATTATTATATATATTAATTATTATATAAAGAGAATAATCCATAGTTAGTGTCTACTAGTTATTGTTATTACGATTAACTATTTTTTTGATTATTTATTATTTTATTTAAAAGAATTATTATTTAAGTTTGTTTTTTGTAATCCTTTTATCTTCTATAACAAATTACAATTTTAATATATTTCATTTTTTTGGAAGATTTGATCAAAAAATAAAACTTCAACGAATTGTTAGTCCTAAAAGTTATTTGCACTAGGTTCCGGTATTATTACTTCCGGAAGTGGTGCAAAATACCTTCTAGAGCTTTTAACCTTGAAAATTAGATGACAGATAATATATATATAGTCTTGCTCTTCAACATAGTTCGTTAACGAAGACGACGGTACGGACCTTCACCATAGCCGATTTTTATATATATATATATATATAAAGCCGGAGGACTGACTTTCTTGTTAACAAATTTTAATTTTTTTTTGGCTTTTTCTAAAATACCTTTCAACTTTTAAAAAAATATATTTTTAATATATTAAGTCCTTCATAATTTAAAAAAATCTTATTTTATGTATCCTATATAATTTACACATGCGTAACGATTAACGAGTGTGTGTGGTCGAATCCTAGTATATATAAAGAGAGAGATATAGAAAGAGGGAGAAATCCATGTTCTAGAAACCTCAATTTATACTGAAAACATTTATCATGCATGAAATGAAGTACATCAAAATTCTTGGTAGGATTGAAAATTTGGAAGCTTCAAGGAGAAATAAAGGAGATGAAGAGGGAAAATAGTTGAAATATATGGTTAAAAAAATAGATGCAATCGAGTGGGTAGGTGATCATTTTAACCACTGCTAGCCAGCTAGTAATATTCTGTCCATATTAAATTAATTAAATAAATAAATCATGAGCAGCAGGCAGCAACCATGAAATATATATCCTGGCTTGGATTCTAATTGTTTATCAAATCAAAATGTTGAATACCATGTTGATCATGTATTTTAAGAAGATTGATAACCTATTTCTCCATAAAAAAAGATATAAAAAAAAACAGATGAAGAAGATTATTATCAGCATAATATACTATACAATTCTTAATATGTCATTATTATTCATGTTAATTCTAGGTAGATTAAAAACTAGTATTATTTAAGTCTTAAAAATATATTTTAAAACTAATTTTTTTCTTAAAAATTGTCATTTTAAAGTATACTTATTTGTAACTTAAATATCTGAAGACTATTCTTAATCTTAAAAAGTGTCAACTGAATATTGATAGAGATAGTTTAAATAGGAGCAGAATTAATGAGGTAAGCCAAGAATAAAGTTAGCCAATTGGTTAGGTGGGTAGAAATGGGTGAAGGTGGTTGGACAAGCCATAGAACAAACAATATCTACAATCAACTAAAATTCTAGTAAATAAGACTGACTGGATCCTCTTCCTCCTCCTGTGACAAAAAAATAAAAAAATTACAGCTTAGTTACTAGTACTTGTATCGTAAAATGAAATTTTTATTTGACTTTTATTTTCTTCTGAATGCACGTTAAAAACTTGCTAGACATAATTTTTTGTATTATGGAGAAAAATTACACTTAAATTTATTTTAAATAAATTTTAATATACTTAAAGTGAAAGTCAAAAAGTCAAATACAACTCTTATTTTGCGAGCAAGCAAGCGAACAGATGAAGGAAGGATTTGCTTGGTAGTTACTCTTTCCGTCCCTAATTATTTAACGTTTTAGAGGTGGACACAAGAATTAAGATAATAATTATCTATAATACCCTTAAACCTTCAATTGTCTATAATACCCTTAAATCTTTTGTTGGGATAAGGAGAGTTTTGTTGGATAAGGAGAAAGAAAGAGTTTAAAGTATCAAAAAAATAGATAGAGTAACGAGGGTAATTTTAGAAAAATTGTCATTAATTCTCTTAGATTTGAACAAACGTCAAATAATTAGAAACAAATGAAAAACTCTAAAACGTCAAATAATTAGGGATGGAGAGAGTATTAGTTAACAACATGATCAAACATTACAAAATCTAAGTCTCTTGATCAACCAACCATCATTGTCAAAGTGTTAGCTGTAATTAATTATCAGCATAAAACAAAGAGTAGCTAGCTAGTTTGAAATGTGGATGCTTCTTCTTCAAGGTTGAGGTTTACAAATTAAATCACCATCAACATTCCCTTTTGTACCACCAGAAAGGATCGAATTAAACCCGAGGGAGGGAGGGAGGAGGGAGGAGAATTAAATTAAGATGAATGAAGATAATCTTCCTCCAGGGTTCCGGTTTCATCCAACTGATGAAGAACTCATCACATATTATCTAGGTCACAAGCTTTCCGATTTTAATTTTGCATCAACAGCTATAACCGATGTTGATCTTAATAAATCTGAACCTTGGGATCTCCCAGGTACCTTAACCTGCCTAAATCTTCTAGTATATATCAATCTTCTTCCTTCTCCATGTTGTAGCCTAATTATTTTGTTTTGTATATTGTCGTATAAATTATATGCATGCAAATTAATGACAGTACTACAACCCCAACAGTTGGCTCAGTAGTTCAAATGACGCTCTGGGACGAGTAACGTCTACTTAATGTGTATAAAAATGAAAAAAAAGTGAGCAAGTCAAATAGGAATATGGTTGTACAAATTTATGTTAATTCCAATACTAGGAATATAGTTAATAGGATTTGAATGATTTAATTTATTTATTTTTAATTTCTTTAATTTTGTAGCCAAAGCTTCTATGGGAGAAAAAGAATGGTACTTCTTCAGCTTAAGGGATAGAAAATACCCAACTGGTATGCGAACCAACCGGGCTACGGAAGCAGGCTACTGGAAAACAACAGGGAAGGACAAGAAGATTTTTCGCGGGGGAGTACTGTTGGTTGGGATGAAGAAAGCCCTAGTTTTTTACCTGGGTAGAGCTCCAAAGGGTGAAAAGACTAACTGGGTTATGCATGAATACAGGCTTCAAAACAAGCAAGCTTTCAAACCTACAAAGGTAAAAAGCAAAAGAGGAAAAACAATTAATGTTAGAAATCACTTAATTGCCAAATTAGGCTCCACTTGCATGGTTCTTGAATTCTTAAAGGGGAAGGAGGGAAAACAAAACGAAAGAAAGAAACATAAAGAAATTCCATAAAAATAGACTCATTTATTAAAATTTTTGCTACACAAAAATAGTCTTCTGTTTGATTGATAGTAAAATAAAATGACACGATCCCATCTAGTTTGTTATCGTACTATCATTATCATGCAATTGTTATAGACAGATCCGGTTAACTTACGTGGTAAGTTAATCGATTGGCCGTCTGATCTTAAAACGCAGAGAGAGATATCACCTCCGATCTACGTTAATTAATTGTATTGTGTTACATTGTTATATTACATAACGTAGTGTGTTAATGGCTCCTTGTTAAGGGTAAAATTGAAACTAATAGAATTGTTAAATCTGTTTATTTTTCTTTGGACATGTAATTGTGTCATTTTAGGATCACTCTAATATTTCACGTATTATTATCCAATTTACTCTCTCGCCTCTTGACAATTAAGAAAGGAAAAAATAGAATATATTACTTGCTTCCTTGTATACAATAATTTCGAGTTTCATTTCCTTTTAATTAAATTTGGAATTTTTTTTTTCCTTCTCTTTCAGGATGAATGGGTTGTGTGTAGGATTTTTCAGAAGAGCGCAACAGTGAAGAAACCACAACAAACAACATCGTCACAACAATCTCTAGACTCATCACCTTGCGATACCAACACAATGATAAGCGAATTCGGGGATTTTTATCAGCTACAAAATCTGAATAGCGTCGCTAATTCATCAAACGAGATGAGCAACATCTCCCTACAAAATCCGAATAACGCCGTCGCTAATTCATCAAACGAGATAAGCAACATCTCCCTACAAAATCCGAATAACGCCGTCGCTAATTCATCAAGTGGAATCAGCCTACAAAATTACACCACTGACAACAATCTTAATATGAGCATGAACTCATGGCCATCATGCTTGCCAAGTACAAATCTTTCGATGAATTCTTTGCATCTCAAGGTATTACAACTCACGAGTAATGGTTTTGATTATGCATCGTTTATGCCACAAGGAATGTTGCCCTACGGAGCTGATTTTACTTCAGCTTCTTCTTCTATTTCTAAGGCGTTGGATAATTCTGTGCAGCAGCAACAACAGCATGATCAGGAGCAACCATTCAATTTGGACTCCATCTGGTGAAACTATTTACTATACTTCTTTGTAATTAAGATTGGACCTCTTAAATGTAGCAGTAATTATTTGGGAAATATTAAGGCTAGGCTCACACCACAAGTAAGTTTATTGTGGTAATAATTGTTAGAGCTGCTCTCTAAGTCCTATATATATCACCATAGGAAATAATTTAAATACTCATAAAATCAAGGATAAAAGTTACGGTGAACTTTTACATTATATTAAGAAGATGAATAAAATGACAAAATTGTTCATAATAATGTCATTAAATATGGAGAGAGAATTAGAATAAGAAAAGTATGAGATATTTAATGCTACGGACATAATAGGAAAAAATGTGTAAAATTTTAGTTATTAAAGGAAAGTGAACATTTAACATGAGACAACCCAAAATAGTAATAAGGACTTTTATCCTGGGACGGAGGAAGTACTATATAGTCCTTGCCACAATTAATATTTGGGAATTGGTATGGCATCGTTTAAACAAGAAGATAATTGGAGATTAGAAAATTAAGGTTTCCCTCAGGCTTCATCGTTTAGATGAAGTTTGCTTATGTCACAAATAACTATAATTATATATATATATATATATATATATATATGGGTTGGCATCCAAAGATGGGGGTGTTTATCGGTAATTAATCGGCCCGAATATATCGGACCGAACCGAACCAGTATCGAATCCATCCAAAATTGGGTACCAATATCTGATGCCCGTTGGACTAGTATCTTAGAAACCTAGGTTAATTAGTCTGAAAAATCGATGCAGATCTTGATTTTTACCTTACTTTGTACCGGTTATTATTATTTTTTGAGCCTATGCAAATTACTCAAATGGAACAAGTTCTTTTGAGCCTGTGGCATTGAAAAAGAAGGCAAGTATGTATCATATAAAACTTGGGCCTATTAACCATAACTTATATTAAAAGGATACATAAAATTAGGGGTCCTTAACACTAATATACAACAATTAGAAAGTAATTACACTATTAATGTATCCACAAAATAATTACAAAAATAACGCAATTCACATTAATAAGGAAACCTAAAATCAAGGAGAAATATCTGCCATAATTAATAATTCAAATTCAAATATCTGGGATCTAACAACAAAAATAAATTAAAATTCAAATGAAAACAGGTGAAGGGAGGGATATAGATACGATCCGCATTCAGTAGTAATCATTCAAATCAGTTTTATAGTCGTCGTCGTCATCCTCGTCAAATTGAAATTCATCTTTGTCGTCTTCATCTATAATGTGCTCATTATCCCGAGTGGGATGATTCTGAGATGGTTTCTTATCCTTCCACTCAGTTCCACATGTATAGCAAAACTCGCACCCATGTCTGCAAGAAGAAAGGAGGCAAAGGATAGGCTAACACTACATTGTAGATCAACATGACAAGTGACATTAAAAATCATATTTTTATTTTCATCACTGGAAAGTCTACAAGCTTTGTGATTCAGTTAACAAGACAATACGAGGCTCATAAGTTGTTTGGGTTGCCCAACTGTCAAGCGTTGGTTCATAATTTCAATCAATTTCGGTGTCACGTACTCTCTTAAGTTGTTTGGGTTACCCAACTATTAAACCAATTTTGTTGGACTGTAATTAAACCAATTTATTAATTATTCATTGCATAGGAAAGAGAGAGATAAGAGAGTGATGTGTAATGTAATGTTGATAACCAAACCTACCAAGGTAACCAAACTTTTATACCAAGGTAACCAAACCTTTATACCAAGGTAACCAATCTACCTCAACACCTGCAGTATGAATTGGTTACCTTAGTCTGAAAGTTTGGCAACCAACTGAATGAAGGTTTGGCTACCAACTGCATCACATTCAAAATAAATTGGTAACCTAATAACACTGAAATGGTTACCTTGGTATGAATGTTTGGCTACCAACTGCATTATGAAAAAACTGCAGGTGTAGATGTGGATTGGTTACCTTGGTATGAAGGTTTTGTTACATTGGTTTGAAGGTTTGGTTACCAACTGCATTATGAAAAAACTGAAGGTGTGGATGTGGATTAGTTACCTTGGTATGACGGTTTGGTTACCTTGGTATGAAGGTTTGGTTACCAACTGCACTATGAAAAAATTGCAGTTGTGGAGGTGGATTGGTAACCTTGGTATGAAGGTTTGGTAACTTTGGTATGAAGGTTTGGTTACCTTAGTATAAATGTTTGGTTACCAATCTCTTCTATCAGTTGTTGAAACTCTCATTTTAAGACCAAAATAATATTAATTATTAGTATATGTTTAAGAAAATAAATAAGAAAAGAACATAATAATATTTAGTTCAAAAGAAATACTTCATATGCACTTTAAACCCAAAGCTCTAATGGTTTTGATTCCTGTCATGCTAATTTTTCCTCTGTACTACTAAAAGTGAATGCCCTGCATTTTATTTCCAACCCATGAAGGCGATAACACTAGATTCATTTCACACACTGCAGTTTCTGATTGTTGTTCACTCGTCATTGAATTCCCCAAATTTATCTTCTCTAGAAACTCTCCTTCATATTTTTACTGTGTCGTCGGAGGAGCAAGTGAAGAGAGAGAAAAAAAGAGGATGAAGAAAAAAGATAAAGAAACAGGAACATAAATCAAAAATGGGTCTGCTATGTTTGAATGTGTTTGAATAAGAAAATAATAATTAACGTGAAGAGATAAGGGAGATATGCCATATCAGCCCACCAATACTAATCCCTTAAATTAAGGAATCTTAATTGCATACTAATCCCCTAAATTAAGGAATCCTAATTGCACTAATATTGTAAATAAATATGAGAAAATGTATTACTTTTGTAATTATTTTATGGATGCACACTATTATTGTAATTATTTCTAAAAATGTACTAAAATATGTAATTAATCCTAAAATTAGCTTGACCATACTAGCTAAGTCTATCCCTACCTATCTGCTTTAAAGCCCACAATACAAATTCACAAAAAAAATAGATACCCAAAAATCCGACACATAAAAACTTCATTTCTTAATAGAAAAAGAAATTCAAAACTTTTAGTAATACCCATAAAGAAAAATGAATCACCTGACACTAGAAAAGGACTAAAGACGACTCAGACGAGGGTTTTATCATCATCCCTATTATTATCTTCGCTACCACGACTACTTCTACTGCCGCCACTGCTACTCTCTCCTCCGCCGCTCCGATTGGAAGATGAAGATGAGAATGAGGAGGAAGATGAAAATGAGGATGAGGAGGAAGATGAAAATTTTACGGAGGAGGACGAGTGGTGGCTCTCTTCTTTAATGTTGTTGTTGTTGTCTGGCTCCCTCAATTTACAATCGCATCCACTATCAGAATTATCCACACTCTTTCATCCTATTCTCTCTCCTAATTTTTGAAAGGCTTTAAGAGCAACATCGGAGACAGATCTGACTATCTAAGTTAAAGATCTGGGAAATAAATAGGCTTTATTCAATTTATCGGTACAATCCGTTCGGATAGGTACATATCGAACATATCGGTTATTTGTACAGATACCGAATCAGTTTCGTTTTGTACCGAATTGGTTTTTTTTTTGTACCGAATCGATCGGTTTGAACCGGTTCAGTTAATAAAAAAATTGAAAAAATCAAATTGAATGCCCACCCCTATCCAAAGGGCAGAATACTTCATTAAAGAAATTGAATGCGAATATTTTTTTCACTAAACTATTATTTCACTATGTGGGTCAGGAGTCATTACTCTCAAGAATTCCAACATTTGGATTTCATTTTAAGGCGGATCAGAGGAACTTAAAATTGATAACAAGTAGGTGCTTAATTTTTGATCTAGGAGGTACTAATGGTAGCATGCAGTTGGTGCCAACAACCACAAAGTTCTTGTTGTTTCCATCATTCTCCTTGTCTATAATTATTTTGGAGCCTTTGCAACTTACTTTTCAAGCTGTTAGGAGGATCCTCACCCATGAAACCCTCATCTCTTTTTTTTTCTAGAGTTTGGTTTCTTAAACCAAAGAATTTTGTCTCCCACATTTTTTGTCCCCCAGACTTTAGTTTCTTAAATCAAAGAATTTTTTCTTCCCCACCCTTTGTCCCCCAAACTTGCACTATAAATGGAGGAGGATATCAGTATACTAAAACACATCAATTTGAATAATACTCTCAAGTCTCATCCGAGAGTTTAGAAATAGAGAGATAAAAAACTTTTGTTAAAGCTTAGAAAATCAGAGAGAAAGGAAAAACAAATGTTTTTTTGTTTTAGTTCCATCACAGGTTTATTGTGGTGAAGTAATTTTAATTTGTACTCAAATGAAGATATCTTTGTATTCTCTCAGATTATTATAGTAAATTTTTCGGAGATTGTTCCGTGGTTTTTACCTCATAGTTTTAGAGAGTTTTCCACGTAAAATCTTGTTGTCTTGTGCTTGATTATTTTTCTACTCATTATTTTCTATAGTGATTATTATTTTGGTGGAACTGCAAATTTAATCTGTTTGGCATGTACTGATATTTTTGTCATTTAATTTATCAAAGATAAAAATGTTTGGGAAGTGATTTTTTTCCCAACAAATGGTATTAGAGCTAAGGTTATTTGCTCATTTGTATTTTGATAAATTTGATGGAGTAATCAGTCGGAGCCATGATTAAATTGACCACTTCAAAATTTTCGATCTGGAAGCCCAGAATGGAGGATATCCTTTATTGTAAGGATTTGTATGATTTGTTGGAGCTCGGGGGAAAGAAGCCCGTGGATAAATTTGAGACTGATTAGAATAAAATGAATAGGAAGACTATTGGTCACATCCGACAGTGGTTTTATCAAAGTGTGTCCCACCATGTTTCGCACGAGACGGATGCTCATACTCTAACACTAGAGTCTATGTACGAGAAGAAGAATGCACAAAATAAAACTTTTGTCATTCAAAAAATTGTGAATATGAAGTACAAAGACGGGAGCAGTGTGTCGAAGCATATGAGTGAGTTCCAAGGTTTGCTGAACCAGCTGTCCAACATGAAGTTGAATCTTGATGAGGTTCAAGCTCTTTTGCTTCTCTGTTCGTTGCCAAACAGCTGAGAGACTTTGGTGGTGTCTCTAAGCAATTCAGCTTTAGAAGGGGAAATGACCATGCAGATGGTCAAATACAGTCTTCATAATGAGGAGATAAGGAGAAAGGAGCAAGGCGTAAATTTTGAGACACATGCTTTTATATTAGAGAACAGGGGCAGAAGCAATTTTCAAAGGGGATAAAAGTCGCAGTAAAAGAAAAAATCATAAAAGACCAAACAATGTGAAACGTCTAGATACTTCCATTGTAATAAGGAAGGTCATTACAAAAGAAATTTTAGAATCTGGTTAGATAAGCAAGAAAATGGTGAGTAGGGACATGTTGAGGAAAAGAACACTGCAGCCATAGTCACCGAAGATGTTGTAATTCTTTCATTCAAGGAAGAAGAATTCTTGCATGTTGATGATCAGAAAGTTGATTGGGTAGTTGATATTGGTGCCTCGTATCATGCTACACCCAAGATAATTCTTCACAACTTACAAAGTTGGAGACTTTGGGTACGTGAGAATGGGAAATACTGATCAATCCAATATTACTAGAATTTGTGATCTTTCACTACAAGAAAAAAGCTTAAGTCCGACGGATTATTCCGTCGGAATTACTCATATTCGGTCGAAATTACATTATTCCCGACAGAAATATCCGTCAAATATTTGGTCGTAAATATTCGCGTCGAAAATAAGATCCGTCAAAAGTTCTGTCGGAAATTACATATCTTCGACGAACGTATCTTCGACAGATGTACATCGAACATTAACTATCTTCGACCGAATATATAGGAAGAAACTTTTCGTCGAATATAAGAGTTCATAAGTTCGACGGATATATTCCCTCGGACTTAACTTATGTCCGACTGAAAAATAAAATAACCCGTCATTCATTAAAATTGGCTAATTATTAAATTCGACGGAATGTGCGCTCGGAGATAAAGTGTTTTCTGACGGATAAGTTAAATCGAAGATAACGTATGTTCGATTTGAAATTAGGATATTTCGGCATTTATTAAAAATTACTTATTTGTTACTTAGAGAAAATTCGTCAATCATGACTACCTTATTAAATCGAAATTAACTATCCTTTTTTAAATCTGATTTTAAAAGTTCGGTTTCGTGTGTTTAAACCCATTAATGTACACAGTAACTTTGTCACAACCCAATACACGATAATATAAACTTTATCTCACATTCAAATATGCAACATAGCAATAAAACTTAATCTTGACTCATTATCATTCACATTCACATTCAAATATCCACCAAAATGTATTATAAGCTAACCATTTACAAATATTAGGTCATTATGTTCCATAAATGTTAAACAATATAATTTACAATAGTTATACAGACGCCTTGATTAACAATCAATATATACTGAAAAGGGTCTACAATAACATGAATATATACAAAATGAACTATAAACTAGTAAGAGTATGATCATCATCGAGGTGAGGTGAGCAGCGCTGCTGCAGTGTATATGGATGTCGGACTGTGTTCTCGCTCATCATCGCTCGACACTGTCGCCATCGCCACCCTGTTGATAGAATCAAAAATATAAATCATTAGTCCACATATATATATATATGTGTGTGTGTGTGAGAATTAACAAACTAGCCTTAATTGAAAAAATAAACAATAAGAATACCTGAGTAGGTGGGGGCGGACGAAAGGCCTCCTCCAAGAGGGTAATCACCATCCGGAGCATCTCGTCGCTCCAAGCGTCGAATGCTCCCGTGGTAATCCGTACTCTGCGAGAGTCCCTATAATATCTGAGCAATCTGGTGAAGGCGAGAATTGGAAGGCTATCTGGCGATGGCGAAAAGACCGGATCGGTATGGAACTCTATCCGACACTACTTTATCACCGCTTTGAAGATATCGTCATCCAAGCCAACGCCCGTATGAGATGGTCCGACATGTGCTCTCGGACGCTGGAGCCTATAAAGAGATACAAATTCGATTACAAATAATAATTTATATAATGTGATAAATTCGGATAATTTCGTGAAACATTAAAAAATATTACCTCTAGGAAGTATATATGCGGGTATCCTCGGCAGACCCAACACTCGATATCTGTGCGGCTTCTTGTAGTAGGGGATCTGAGACGCGACCCATAGTCTCGACTCCTCATCCCGATCTAATACAATTTAAGGAAGAGGGGTGGCGGAATCTAACGACTCGAGACCCCTCTAATAGTCTCCACTCACTATCGCTTCGTCCCGAAACCCTCTCTGAAATCGGTCTGTAATGTATTCCAGATCATTATGTTATGTAAGGCCCTTTAATTTTATGAAATAAAAGTATTCAATTTTTCTTATAATTACTATTCAAGTAAATGGTTAAATTGATAAAAGTTAAAGTTAAGAGTGATATATATAATTTTTTCAAAATAAGCAAGTGGTTATAAAATATTATTGTTAGGAGAATATTAGTTTTGTCGTGGAATATTCTTTTTGCTCGAATATCGATTATGACGCAACCTTGTGTTTGGGGCCCATAACTTGAAAGCGATTGGATGAAGAAAACGAAAAATATAAGTTGTTTATAAATGACGATCGTAGTTATTCTGAATTATCTTGTTAAAATACTACGGTGGTTAAAACACACGAAGCACGGTATTGCACCATTATTGATTCTTACGTGAAAGCACTACTCGATAATTGATACGATGAATTATTATTCAATATTATATTTTATTGATTCAATAATTGCTGCGTTGATATTTTATATTCTTGTTGTTTTAATAATTGTCACTACACGATATTTTCCATTATCGAAGCAATAATTCATATTATCTGAATAATATTATTAGAAAACATTATTAGCGATGTCTAGAAAGTTACATACAGGAGAGGTTTGGTCACCTAATTGCTTGGCAAGTAAGGAGAGATCCTTATTGGAAAGCCCCCTCTTTCCTGGGAACTGCATGGTTGTCAATATTGTGATTATGTAATATTATTTGTGAATAATTAATTATTAATTTTTATGATAAGGAAAATATTCATTTTATGTGGAAGCTCCGAAATAATTATTTTTCAAAAGTTTTAAATTTGTTTTAAAAGAAAAACGTTTTTAACAAGGTAGGTGTGCCCACTAGCATGGAAAAAGAGCTGAGATCAGATTGTCCAAGGTGTGTGTGAAGATTATATATATATATATATATATATATATATATATATATTTAATAAATTTTCTACTTTGGTGTTACAAGCATTTTCCTATAAATAGGGTGCTTAGGTTAGAATTAAAAATCACACGAATGAAGTTTTCTCTCTATATTATCGAGCGTATTCTTGTGAGTATTTTGAGTATACTTTAAGTATTGCTATCTGATTGCAAGTTAGATTCGTTATATCAAACATTCCAATCTTTTTCTTTTTTTGAGGTAAGGGATAGTAAGGGTTATTATGTTTTTAGTTTCAAATTTTTCTAAACCTTCAAAATTCTGGAAAAATTTGAAATGATATTTTGATGAGTTTTGTAGATTGTGTCCAAAAATGGAGATTTTTGGATGTGTAGATTAGGAGTTATAGATTTTATGAGAAAAGACTATTTTAAAAGTAACCGCTTATAACTCCTTGTGGTTAACTCCAAAATTGATAAAATTTTTATTTGGAGTACATCTATATAATATCAGTATACCGTATTAATTTCGGAATTTTTGGACAAAATTACAATTTATGATAAATGTCTAACTCTTCGATAGTTTTGGCCATATGGAAAATAGTAAATGAATTTTAAAAATTCTGAAAAAAATATATATTCAATATGGGACTATATTCTTCTAAATCCCGAAAATAAATATTTTTTGGAACTGATTTGGTATTTTTCATGAAAATATTCTAGTTATGAGTAAATGAATTAAATATGTTATTTGAAGTAAGAAAATTGGAAAATATGATTTATTGGCTTGAGAATCATATATATGAGAGGTATATCTGAATTGTTATGAGGGTTTTGGTTAATGAAGATGAAATCTTATGAGTTTGACATTTTAGATGATTAAATGCATTAATTATTAAAGTGTAAATAATTGGATTAAATTATTTATAAGTTTAAGAAATAATTAAAATATTATTATAATATTAATAATATTAGATTATGAGATTTCTAAGTGATTTATAACATTTGGATTAAGGTGTTATAAATATGGATATGAATTTTATTATGAAACTTTATCTTTTAGGTGTAGAGGTTACTTAAGCGCATTATCTTGGTACTATGTAATACGAATACGAAGTCTTATTCACGACAAATTGGTTTCTTCTCGACCAAATTATCGTTAATTTATGAATCTTACTTTTGAAATTAAAACCATGTTTTGATTATATTGTTTTTATATAACATTCTTATAACCCTAATGATAATATTTCTTTGACTTGAGTGTAATGATGAGTAGATTATTGGTATGATCGTGACTATAGGTTCTCTTTGGCCAGTAGTGCAAGAGTTGAATTGTTGACTGGTATGATCATGACCATTGAATTTACAATTGAATATTTTTAGCTTAAGTGCAAAGGTGAATTGATCAACATGGTTATAATTATTGTTATATAACTTCGAAATGATTATGTATTTCTTTGATATATGAATATCTTTGGCTCGTGGTCTGAAGATGACTTGTTGATGAATATCTTAGCTTTGTAGTGCAAAGATGAATTATTGATGAATATCTTTTGCTCGTAATGCAAAAATGACCTGTTGTTGAATATCTTTAGCCTGTAGTGCAAAGATGAATTATTGATGAATATCTTTGGCTCGTAATACAAAGATGAATTGTTGTTGAATATCTTTGGCATATAGTGCAAAGATGAACTGTTGATAAATATCTTTGGTCGTGGTGCAAAGATGAATTTATTTGTATGATTATGAACAGGAACTGTGATTTGGTATAACCATGATCTTTGATGTTTTAGGTAAAGACAGGTGATGAAATTATCTTCGTCCTGGATAAGAAGAGGAATTTAGAACTACAATTATGATTATGAGTTATACATGTGATTGTGGGCGAAATTGTTGATTGATGTTACGGGGATAAAACATTGTTGGTGGACTTTTAACATGGAGAAGATAATAGATTTTATGGTCTA
The DNA here is from genome assembly GCA_020205615.1 of Panax quinquefolius. NCBI lineage: Eukaryota > Viridiplantae > Streptophyta > Magnoliopsida > Apiales > Araliaceae > Panax > Panax quinquefolius. The sequence goes on along the minus strand of CM035172.1, from coordinate 134,441,225 downwards.
TTTGACTCTTTTAATGGATTGCTCATCGTTCAATTGCTGAACTATGGTTGAAAAGTTTTATCATCTACCATATGTTCTAAATCTACGATTTATTCTTGATGAAGACTATTGATAATTTATTTATCTTTAGTCATGATATTCTTTACTGAGCTAGTTGTGCTCACCCTTTTGTTTCACAATTCCTTTCAGGTAATAAAAGTGTAGCTGGGTCGAGCGAGGGATAGCGAGGGAATAGAATGGTGGTCTATAGATGTTGAGGGTGAGGTGAAATTAACTTGGAAGGGTGTTTTGCCACTATCATACAAGATGTCTAATGACATACAACCTCGTGTCATCATAAGACATGGTTGTACTCATCCACTTGCTGAGTATATTTACAAGCACTACCTATATAATCTTGGTGTTTGTTTGGAGTATAATACCCAATTAGAGACAATGGAGATAATGATATGTCGAGAGAAGACTCGCCATTGGGAAGAATATGATAGTAATCTTCTCATTTTTTTTTTGGGGTCTATTAGATTGACCAGGATAGTAATTACGTGGCCATATGATATCTACTATAACCTAAAAGCATGGCCTCCCATATACGAAGGTTTCCTTGAGCACTTCCCAAAGATTCTAATTTCTAAAATAGTTTTTGACTATACCTTTATGTAAGGTGTCATTGTGACGTCTTCTGATTGGTATATATTTGTATCCAACTCACAACATATGTGTTGTTGTATTTTGCACGACAATTGTTGTAATAAAGTTGTAGTTGTTTTTCGTACCATATATTTAGCGACTTCGAATGGGGTTGGATGGAATGGACCTATTTTGGGGTCATTACAGGTTGGTATCGAGCTTAGGATATGATCTCCCATTTTGAGATCGGGATTAGAACTAGGAGGAGAGATGAGCAAATCCTTCTCTAGTGTGTCCTACCTAAGCTTATTTGTTGGTCGATCATAATATCGGGATATTATGTGATATATTAATTTGTTAAATTAACCCTTGTTTTGAAGTCGTATTCTAGAATGATATCCAAATACGGGAGATGAAGCGATGGAGAAATCATGATGTGGGGAGATAGATAGAATCAAAAGAAAGCAAAGGTATTCTCAACTCTTTGAAATACGAATGCGTAAATTTCTGGGGACGAAATTTCATAAGGAGGGAGATTGTAAGGCCCCGATTTTATGAAATAAAAGTATTCAATTTTTTTATAATTACTATTCAAGTAAATGGTTAAATTGATAAAAGTTAAAGTTAAGGGTGATATATATAATTTTTCAAAATAAGCAAGTGGTTATAAAATATTATTGTTTAGGAGAATATTCGTTTGGTGGTGGAATATTCTTTTTGTCGGAATATCGATCTGACGACGAGCAGACCTTGTGTGGTCCCCATAACTTGAAAGCGATTGGATGAAGAAAACGACAAATATAAGTTGTTTATAAATGACGGCGTAGTTATTCTGATTATCTTTGTTAAAATACTCGGTGGTTAAAAACACGATGAAGACGCGGTATTGCACCAATTATTGATTCTTACGTGAAAAAAGCACTACTCGATAATTGATACATTAATTCTTCGTTCAATATTATATTTTATTGATTCGATAATTGCTGCGTTGATATTTTATATTCTTGTTGTTTTAATAATTGTCATTACATTATTTTCCATTATCGAAGCAATAATTCATATTATCTGAATAATATTATTAGAAAAATTATTGGCAATGCCTAGAAAGTTACATCTAAGGAGGGTTTGGTCACTAATCAATTGCGGCGCTTGATGAGAGAGATCCTTATTGGAAAGCCCTTCTTCTCAGGAGCTACTGGTTGTCGAATATTGTGATTATGTAATATTATTTGTGAATAATTAATTATTGAATTTTATGATAAGAAAATATTCATTTTATGTGGATATAGATGGAGAAAATTTTTAAAGTGACAATTGTTGAAAATTAATATTTTATCTTTTTACGATAAAATAATTCATTTAAATATATTATTTTAATAATATATTAATAGTGATATTTTATAATGAATGTGCGATATGTGAGTATATGAGGAGGAAGAGTATTTTTGTGGCATTAAATGATTAACACATGTTTTGTGTGTGTGGACCCCATTATTGGTGAAATTTGAAAATCGCCTTCGTCAGGATTGTGGATTTCGGTCAATTTTTATTTGGAATTTGGAAAAACATTCTTCTGTAAAGTTTTAGAGAATTGAATTTCCTATAAAAAGTTGCGAGATTCGAATTTTCGGACAAAAGGACTATTTATTATGAATTATTGAAGTTAGAAGCTCAAAATAATTATTTTTCAAAAGTTTTAAATTTGTTTTAAAAGAAAAACATTTTTAACAAGGTAGGTGTGCCCACTAGCATGGAAAAAGAGCTGAGATCAGATTATCCAAGGTGTGTGTGAAGATTATATATATATATATATATATATATATATATTAATATTTTAATAAATTTTCTACTTTGGTGTTACAAGCATTTTCCTATAAATAGGGTGCTTAGGTTAGAATTGAAAATCACACGAAAACTGAAGTTTTCTCTCTCTATATTATCGGCGTATTCTTGTGAGTATTTTGAGTATACTTTGAGTATTGTTATCTACGGTGCAAGTTAGATTCGTGATTATATCCAACATTCCAAATCTTCTTTCTTTTGAGGTAAGGGATAGTAAGAGTTATTATGTTTTTTAGTTTTTTAGTTTGAAATTTTCTGAACCTTCAAAAATTCTGGAAAAATTTGAAATGATATTTTGATGAGTTTTGTAGATTGTGTCCAAAATGGCGATTTTTGGATGTATAGATTAGGAGTTATGGATTTTATGAGAAAAACTATTTTAAAAAAGTAACCGCTTATAACTCCTTGTGGTTAACTCCAAAATTGATGAAATTTTTATTGGGAGTACATCTATATAATATCAGTATACCATATTAATTTCGAATTTTTGGACAAAATTACAATTTATGATAAATGTCTAACTATTAGGTAGTTTTGGCCATATAGAAAATAGTAAATGAATTTTAAAAATTTTGAGAAAAATATATATTCAATATGGGACTATATTCTTCTAAATCCCAGAAAATAAATATTTTTGGAACTGATTTGGTATTTTTTATGAAAATATTCTAGTTATGAGTAAATGAATTAAATATGTTATGTGAAGTAAGAAAATTGGAAAATATGATTTATTGGCTTGAGAATCATATATGAGGTATATCTGATTGTTATGAGGGTTTTGGTTAATGATGATGAAATCTTATGAGTTTGGCATTTTAGATGATTAAATGCATTAATTATTAAAGTGTAAATAATTGGATTAAATTATTTATAAGTTTAAGAAATGATTAAAATATTATTATAATATTAATAATATTAGATTATGAGATTTCTAAGTGATTTATAACATTTGGATTAAGGTGTTATAAATATGGATATGAATTTTATTATGAAACTTTATCTTTTTAGTGTATGGGGTTTCTTAAGCGCGTTATCACGGTATTATGTATGAATCGAGAGTCTTATTCACGACAAATTGGTTTCTTCTACGACCAAATTATCGTTAATTTATGAATCTTACTTTTGAAATTAAAACCATGTTTTGATTATATTGTTTTATATAACATTCTTATAACCCTAATGATAATATTTCTCTTTGACTTGAGTGTAATGATGAGTAGATTATTGGTATGATCGTGACTATAGGTTCTCTTTGGCGATGGTGCAAAAGTTGAATTGTTGGTGGTATGATCATGACCATTGAATTTACAATTGAATATTTTTAGCTTAAGTGCAAAGGTGAATTGATCAACATGGTTATAATTATTGTTATATAACTTCGAAATGATTATGTATTTCTTTGATATATGAATATCTTTGGCTCGTAGTGCAAAGATGACTTGTTGATGAATATCTTAGCTTTTGTAGTGCAAAGATGAATTATTGATGAATATCTTTTGCTCGTAATGCAAAGATGACTGTTGTTGAATATCTTTAGCCTTGTAGTGCAAAGATGAATTATTGATGAATATCTTTGGCTCGTAATGCAAAGATGACTTGTTGTTGAATATCTTTGGCATGTAGTGCAAAGATGAATCTGATGATGAATATCTTTGGTAGTGGTGCGAAGATAAATTTATTAGTATGATTATGAGCGAGGAGCTGTGATTTGGTATAACCATGATCTTTGATGTTTCGGTAAAAAGGCAATGATGAAATTATCTTAAATGCAGGATAAGAAGAGAATTTAGAACTACAATTATGATTATGAGTTATACATGTGATTGTGGATAGGAATTGTTGATTGATGTTACAGGGATAAAACATTGTTGGTGGACTTTTAACATGGAGAAGATAATAGATTTTATGGTCTATTTGACTCTTTTAATGGATTGCTCATTCATTTATGACTATGGTTGAAAAGTTTTATTATCTACCATATGTTCTAAATCTACGATTTATTCTTGATGAAGACTATTGATAATTTATTTATCTTTAGTCATGATATTCTTTCTTGAGCTAGTTGTGCTCACCCTTTTGTTTCACAATTCCTTTCGGTAATAAAAGTGTAGGCTTTGGGTCGAAGGGGGATAGCGAGGAATAGAATGGTGGTCTTTATAGATGTTGAGGGTGAGGTGAATTTAACTTGGAAGGGTGTTTTGCCACTATCATACAAGATGTCTAATGACATACAACCTCGTGTCATCATAAGACATAGTTGTGCTCATCCACTTCTTGAGTATATTTACAAGCACTTGCTATATAATCTTGGTGTTTGTTTGGAGTATAATACCCAATTAGAGACAATGGAGATAATGATATGTCGAGAAGACTCACCATTGGGAAGAATATGATAGTAATCTTCTCGTTTTTCTTTGGGGTCTATTGGGTTAACCAAGAATAATTACGTGGCCATATATGATATCTACCATAACCTAAAAGCATGGCCTCCCGTATACGAAGGTTTCTGTGGCGCCCCCAAAATAGGTATACATCACCTATTACGAGTTGTCAATACATGAGTGCGAAAACAACTACAACTTTATTATTACAACATGAAAGCTGAGTTTGAATACAAATATTATCTTACAGACAATATCTATACTCAAATAAATCCTCATCACATTTATTGATACATTATTTTACAAAAATGGTGAGGACTACTAAACAATCCTTTCTAAAACCTTCATTCCATTTTTCCAGGCTGCGTACTATCATTATATTCTAGCCTCACGAGAAAAAATGGAACAAAAAGGAAAAGGTGAGCTCAACTAGCTCGATAAAAGAATATTATGACTAAGATAATATACAACAAATTATCGTTAGTCTTCAACGAGGAAAAATCTAATAGAATCTGATAGACAACAAATTTTAAATCAATATTATGAATGAAATAATAATTCATTAGAAGAGTTAAGTAGAGAATGCAAACTACTATCTTCTATGTATGAATTTAAAAGTTCATCGTCTATCTTTTATCCTGTAACATCAATCAATATACATACGGAATCAAATATTCATCTTTGCACTCTGAGGCCAAAGATATTCATCGATTAGTCATGTTCATTTAAACACTGTTCATCTTTTACTTTCTGGGCGAAAGATATTCTTCAAATCATTCATCTTTGCTACGGGCGAAGATATTCTTAAGAAATCATTCATCTTTCCAACTACAGGGCCAAAGATATTCCATAATATCATCATTTAAGGCGAGGATGATGAAAAATATTTTTTTAAAAAACGAATCCGGTGAAACAAAATGACAAGGATTAAGGATTAAGGATTAAATACTTGGTTTTATCCATGTCCAAAAATACCTCAAAAATAATCATAGTGGTGTAAAATTCAAGAATGATCAAAACATGGATCTGATCGAGTTAGTATCCGAATAGATATTTTGGACGAAAAAGAAGAAATTTTATTTTTTAAATGAATAATGCAGTATCGTGAATAGTTCCAGTATCGTGAATAGTCTTATATCGTGAATAGTAACTCAGACACCAAAAGATAGAAATTCCACAAAAAATCATCTTCACGCTTCATGAATAGTACTGCGTGAATAGTAACTTCGTGAATAGTAACTCATGAATAGTAACTCGTGAATAGTAACTCGTGAATAGTAACTCATGAATAGTAACCCATGAATAGTAACCCCAGACATGAAAAAGTTCCAAATTTGATAAAAACTTGGATCAACATTTCGACATAATGATATTGAAGAAATAATATCATTACAAAAAAAAATAATATCCACTTACCTCGAAAGATCGATCTTACAGCTAGAATCTAGGGTATAGTCTTTGAAGGAACTTGCAAATCTAGCAATACTCAAAGTATACTCAAAATACTCACAAGAATATGCTCGATAATATAGAGAGAAAACTTGATTTACGGTATGATTTTCAATTCTAACCTAAGCACCTATTTATAGGAAAATCTTTAGAACACCAAAGAAAAATTTAATAAAATAATAATATTTCTTAAAAATATTCAAGCCCACCTTAGAAATCTGATTTCAGATCATTTATAACACATGTGAGCCACTCAATTACAACAAAAAACGTTTTTCTTACAAAAAATATTTTAAACTCCCAAAAATCAATTATTTCGGAGTTTCGAAACTTCAATAATTCATAATAAATAGCCCTTTCATCAGAAAATTCGAATCTCGCGTGTTTTTATAGGAATTTAAATTCTCTAAAACTTTGCAGAAGAAAGTTTTTCCAAATTCCAAATAGAAATTGGCCAAAAATCCACAAGCAGGCGATTTTACGGTATAATCAAATTTGATCGATAAATGGGGTCCACCAGACATGTTTAACATGTTTTAAACATTTATTGCAACAAAAATACTCTTCCTCCTCGTATACTCATATATCCCACATTCATTGTAAAAATATCACCGTTAATATATTATTAAAATAATATATTTAAATGAATTATTTTATCAGAAAAAGATAAAATATTAATTTTCAACAATTGTCATTTTAAAATTTTCTCCATCTATATCCACATAAAATCAATATTTTCCTCATCATATAAATCAATAATTAATTATTCACAAATAATATTACGAGAATCACAATATTGACAACGAGGCGGGTTCAGGGAAAGAGGGGCTTTCGATAAAATTTCTTCTTCTTGGCGCATGATTAGGTGACCAAACCTCTCCTTAGAAGCGAACTTTCTAGACATTGCCAATAATGTTATCTAATAATATTATTCAAATAATATGAATTATTGCTTCGATAATGAAAAATCTTTGTGTAATGACAATTATTGAAACAACGATGATATAAAATATCAACGCAATTATTATTAACTCGATAAAATCTTTGAGCGATAATTCTGTAACCATTATTGAGTAGTGCCTTCTTACGTAAGAATCAATAATTGGTGCAATCTGGTGTCTTCTTTGTTCAACAACGCGTATTAGTGTGTTTTAACCACCGGGTATTCAAACAGTGATAATTGAACAACTTCTGTAGTTATTTAAAAATAACTTATATTTGTCGTTTTCTTCATCCAATCGCTTTCCGTTATGGGGCCCACACATGGTATTTTTGGTAGTCGTCGTGCGAATATTCCCAAGCGATCACGAATATTCCACGACCAAACGAATATTCCCAAGCGATAATGAATATTTTATAACCACTTGCTTATTTTGAAATATTTGCGTATTTAACCCTAACTATCCACATTAATCAAATCAACCCTTACTATTTCAAAATAATAAATAAAGGAAATTCCTTTTATTTAAAAAAGTTGAGGTCTTCTGACCTCCCTCCTTATGAAATTTAAGTCCTCGAAATTGGCGTCGTACACAGTGTTTGAAAAGGTGAGGATACCTCGCTTTCATTTCCGTTTCAATTCCCGGTCATTTCCTCTATAGCATGATTCCTCCACAAAACTTTAACTTGTGGTATGACCTTTCTTGCGTAGGACATGCTCCTTCTATCCAAGATCTTGGCGGTACCTCTCCTCATCGTTAAGTCTTGGCTATCTCGTCCTGGTTCTAACTCAATAACGTGGTTGGGTCTTTCACATATTCTGAAATACGGATATGTGAAACACATTATGAACACGAGACATACTCGAAAGTAGTAACGAGTCTATAGGCTACATTTCCTACTCGGTCGAGAATTTGAAATGGACCATAAATGGTGGATTGAGCTTTCCTCTCTTCCCAAATCTTGTAACTCCTTCCATGGAAGCGACTCATGACAATCATGATCCCCTACATTAAATTCCACGTCCTTTCGATGAAGATCCGCATAACTCTTTTATCGATCTTGTGCTTGGTTTATATCGTTGTCGAATCATTTGGATCTTTTCGGTGAGTAATACGTCTTAACTTTCGGGTCCCAACAATGTTGCTTCACCCACCTCATCCCAACATATTGGAGAACGACATTTTCGTCCATATAATGCTTGAAATGGAGCCACACCTATACTTGCACGATAAGCTGTTGTTGTAGGAGAATTCCACCAATGGTAAATACTTATCCCAACTACCCTTGAAGTCTAGGACCACGAGTCTTAATAGATCTTGAAGAGTTTGAATAGTCCTCTCGATTGTCCGTCTGGTTTGGGGATGGTATCTTAAACTAAATCGCAAATCCGTGCCCATAGCTTTTTGCAAGCTAACCCAAAATCTTGAAGTGAATCTTGGGTCACGATCCGAAACTATGGATACTGGGCATGCCATGCAACCTCACAATCTCATTCACGTCATACTAGCAAGGCGTTCAAGGAATAAGTCTCCGTGTCGGCAAGAAATGAAGCGGAACTTGGTTAATCTATCAACAATAACCCAAATAGCATTGATGCCTTGAAAACCGTAGGAAGACCCGTAACGAAATCCATAGTAATGTGTTCCCACTTCCATTCCGGAATCTCAAGTGGTTGCAACGGACCCTTAGGTACAAGATGCTCGCCTTTACGTTGGCAAGTTAAACACATCGAGATAAACTTTGCAATCTCTCTCTTCATATTGTTCCACCAAAATGTATGTCGAAGATCACGATACATTTTAGTACTTCGAGGATGGATTGCAAATGGCGTATTGTGTGCCTCCATCATAATCTTGTACTTCAAATCGAGTCGTTAGGAACCTGAAGTCTAGAGTGGACTCAAGTATTCCTTCTTCATCAATTCTCGCTTAGGAATAGCTCCTTCTTGTACTTTCTTCTTCATACGCATCATTTCAAGGGTGGGTGGCTTGAAGCAACCTTAACTTTTTCTATTAAAGTTGGCTCTGTCGTATACTTGACATCATCGCTTTTCGTTCATATGATCTTCTACTCGATCGTTAGCTACCGTTAAACTTTTTACCGGGATGGTATTGAATAGTGTGGTCGTAGTCTTTCAATAGCTCGAGCCAGCGTCATTTGCCGCGTGTTGAGTTCTTTTTGAGTGAAGAAATATTTAAGGCTTTTATGGTGCGAATATATCTCCACTTTCTCCCCATATAGATAGTGCCTCCATATTTTTAAGCGCGCAAACATTTGCTTTGCCAACTCTAGATCATGAGTAGGATAATTCCTCTCATACTCTTTAAGTTGTCATGAGGCATAGGCTATGACTTTCCCACGTTGCATGAGAACACATCCTAACCCTTTGCTTGAAGCATCGGCGTAGATAACAAATCCATCCGAACCGGATGGTATTGTTAGAAACAGTCTTAAAATAAGTCTCCTCTTAAGCTCTTGGAAACTTTTCTCGCATTCTTCGCTCCAAAGCAAATTTTGTATCCTTAGGAGTTAGGCGAGTTAATGGAGTAGCGATTAGAAAACCCTTCCACGAATCTCCGATAATAACCAGCTAAGCCCAAAAAGCTCGTGCTTGATCCACCGACTTGATTTGCTCTGACTTTGTATTGCTTCAATCTTGGCGGGATCAGCGGATACTCCATGTTTTGACACCACGTGCCCAAGGAATGCTACTTCCTCGAGCGAAACTCACATTTCTTCAATTTGGCATATAGTTGGTTTTCACGAAGCCTTTGGAGTACCGACTTCAAATGGTGCTCATGATCTTCACGACTTTTGGAATATATGAGGATGTCATCAATAAAGACAACAACGAATTGATCCAAATATTCTTTGAATACTCGGTTCATCATATCCATGAAAGCCGCGGGAGCATTAGTTAGTCAAAAAGACATGACTAAGAATTCATAATGCCCATCTGAGAGTTACGAAGGCGGTCTTTGGAATATCCTCGATTCTAATCTTGGTTTGATGATATCGAGCGAAGATCGATTTTGAAAAGAATTGTGCCCCTTACAATTGGTCAAACAAGTCATCAATACGAGGTGAGGATACCTATTCTTGATGGTGACATGGTTCGATTCCAGATAGTCGATACAAAATCGCATACTCCGTCTTTCTTCTTTACAAATAAAAGCAGGAGCACCCCGAGGAGATGTCTTAGGGCCAGATGAAACCGATGTCCAATAATTCACGTAGTTGGACCTTTAACTCCACGAAGTTCAATAGGAGCCATTCGATATGGGGTTTTAGAAATGGGCTTTGTACGGGTTCAAGATCAATAAAAATTGACTTCACGTTACGGGGTAGGCCAAGGAAGTTCTTGAAAATCGTCGGAAAATCAATAACAACAGAATATTATTCAAATTTGGCGTGTCTTTATTCAAATCCATAACATGGGCTAAGAAAGCTTGACATCCGTTTTTAATAAGCGAATAGCTTTATGATTAGATATGATGATGATCGATTTTAATGGTTTAGTTGCTTGAATTAAATACAACGAGGTTGGTTAGGAATATGAAAACTAACAACCTTACGAAAACAATCAATTTTGGCATGATGAGTAGTTAACCAATCAATCCTAAAATCACATCAAAAGCAAGTATCTTTAAAGAGATAAGGTCAATAGGTAAGTAATGGTGCCAACTTGAATCAAACAAGATTTATAAGCGATGGATGTGATGAAAGTTTCTCTAACGGAGTTTCCACAGATAGGTCAAAGTCTAATTTCTCCGAGTCAAGTTTAAGCGTTGAGCACATGCGGGAGATAAAAATGAATGGGTATACCGGTATCAAGTAAGGTATAAACTTAGCAAGAATTTATAAATAGCTTACCGTGATCACCTCGTTTGGGTTCCTCGCATTATGACCAATCCTGACAAATGCTCTTCCGGAATCGTTGACTTTGACTTTTACGGGACGATCTTTTGAGTCACCGTCCCCATTGAACTAGGTTTATTTCTTCGTCTGATCTCGGCGATATGTCCTTCCTTTCCACAATTATAGCATACCTTGAATGTTGTGGGCGGTTTGGTGATATGTCCCTCTTTTCGCATTTGTAGCATATAATAATGGGTGGTGGTTCTCCTCCCTTAGAACCGATTCTTTGCCAAACCTTTGTCATCTTCACATAGTCGTTGTTAAATCTCCTCTTTTAAAATCTCCTCTGACTCGCTTCTTCTATTTTCATGGCCATGATTACCACTAGAGTGGTTACCATTTACCGTCTGTCTCTTTCTTTCTCATTGAGTTATCATTATTACATTGATGCTATCTACGATACGATCTGGTTGTGGTCCCTCGATTAACCAGTACTTTCGTTATCTCGCTCAAATAATTGAGCCACATTTACAACATCTGAATAAAGAAAATTTATGAAAATGAGATCTTGGCGTATCTTAGGGTTTCAAACCTCTAAGAAACATCCGCGTCATCGTTCCTCATTCTCCACCAAATGAGTCTGAAACTTTGGATAACTCTGCAAACTTTGCCTCGTCTTTGAGACACCTTCATGTTGTTTTGTTCCAATCGATGAACTCCACTTCCTTCATATAATGAACACTTTCGGAAAGTATTTGTCATTAAATAGCTTCTGAAAGCGTCTCCCAAGACATCTTTGAGTCGCGGTGGATGGAGTGCAACTTCACGAGACTCCCACCGATGATCGCCTTCGCCATGGAACATAAAGGTGGCGAATGGAACCTTCTGTTCCTCCGTGCATCCCAAGACATCGAATATCTTGGTAATTTGTTTGACCCATGTTTCCTTGGCATGATCGGATCGGCTTTCCCTTAAATTCGGTGGTCCCAACTCTTTGAAGCTGCTTGTTTGTGACAACCCAAGTGAATTGCTATCATTTCCTCCTGTATTTTTTGAACACGAGTCTCCTAAATGCGATTTTGCATGAGCTGCAAAAAAACTTCTAAACATCCCTCGTTCATCATCTCTGCTCAATGGTGTTGTTCACGGGAGGAACATTGCCGACTGTTGCCGTTCTCCTCGTTGGTGAGTCTGAGGCATCTCCACGGTCTCATTTCCATTGTTAATATTCTCGATCGACATTCTCAAATCTTGTCATGTAAAACAAGGGTTAATTAAGGAAATCAATATATCACATAATATCCTATATCTTGACCAACTAACAAATAAGCTTAGGTAGGACACACTTTAGCGAAGGATTTACTCGTCTCTCCCTCCTAGTTCTATTCCCCGATCTCATGGAGATCATATCCTAAGCTCGATACCAGCTGTGGCGCCCCCAAAAATAGGTATACATCACCTATTACGAGTTGTCGATACGTGATGCGAAATAACTACAACTTTATTATTACAATAGTAAAGCTGTGAGTTTGAATACAAATATTATCTTACAGACAATATCTATACTCAAATAAATCCTCATCACATTTATTGATACATTATTTTACAAAAATGGTGAGGACTACTAAACAATCCTTTCTAAAACCTTCATTCCATACCCAGACTAAATACTCATTTATATTCTAGCCTCACGAGAAAAAAATGGAACAAAAAGGAAAAGGTGAGCTCAACTAGCTCGATAAAGAATATTATGACTAAGATAATATCTGACAAATTATCGTTAGTCTTCAATGAGGAAAAATCTAATAGAATCTGATAGACAACAAATTTTAAATCAATATTATTGGCGAAATAATAATTCATTAGAAGAGTTAAGTAGAGAATGCAAACTACTATCTTCATGTATGAATTTAAAAGTTCATCGTCTATCTTTTATCCTGTAACATCAATCAATATACATACGGAATCAAATATTCATCTTTTGCACACTCTGAGGGCGAAAGATATTCATCGATTAATCATGTTCATTTAAACACTGTTCATCTTTGCTACGGGCCAAAGATATTCTTCAGAAAATCATTCATCTTTGCACACTACTGGCCAAAGATATTCTTAAAAATCATTCATCTTTGCACTACTGGGCCAAAGATATTCCATAATATCATCATTTAAGGCGAGGATGATGAAAATATATTTTTTTTAGAAACGAATCCGATTGAAACAAAATGACAAGGATTAAGGATTAAGGATTAAGTACTTGGTTTTATCCACGTCCAAAATACCTCAAAAATAATCATAGTGGTGTAAAATTCAAGAATGATCAAAACATGGATCTGATCGAGTTAGTATCCGAATAGATGTTTTGAACGAAAAGAAGAAATTTTATTTTTTCGATTGAATAATACAGTATCGTGAATAGTTAAAGATATCGTGAATAGTCTTAGTATCGTGAATAGTAACTCAGACACCAAAAGATAGAAATTCCACAAAAACATCTTCACGCTTCATGAATAGTACTTTCGTGAATAGTAACTCGTGAATAATAACTCATGAATAGTAACTTTCGTGAATAGTAACTCATGAATAGTAACCCATGAATAGTAACCCCAACATGAAAAAGTTTCAAATTTGATAAAACTTGGATCAACATTTCGGCATAATGATATTGAAGAAATAATATCATTCTGAAAAAAAATAATATCCACTTACCTCGAAAGATCGAAGACTTACTAGCTAGAATCTACGATATATAGTCTTTGAAGGAACTTGCACCGCCTCTAGCAATACTCAAAGTATACTCAAAATACTCACAAGAATATGCTCGATAATATAGAGAGAAAACTTGATTTACGGTATGATTTTAATTCTAACCTAAGCACCTATTTATAGGAAAATCTTTAGAACACCAAAGCGAAAAATTTAATAAAATAATAATATTTCTTAAAAATATTCAAGCCCACCTTAGAAATCTGATTTCAGATCATTTATAACACATGTGAGCCACTCAATTACAACAAAAAAACGTTTTTTCTACAAAAATATTTTAAACTCCCAAAAATCAATTATTTGAGTTTGAAACTTCAATAATTCATAATAAATAGCCCTTTCATCAGAAAATTCAAATCTCGCGTGTTTTTATAGGAATTTCAATTCTCTAAAACTTTGCGAAGAAAGTTTTCCAAATTCCAAATAGAAATTGACCAAAATCCACAAGCAAGCGATTTTACGGTTATAATCAAATTTCGATTCGATAAATGGGGTCCACCGAGACATGTTTAACATGTTTTAAACATTTATTGCAACAAAAATACTCTTCCTCCTCGTATACTCATATATCCCACATTCATTGTAAAAATATCACCAATATATTATTAAAATAATATATTTAAATGAATTATTTTATCGAGAAAAAGATAAAATATTAATTTTTAACAATTGTCATTTTAAAAATTTTCTCCATCTATATCCACATAAAATCAATATTTTCCTCATCATATAAATCAATAATTAATTATTCACAAATAATATTACATAATCACAATATTGACAACCGTGCGGTTCAGGGAAAGAAGGGCTTTCGAATAAGAATTTCTTCTTCTTGGCCGCAATTAGGTGACCAAACCTCTCCTTAGATGAACTTTCTAGACATTGCCAATAATGTTATCTAATAATATTATTCAAATAATATGAATTATTGCTTCGATAATGAAAAATCTTGTGTAATGACAATTATTGAAACAACAATGATATAAAATATCAACGCACAATTATTAACTTTCGATAAAATCTTTGAGCGATAATTCACGTAACCATTATTGAGTAGTGCCTTCTTACGTAAGAATCAATAATTGGTGCAATACCGGTATCTTCTTGTTCAACAACGCAGTATTAGTGTGTTTTAACCACCGGGTATTCCAACAATGATAATAGCAGTAACAACTACGCTAGATTATTTAAAAACAACTTATATTTGTCGTTTTAAATTTGTTTTAAAAGAAAAACATTTTTAACAAGGTAGGTGTGCCCACTAGCATGGAAAAAGAGCTGAGATCAGATTATCCAAGGTGTGCGTGAAGATTATATATATATATATATATATATAAATATTTTAATAAATTTTCTACTTTGGTGTTCTAAGCATTTTCCTATAAATAGGGTGCTTAGGTTAGAATTGAAAATCACACCAGAAACTGAAGTTTTCTCTCTCTATATTATCGAACGTATTCTTGTGAGTATTTTGAGTATACTTTGAGTATTGTTATACGGTGCAAGTTCGTTCAGCGTTATATCCGACATTCCAGTACTGCTCTTTTGAGGTAAGGGATAGTAAGGGTTATTATGTTTTTTAGTTTTGAAATTTTTCTAAACCTTCAAAAATTCTGGAAAAATTTGAAATGATATTTTGATGAGTTTTGTAGATTGTGTCCAAAAATGGCGATTTTTGGATGTGTAGATTAGGAGTTATAGATTTTATGAGAAAAGACTATTTTAAAAGTAACCGCTTATAACTCCTTGTGGTTAACTCCAAAATTGATGAAATTTTTATTGGGAGTATATCTATATAATATCAGTATACCGTATTAATTTCGGAATTTTTGGACAAAATTACAATTTATGATAAATGTCTAACTATTCGGTAGTTTTGGCCATATGGAAAATAGTAAATAAATTTTAAAAATTTTGAGAAAAATATATATTCAATATGGGACTATATTCTTCTAAATCCCAGAAAATAAATATTTTTGGAACTGATTTGGTATTTTTCATGAAAATATTCTAGTTATGAGTAAATGAATTAAATATGTTATTTGAAGTAAGAAAATTGGAAAATATGATTTATTGGCTTGAGAATCATATATGAGGTATATGCAAATTGTTATGAGGGTTTTGGTTAATGATGATGAAATCTTATGAGTTTGGCATTTTTAGATGATTAAATGCATTAATTATTAAAGTGTAAATAATTGGATTAAATTATTTATAAGTTTAAGAAATGATTAAAATATTATTATAATATTAATAATATTAGATTATGAGATTTCTAAGTGATTTATAACATTTGGATTAAGGTGTTATAAATATGGATATGAATTTTATTATGAAACTTTATCTTTTAAATTATCGAGAGTTCTTAAGCGCGTATACGGTACTATATATACGAATACGGGAGTCTTATTCACGACAAATTGGTTTCTTCTCTGACCAAATTATCGTTAATTTATGAATCTTACTTTTGAAATTAAAACCATGTTTTGATTATATTGTTTTTATATAACATTCTTATAACCCTAATGATAATATTTTTCTTTGACTTGAGTGTAATGATGAGTAGATTATTGGTATGATCGTGACTATAGGTTCTCTTTGGCCAGTAGTGCAAAAGTTGAATTGTTAACTGGTATGATCATGACCATTGAATTTACAATTGAATATTTTTAGCTTAAGTGCAAAGGTGAATTGATCAACATGGTTATAATTATTGTTATATAACTTCTGAAATGATTATGTATTTCTTTGATATATGAATATCTTTGGCTCGTAGTGCAAAGATGACTTGTTGATGAATATCTTAGCTTTGTAGTGCAAAGATGAATTATTGATGAATATCTTTTTGCTCGTAATGCAAAGATGACTGTTGTTGAATATCTTTTAGCTTTGTAGTGCAAAGATGAATTATTGATGAATATCTTTGGCTCATGTGCAAAAGATGACTTGTTGTTGAATATCTTTGGCATGTAGTGCAAAGATGAATGATGATGAATATCTTTGGCCGTGTGTGCAAAGATGAATTTATTAGTATGATTATGAGCAGAACTGCGTGATTTGGTATAACCATGATCTTTGATGTTTCAGGTAAAGACATGTGATGAAATTATCTTCGTCCTGAATAAGAAGAGGAATTTAGAACTACAATTATGATTATGAGTTATACATGTGATTGTGGACAGGAATTGTTGATTGATGTTACAGGGATAAAACATTGTTGGTGGACTTTTAACATGGAGAAGATAATAGATTTTATGGTCTATTTGACTCTTTTAATGGATTGCTCATTCCGCTGCAACTATGGTTGAAAAGTTTTATCATCTACCATATGTTCTAAATCTCTGATTTATTACTGATGAAGACTATTGATAATTTATTTATCTTTAGTCATGATATTCTTTACTGAGCTAGTTGTGCTCACCCTTTTGTTTCACAATTCCTTTCAGGTAATAAAAGTGTAGCTGGGTTGGGTCGAAATGGGGATAGCGAGGAATAGAATGGTGGTCTATAGATGTTGAGGGTGAGGTGAATTTAACTTGGAAGGGTGTTTTGCCACTATCATACAAGATGTCTAATGACATACAACCTCGTGTCATCATAAGACATAGTTGTGCTCATCCACTTGCTGAGTATATTTACAAGCACTACCTATATAATCTTGGTGTTTGTTTGGAGTATAATACCTAATTAGAGACAATGGAGATAATGATATGTCAAGAGAAGACTCGCCATTGGGAAGAATATGATAGTAATCTTCTCATTTTTCTTTGGGGTCTATTGGGTTAACCAAGAATAATTCTGTGGCCATATGATATCTACCATAACCTAAAAGCATGGCCTCCCATGTACGAAGGTTTCCTTGAGCACTTTCCAAAGATTTTAATTTCTAAAACAGTTTTTGACTATACCTTTATGTAAGGTGTCATTGTGACGTACTCTGAGTTGGTATATATTTGTATCCAAACTCACGAAGATATGTGTTGTTGTATTTTGCACGACAATTGTTGTAATAAAGTTGTAGTTGTTTTTCGTACCATATATTTAGCGACTCGAATGGGTTGGATGGAATGGACCTATTTTGGGGTCGTTACATTTGGTATCGAGCTTAGGGATATGATCTCTCGATTTGAGATCCGGATTAGAACTAGGAGGGAGAGATGAGCAAATCTTTCGCTAGTGTGTCTACCTAAGCTTATTTGTTGGTCGATCATAATATCGGGATATTATGTGATATATTAATTTGTTAAATTGACCCTTGTTTTGAAGTTCGTATTCTAGAATGATATCCGAAATACGGGAGATGAAAGCAATGGAGAAATCATGATGACAGGGGGAGATAGAATCAAAAATGAAAGCAAGATATTCTCAACTCTTTGAAATACCAGTGCGTAAATTTAGGGACGAAATTTCATAAGGAGGGAGATTGTAAGGCCCCAAATTTTATAAAATAAAAGTATTCAATTTTTCTTATAATTACTATTAAGTAAATGGTTAAATTGATAAAAGTTAAAGTTAAGGGTGATATATATAATTTTTTAAAATAAGCAGTGGTTATAAAATATTATTGTTTGAGAATATTAGTTTGGTGGTGGAATATTCTTTTTGTCGGGAATATCGATCTGACACCTTGACCTTGTGTGGGTCCCCATAACTTGAAGCGATTGAATGAAGAAAAGCGATAAATATAAGTTTTTTATAAATGACGGCGTAGTAGTTATTCTGAGATTATCTTGTTAAAATACTCTATTGGTTAAAACACACGAGACTTACGATATTGCACCAATTATTGATTCTTACGTGAAAAAGCATTACTCAATAATTGATACATTAATTCTTATTCATATTATATTTTATTGATTCAATAATTCTTTGCGTTGATATTTTATATTCTTGTTGTTTTAATAATTGTCATTACATAGTATTTTCCATTATCGAAGCAATAATTCATATTATCTGAATAATATTATTAGAAAATATTATTGGCAATGTCTAGAAAGTTACATCTAAGGAGAGGTTTGGTCACCTAATTGCTTGGCGCCAGATAAGGAGAGATCCTTATTGGAAAGCCCCTCTTTCTGAGGAGCTGCATGGTTGTCGATATTGTGATTATGTAATATTATTTGTGAATAATTAATTATTGATTTTTATGATAAGGAAAATATTTATTTTATGTGGATATAGATGGAGAAATTTTTAAAGTGACAATTGTTAAAAATTAATATTTTATCTTTTATGATAAAATAATTCATTTAAATATATTATTTTAATAATATATTAATAGTGATATTTTATAATGAATGTGCGATATGTGAGTATATGAGGAGGAAGAGAGTATTTTTGTGGCATTAAATGATTAACACATGTTTTGTGTGTCGATGGACCCCATTTCTTGGTTGAAATTTGATTATAGCACTTAAAAAATCGCTTGGTTGTGGATTTGGTCAATTTTTGTTTGGAATTTGGAAAAACTTTCTTACGTAAAGTTGTAGAGAATTGAATTTCCTATAAAAAGTAGCGAGATTCAAATTTTAGGACAAAAGGGCTATTTATTATGAATTATTGAAGTTCAAGTTCAAAATAATTATTTTTCAAAAGTTTTAAATTTGTTTTAAAAGAAAAACATTTTTAACAAGGTAGGTGTGCCCACTAGCATGGAAAAAGAGCTGAGATCAGATTATCCAAGGTGTGCGTGAAGATTATATATATATATATATATATATATATATATATATTAATATTTTAATAAATTTTCTACTTTGGTGTTCTAAGCATTTTCCTATAAATAGGGTGCTTAGGTTAGAATTGAAAATCACACCAGAAACTGAAGTTTTCTCTCTCTATATTATCGAGCGTATTCTTGTGAGTATTTTGAGTATACTTTGAGTATTGTTATACTGTCTTGCAAGTTAGATTCAATTATATCAAACATTCCAAAGATTTGCTTTTTTTGAGGTAAGGGATAGTAAGAGTTATTATGTTTTTTAGTTTCGAAATTTTTCTGAACCTTCAAAAATTCTGGAAAAATTTGAAATGATATTTTGATGAGTTTTGTAGATTGTGTCCAAAAATGGCGATTTTTGGATGTGTAGATTAGGAGTTATGGATTTTATGAGAAAAGACTATTTTAAAAGTAACCGCTTATAACTCCTTGTGGTTAACTCCAAAATTGATCAAATTTTTATTGGGAGTACATCTATATAATATCAGTATACCATATTAATTTCGGAATTTTTGGACAAAATTACAATTTATGATAAATGTCTAACTATTCGGTAGTTTTGGCCATATAGAAAATAGTAAATGAATTTTAAAAATTCTGAGAAAAATATATATTCAATATGGGACTATATTCTTCTAAATCCCAGAAAATAAATATTTTTGGAACTGATTTGGTATTTTTATGAAAATATTCTAGTTATGAGTAATATGAATTAAATATGTTATGTGAAGTAAGAAAATTGGAAAATATGATTTATTGGCTTGAGAATCATATATAAGAGGTATATCTGATTTTTATGAGGGTTTTGGTTAATGATGATGAAATCTTATGAGTTTGACATTTTAGATGATTAAATGCATTAATTATTAAAGTGTAAATAATTGGATTAAATTATTTATAAGTTTAAGAAATGATTAAAATATTATTATAATATTAATAATATTAGATTATGAGATTTCTAAGTGATTTATAACATTTGGATTAAGGTGTTATAAATATGGATATGAATTTTATTATGAAACTTTATCTTTTAGGTATCGAGAGTTACTAAGCTGCGTATACGGTACTATGTCTGAATCACGAGTATTATTCACGACAAATTGGTTTTTTCTCGACCAAATTATCGTTAATTTATGAATCTTACTTTTGAAATTAAAACCATGTTTTGATTATATTGTTTTTTATATAACATTCTTATAACCCTAATGATAATATTTCTCTTTGACTTGAGTGTAAAGATGAGTAGATTATTGGTATGATCGTGACTATAGGTTCTCTTTGGCGATAGTGCAAAAGTTGAATTGTTGGTTGGTATGATCATGACCATTGAATTTACAATTGAATATTTTTAGCTTAAGTGCAAAGGTGAATTGATCAACATGGTTATAATTATTGTTATATAACTTACGAAATGATTATATATTTCTTTGATATATGAATATCTTTGGCTCGTAGTGCAAAAGATGACTTGTTGATGAATATCTTAGCTTTTGTAGGTGCAGATGAATTATTGATGAATATCTTTTGCTCGTAATGCAAAGATGACTGTTGTTGAATATCTTTAGCTTTGTAGATGCAAAGATGAATTATTGATGAATATCTTTGGCTCGTAATGCAAAGATGACTTGTTGTTGAATATCTTTGGCATGTAGTGTAAAGATGAACTGTTGATGAATATCTTTGGTAGTGGTGCGAAGATGAATTTATTAATATGATTATGAGCAGAGCTGTGATTTGGTATAACCATGATCTTTGATGTTTCGGTAAAGACAATTGATGAAATTATCTTAAATCTGGATAAGAAGAGAATTTAGAACTACAATTATGATTATGAGTTATACATGTGATTGTGGGCGGAATTGTTGATTGATGTTACGAGGATAAAACATTGTTGGTGGACTTTTAACATGGAGAAGATAATAGATTTTATGGTCTATTTGACTCTTTTAATGGATTGCTCATTCAATTGCAACTATGGTTGAAAAGTTTTATCATCTACCATATGTTCTAAATCTACGATTTATTCTTGATGAAGACTATTGATAATTTATTTATCTTTAGTCATGATATTCTTCTTGAGCTAGTTGTGCTCACCCTTTTGTTTCACAATTCCTTTCGGGTAATAAAAGTGTAAATTTGGGTCGAGCGGAGGGGATAGCGAGGAATAGAATGGTGGTCTATAGATGTTGAGGGTGAGGTGAATTTAACTTGGAAGGGTGTTTTGCCACTATCATACAAGATGTCTAATGACATCTGACCTCGTGTCATCATAAGATATAGTTGTGCTCATCCACTTCTTTGAGTATATTTACAAGCACTACTATATAATCTTGGTGTTTTTTTTGGAGTATAATACCCAATTAGAGCAATTGGAGATAATGATATGTCGAGAAGACTCACCATTGGGAAGAATATGATAGTAATCTTCTCGTTTTTCTTTGGGGTCTATTAGGTCAACCAAGGATAATTACGTGACCATATGATATCTACCATAACCTAAAAGCATGGCCTCCCATGTATACGAAGGTTTCCTTGAGCACTTCCCAAAGATTCTAATTTCTAAAATAGTTTTTGACTATACCTTTATGTAAGGTGTCATTGTGACGTCTTCTGATTGGTATATATTTGTATCCAAACTCACGACATATGTGTTGTTGTATTTTGCACGACAATTGTTGTAATAAAGTTGTAGTTGTTTTTCGTACCATATATTTAGCGACTCGAGAATGGGTTGGATGGAATGGACCTATTTTGGGGTCATTCACAGATTTGAGTATCGAGCTTAGGGATATGATCTACGGCGGAGATCGGGATTAGAACTAGGAGGAGAGATGAGCAAATCCTTCTCTAGTGTGTCCTACCTAAGCTTATTTGTTGGTCGATCATAATATCGGGATATTATGTGATATATTAATTTGTTAAATTAACCCTTGTTTTGAAAATCATTTCTAGAATGATATCTGAAATACGGGAGATGAGCAATGGAGAAATCATGATGACGGGGGAGATAGAATCTGAAACGAAAGCAAGGTATTCTCAACTCTTTGAAATATCAGGTACGTAAATTTCGGGGACGAAATTTCATAAGGAGGGGAGATTGTAAGGCCCCAAATTTTATGAAATAAAAGTATTCAATTTTTTTTATAATTACTATTCAGTAAATGGCTAAATTGATAAAAGTTAAAGTTAAGGGTGATATATATAATTTTTTCAAAATAAGCAAGTGGTTATAAAATATTATTGTCGGAGAATATTCGTTTGGTCGTGGAATATTCTTTTTGTCGGGAATATCGATGACAACGCATGACCTTGTGTGGTCCCCATAACGGAAAGTGATTGGATGAAGAAAATGACAAATATAAGTTGTTTATAAATGACGGCGTAGTTATTACAGATTTATCTTTGTTAAAATACTAAATTGGTTAAAACACGAAGAAGCATACGGTATTGCACCAATTATTGATTCTTACGTGAAGAAAGCACTACTCGATAATTGATACATTAATTACTTATTCAATATTATATTTTATTGATTCAATAATTCTTTGCGTTGATATTTTATATTCTTGTTGTTTTAATAATTGTCATTACACGATATTTTCCATTATCGAAGCAATAATTCATATTATCTGAATAATATTATTAGAAAACATTATTGGCAATGTCTAGAAAGTTACATCTAAGGAGGTTTGAGTCACCTAATTGCTTGCGCCCAATGAGGAGATCCTTATTGGAAAGCCCCCTCTTTCTTGGGAACTGCATGGTTGTCAATATTGTGATTATGTAATATTATTTGTGAATAATTAATTATTGATTTTTATGATAAGGAAAATATTTATTTTATGTGGATATAGATGGAGAAATTTTTTAAAGTGACAATTGTTGAAAATTAATATTTTATCTTTTTCTGATAAAATAATTCATTTAAATATATTATTTTAATAATATATTAATAGTGATATTTTTATAATGAATGTGCGATATGTGAGTATATGAGGAGGAAGAGTATTTTTGTGGCATTAAATGATTAACACATGTTTTGTGTGTCGGTGAACCCCATTTCTTGATTGAAATTTGATTATAGCTTGTAAAATCGTCCGTTTGTGGATTTCGGTCAATTTTTGTTTGGAATTTGGAAAAACTTTCTTCTGTAAAGTTGTAGAGAATTGAATTTCCTATAAAAAGTAGCGAGATTCAAATTTTCGGACAAAAGGACTATTTATTATGAATTATTGAAGTTCCGAAGCTCCGAAATAATTATTTTTCAAAAGTTTTAAATTTATTTTAAAAGAAAAACGTTTTTAACAAGGTAGGTGTGCCCACTAGCATGGAAAAAGAGCTGAGATCAGATTATCCAAGGTGTGCGTGAAGATTATATATATATATATATATATATTAATATTTTAATAAATTTTCTACTTTGGTGTTCTAAGCATTTTCATATAAATAGGGTGCTTATGTTAGAATTGAAAATCACACCAGAAACTGAAGTTTTCTCTCTCTATATTATCGAGCGTATTCTTGTGAGTATTTTGAGTATACTTTGAGTATTGCAATACGGTGCAAGTTAGATTCATTATATCAAACATTCGATCTTTGATCTCTTTTGAGGTAAAGGGATAGTAAGGGTTATTATGTTTTTAGTTTTGAAATTTTTCTAAACCTTCAAAAATTCTGGAAAAATTTGAAATGATATTTTGATGAGTTTTGTAGATTGTGTCCAAAAATGGCGATTTTTGGATGTGTAGATTAGGAGTTATGGATTTTATGAGAAAAGACTATTTTAAAAGTAACCGCTTATAACTCCTTGTGGTTAACTCCAAAATTGATCAAATTTTTATTGGGAGTACATCTATATAATATCAGTATATCGTATCAATATCAATTTGAATTTTTGGACAAAATACAATTTATGATAAATGTCTAACTATTCTAGGTAGTTTTGGCCATATGGAAAATAGTAAATGAATTTTAAAATTAAGAAAAATATATATTCAATATGGGACTATATTCTTCTAAATCACAGAAAATAAATATTTTGGAACTGATTTGGTATTTTTCATGAAAATATTCTAGTTATGAGTAAATGAATTAAATATGTTATGTGAAGTAAGAAAATTGGAAAATATGATTTATTGGCTTGAGAATCATATATGAGGTATATCTGATTGTTATGAGGGTTTTGGTTAATGATGATGAAATCTTATGAGTTTGGCATTTTAGATGATTAAATGCATTAATTATTAAAGTGTAAATAATTGGATTAAATTATTTATAAGTTTAAGAAATGATTAAAATATTATTATAATATTAATAATATTAGATTATGAGATTTCTAAGTGATTTATAACATTTGGATTAAGGTGTTATAAATATGGATATGAATTTTATTATGAAACTTTATCTTTTAGTGTCGAGGTTTCTTAAAACGTATATCACGGTACTATGTCTTTAATACGTCTTATTCACGACAAATTGGTTTCTTCTACGACCAAATTATCGTTAATTTATGAATCTTACTTTTGAAATTAAAACCATGTTTTGATTATATTATTTTTATATAACATTCTTATAACCCTAATGATAATATTTCTCTTTGACTTGAGTGTAATGATGAGTAGATTATTGGTATGATCGTGACTATAGGTTCTCTTTGGCGATAGTGCAAAAGTTGAATTGTTGGTTTGTATGATCATGACCATTGAATTTACAATTGAATATTTTTAGCTTAAGTGCAAAGGTGAATTGATCAACATGGTTATAATTATTGTTATATAACTTCTGAAATGATTATGTATTTCTTTGATATATGAATATCTTTGGCTCGTAGTGCAAAGATGACTTGTTGATGAATATCTTAGCCTGTAGTGCAAAGATGAATTATTGATGAATATCTTTTGCTCGTAATGCAAAAATGACCTGTTGTTGAATATCTTTAGCCTGTAGTGCAAAGATGAATTATTGATGAATATCTTTGGCTCGTAATGCAAAGATGACTTGTTGTTGAATATCTTTGGCATGTAGTGCAAAGATGAATCTGATGATGAATATCTTTGGTAGTAGTGCAAAGATGAATTTATTAATATGATTATGAGCAGAGGCTGTGATTTGGTATAACCATGATCTTTGATGTTTGAGGTAAAGACAATGATGAAATTATCTTCGTCTGAATAAGAAGAGGAATTTAGAACTACAATTATGATTATGAGTTATACATGTGATTGTGGGCGAGGAATTGTTGATTGATGTTACGAGGATAAAACATTGTTGGTGGACTTTTAACATGGAGAAGATAATAGATTTTATGGTCTATTTGACTCTTTTAATGGATTGCTCATTCATTGCAACTATGGTTGAAAAGTTTTATCATCTACCGTATGTTCTAAATCTACGATTTATTCTTGATGAAGACTATTGATAATTTATTTATCTTTAGTCATGATATTCTTCTTGAGCTAGTTGTGCTCACCCTTTTGTTTCTGAATTCCTTCGGGGTAATAAAAGTGTAAATTTGGGTCGAGCGGGGGATAGCGAGGAATAGAATGGTGGTCTATAGATGTTGAGGGAGAGGTGAATTTAACTTGGAAGGGTGTTTTGCCACTATCATACAAGATGTCTAATGACATCTGACCTCGTGTCATCATAAGACATGGTTGTGCTCATCCACTTGCGAGTATATTTACAAGCACTACTTATATAATCTTGGTGTTTGTTTGGAGTATAATACCCAATTAGAGGCAGTGGAGATAATGATATGTCGAGAAGACTCACCATTGGGAAGAATATTATAGTAATCTTCTCGTTTTCTTTGGGGTCTATTAGATTGACCAAGGATAATTACGTGGCCATATTATATCTACCATAACCTAAAAGCATGGCCTCCCATGTATGCGAAGGTTTCTTGAGCACTTCCCGGAGATTCTAATTTCTAAAAGCAGTTTTTGACTATACCTTTATGTAAGGTGTCATTGTGACGTCTTCTGATTTGGTATATATTTGTATCCAAACTCACATCATATGTGTTGTTGTATTTTGCACGACAATTGTTGTAATAAAGTTGTAGTTGTTTTCCGTACCATATATTTAGCGACTCAGAATGGGTTGGATGGAATAGACCTATTTTGGGGTCGTTACATGTTAATTATATCATTTTAGTTACGATTGAATATTATTAAAAGCTAAATAGTAAGATGAGTTTTACCCGTATAGATAAAGTTTTTGAGACAAAGCACGCTGCCCCCTTGGCGTGTGGGCTCGATCCCAAAACTCTAGAATGGTAGGATCGGGACCCAAGGTCCTCCCCGATGCCTAATATAAACAATTATAAAAGCAGTCTTAAGTATTTGTATGAGAACTTGACACATAAATAACTAAATACAACGCCTTACTGCTTTCGCCTCCTTGACAATCGAGAACTAGTGGTGTGTACTATCCTGGGCCCGACCACGGTTCTTCTTTGCTGCTTTCGGACTTTTTTCTTGAAGTCATAAGCCTCCCGGTCTTGCATATATAGCCTCCCAGCTAAAATCGAGACTATCTTGGGCGATGATCTCGATGGTGGTCCCGGTGGTCCACAACCGCCCGAAGTTGCCTTATCGCAGCATCTCATACAGCCATCCAGAGTAATTCACAGCGATGTGATGCTCAATCACAACATCGCTAGCTGACTGAGAGATGCTCGGGTTAAATCGATAATAAACCTATAACAAAAGATTATTTAAAATTAAGAACATTTGTGAAGCCGGCCAATACAACTATGTGGTGATAATATGCTTAACTTACGTGGAACTCTCATGAAGCGGTCTTCATAAAATGGCATCGTCTGCAGATATCTTGGTGAACCGCATGTACCCTCTCGGGAGATGCGTCAAACAAATCGCATGTAGGGTGTGTTTAGCCACCGGGTCTAGTATACTACAGAAAAAGTATAACAATATGTGTTATGTGAATTGTGTTTTGCAATAACGGATAGAAATAGTACCGAAAATATTAACACTTACTGCTGGGAAACGACATCCACCGGTACTGTAAGTGGCACTGCCGGCGGACGACCAAAGATATCGAGGTTCGTCCCTCGGTGTCGTCGACGAGGTGCATCTGTAATAATTGTATTTAACATAGTACTTCAATAATCATTGTAATTAATAAAGCTTGAGATATATTTAAATCCTAGTTAAGATAACTTACTCGCGCCTGAAGAAGAGCCTCCATCGTTAGCTACTGCCTCTCGATCTTGGGATCGCCCACCACCTCGGCGACCTCCACCGCTATGTCTAGCCATGAATATCCTACTGCAATAACAAAATTGGTAGATTACGAATATGTAAGGTTTAACAATATGTGGTAAGGACTAATATGAAAGCTCATTTTCAATTACGCACGTCATCAAACCCATCAGAATCAACGTATATATCATTCTCGGATTCAGTATCTTCCTCATCCTCAGTTTCGAGATCAGTTTCGTCATCGTTATCATCCTCAACGACTACATAATCATTCATGTGTACGGTGGCCTCGACATCCTCATCATTCATGTGTAATATGTAGACTTTGTGAAGTATTATTAATATGAGCAGGATAGAGCAATATATAACAGTTTATATATTACCTCTCAAAAGGATACATCCACCGATATTGCACTGGTCCTCCAAGTTTGAGTTCATACGGCAGATGAATAGGCGGATGTTCCATCGAGTCAAAAATCTTGGAGAGAAGATCATTTCAAGCTTGCATGGTAAGCACAATATTCTTCTCCATCTTTCGACATCAACGTGTGCTTAATTATAGTTGAGCAAATATCTCGAAAGAAATTTGTGATTCGGTTCGATCTGAACCATAACTTTTCTAGGTAACATCTCACGAAATGCAATTGGAATCAACTTTTGCATGAATACATGACAATCGTGACTCTTGAATCCAGAAATTTTCAATTGCTTTCGACCTTACAACAACGTGTTATGTTACGTAGCGATATCCATCTGGGAGCTTCAACCCACTAACCCACTTACAGACGTCTTTAACTTGTTGCTTAGTAAGACTAAATGGAGCTTTAGGTTTCGTAGTGTTAGGGCGAAGCCACAATTCTGGCCTAATGTTCAATGCCTCCAAATCTTTTCGAGCATTGTCATTGTCTTTAGTTTTACCACTCGCATCTAACACAATGTAAAACAAGTTCTCGAAAACATTCTTTTCGGTATGCATGACATCTATACAGTGACGAACTGAAAGTGTTCCCTAATACGACAACTCAAACCATATAGGCAAATATGTCCAATTATGAGTCTTCCGTGCATCTTACCGCTCTCAATTCTTGTGTTCCTTCCCGTGAAAAGAAAAAATCAAGTTGATTCAACCACTCCAAGACCTCAACCGCCTTTGACAGTAACTATGAACCCCTTCTTCTCTATCTTTACATTGAATCGTAGAGACATCTCTCTGTAATTGTGATTAAGAGGCAAGAATCTACGAGCAGTACCAAAGAAACTACATTTCCGCCCATGCTGCAATTGGTTGCCTTTCACATCCCCCATACACACTGGACAGGACAGCTTCCCGTGAGTTGACCAACCACTAACCATCCCAAGAGCCGGAAAGTCAGTGATGGTCCATAACAGGGTTGTTTTCATCAAAAAATTCTCGCATATCGATTTATCGAAGGTACACATTAAGATCTTTTATAGGACTTTTATCCCCCGGAATGAGTAAAGTCAAAAACAAATACGGATCCCTCATGCACATTACCGGTGGATGATTATAAGCGACCATAATGACTGGCCAAACTGAGTAGGCGGGCTAAAATTATTAAAAGGGCAAAAGCCATCAGTAGCCATGCCAAGCCTAACATTCCTAACTTCTTCCGTAAACTCAGGATAATTTATATCAAATCTGTTTCATTCATCTCCATCTACTGGGTGAGTCAGCTGACCAGGCACGACATCCCTTGTTCGATGCCAACTCATATGTTGAGCTGTATAAGACGACATGAATAGCCGCTGAAGTCTCGACGCAAGTGGAAAGTATCGTAAGATTTTCCTAGGAACATGTTTCTCCTTCCCCCCATGTTTTGTAACCTTGTAGCGCGATAAACTGCATATATCACACTGACCCTTATCTCTGTCCTCCCCATAGAATAACATGCAATCCTGCTCACAAGCATCGATTTTCTGATACCCCATATTTAACCCCTTGACCATCTTCTTCACTTCGTAATAATTCGCAGGAAGAGTATGATCCTTGGGTAAAACTGTCCCAATTATAGCGAAGCAAATCGTTGAAACCTCTCTCACTACTGATCGTGCTCATTCTTGAAGTGTAAGAGTTTAAATCACTGCGAAAAGCTTGGTGTTAAGTATCATTTCCGGATCTGTGCGACCCAGATTCGAGATAACAACTTGTAAAAGGCAACAATTGTATCATTTGGCACTTGCCGCCTTTGCCGTGAAGAAGGTTCATATTCAACCCAATCGATAGTAGTAGGGCCGTAAGCATCAACCAACATCTTAAGCTGGATCATAGTTTTGACGTATGAATCCGTGGAAATTGGTTGTTCCACAATATTTTCAATCACTTCGATTCCCCATGATGAGTCCATACGAAGTACCCATCTACAAATCCATGAGAAAATAAGTCGAATTTAATCTCGTCGACTTTCTTCCAAATCGATTTTTACACTTGACACCACAGGCGTCGCATCTTCCGTCGCGGATCATCCGTATGTTCTAGTGCTTTGGTCAAGAAATCTAAAACCCCAATACGATAAGTGAGACTAATCCCTCCCATCAATGGGTATCCTACGGTATATCCAACTCACGGTCGGTGACATTTTAACTTCTGCTGAAAGTATGCATTAAGTTAATTTGGATATTCATGCGTGAATTAGATTTACGTAGTATATCTACAGGACAGGGGTAAGGCTTTTATCCCGTTATTGGATGTGTCTCGTCACTAGTGCAAACACGTTGAGTATGTTTCAAGAAAATTTCGGCAGCACCTCCCCATGGTCTCCAAGCACACGAAATAGACTAAGATAACTTAATCTAAGTATGCACTTGGAGAACATATAGAGATAACAGTCGATTAATCCTCAAAATAACAAAAAATGTACCGTTTCGTATTTGCACCGGCCTAAGTGAGAGACATAACATCCAATAACAGTCCCAAACTGGGGAATGTTCGACATTCACCCCTATTGAGTGTATGTCAAACGGGTTTCTAAGTTTCAAAGTATAGTACATAGTTTATGAGAATTTATGTGGAATCTCTACTTGAGTCGGCAACCGGGCAAAAAAAAAAAAAAATGGTAGTTCTGTTGTGTCTATACATCGAATAATAAAGTTAATTCGATTCTTTGAAAACATTCCTCATTTGTTCCATCATATGAGATGACAACATCCCGAAGGAGTTCCATTACTGCTATTGAACAAAGTTCAACAACTTACTGGCACTACTTCCGGATGTTGCCATTTGTTATGATGGAACGATGAAAATGTTCTTGATAATTCAATTACCTTTATTATTCGAGTATAGACACAAAAAGAACTACGACCCCCCCAATTGTTATGAAAGAACCTAGGTTGAGTACTATTTAAATTTGCAAGTAACTATGTGAAAACCTGCATACAAGAAAGAGTACATATAAGTAGGGAGAGTATTATTGCATTTATATATTGAAAATTGTGGCAAACTAAGCAAATCTTACTTAGTTTATTTTGCGATGATAAAACTAAGTAAGTGGTACTTAGTTTATGAGAATTATTAATTATTTGGAATCTATAGAGACTACTTTTTAGACATTCACTTCTAGCTATTCTTAGTTTATGAGAATTGTTAATTAATTTTAATGTTTTTTATTAAATTAAATTAATTTAATTTAATTTATTTTAAATTTAATTTAATTATATTTAGATTAATTAAATTAAATTAAATTTATTTATTATTTTATTTAATTTTATTTTTTATTGAATTATATTTTATTTATTAGATTAAATCAAAGTTTTTTTTATTTTATTCAAATTAATTTAATTTATTTTACTTTATTTTGTATTATATTATGTTATTTAATAAACTAAATTAAATTATATTTACTTTATTTTATTTTAGTAGTAAGAAACTAAGTAAATGGTACTTAGTTTATGATTTATTAATATTGGGAAACTAATTACTAATACAATACATGCAAGTCTGCAATTTTATAATTCTGGCAGAATTTCTGTCATAAATTCAGTCATAAATAACAAATATATCAAGATTAAAAACAATCCTAAAATCAGTTACATTATGCTAAGGAACCCAAATTTTATATCAATATTCTGCAATTTCTAAATTTCAAATAATATGCACTTAAATAATATATAGTCCACAAACCCAAAATCAAAATTCCAATTTCAGCAATATACAGTCCACAAATTCACAGCAACAAATTCACAGCAACAACATATTATCCAAATTGGGTTAATCTCATATTCAAACTCAAATTAAACTAAACCTAAAACAAATTAAGCCACAAATTTCACAATTTGCAACAAATTAACCCTAAAAATCTAATACTTGGCAGAAAACTAACCTTAAAATTGAATTAATGTGCAAACTAGCAAGCGGTGGTGCACAGTGGTGGTTCAACCAAAAGGTGTTGGTGGCGTCTCTTGGTGGTGGAACCGATCGACAGTGATGGTGGTGGTGGCAGTACGTGGTGGTGGTACGTAGTGGCAGTACGTGGTGGTGGTAATGGCAGTATGTGGTGGTGGTGGAATCGAAGGTGGTGGTGGTGGCAGTACGTGGTGGAACCAGTGGTGGTGGCAGTACGTGGTGGAACCGGTGGTGGTAGCGGTGGCAGTACGTGGTGGAATCGGTGGTGGTGGCGGTGGTAATACGTGGTGGTTGTAGCGGTGATGGTGGCAGTACGTGGTGGTTGTGGCGGTGATGGTGGTGGTGGAGATGAGAGCAGTAAGAGAAGTGAGACTGAGAGAGAAAGGCGTAAAGTGAGATCGAGAGAAATGAGTGTTCTAGATCTAGAGAAAGAGAGAAATTAATGAGAGCAAAGTGAGAGAAAGCGAGGGGGAGAAAGACGTCTGGAATTAGTAAGGTTTTAGGATTATTTTCGACGGTTGTCTGGTTGTAATTACTTTAAATCGTAATTAATGTATCTTCGACTGAATAGTCCGTGGGAATTAACACTATTTAGTCGAACATAAGGTTCGCGCTGGCGGGAACTTTGGCGCCAATGGAATATATATATTTTTGACAAAAAGTCGTCGAAATTAAAGTAGTTTTGACTGATTTATCTTTGACTGACTATTCTGTCGGAATACATATTATCTTCGAGGGAATGTGTCCGTCGAGAGTAGATCCGTCAAAATTAGCAGGTTTTCTTGTAGTTTCATACAGGTGTTGGTCGCATTGTTACCTTGAGGGATGTTAGATATGTGTTTGATTTTTGTCTCAACTTGATTTCTGGCATGACCTTGGACATAGAAGGCTATGGGAATCACTTTGGCAATGGAAAGTGAAGCTCACCAAGGGCTCTATGGTGATTGTAAGAGGTGCTGCTTGTTGCTCATTGTATAAGACTCATGTGCGAATGTGTATTCTAGTGAGTTGAATGCAGTTGAGAATGACTATTCGCCAAACTTGTGGCATAAGAGGCTTGGCTACATGAATGAGAAAGGGTTGCAGTTATTAGCAAAAAGGTCACTCATTCCTTTTGTTAAAGGTACTGTTTTAAGCCCTTGTGATTATTGTTTGTTTGGGAAACAAAATAGGGTTTCTTTTAGTAGTTCTGCTAAAAGAAAATCAGAGTTACTAGATAGAGTATATTTTGATGTATGTGGACCTATTGAGGTTGAGTCTTTGGGTGGAAATTAATAGGTATTTTGTTACCTTTATTGATGATGTTTCACGGAAAGTGTGGGTATTTTACTTGAGAACAAAAGACCAGGTATTCTAGTATTTTCAGAGATTTCATTCTATGGTTGAAAGGGAGACTGAAAAATTGCTGAAATGTCTTCGTAGCGACAACAGAGGGGAATACATTTCAAAGGAGTTTGCTGATTATTGTAGTAAACATGACATTCGGCATGATCAGACTGTTCCTAGTACCCCACAACATAATGGTGTGGCTGAGAGAATGAACCGAACTATTATTGAGAGAGTGCGATGAATGTTGAGAATGACTAAACTGCCTAAGTCATATTGGAGTGAAGTTGTTCGTACAGCTTGCTACCTGATTAATAGATCTCCATCATCACCGTTGAATTTTCAGATTCCAAAGAAGATTTGGAGTGGAAAAGATGTGTCTTATTCTTATTTGAGGGTATTGAGGTGAAAGGCTTTTGCACTTATACCCAAGGAACAAAGATCGAAACTTGATTACAAGTATACTCCATGTATGTTTGTTGGCTATGGAGATGCAGAGTTTGGATACCAGTTATGGGATCCGGTGCAAAGAAATTTATTCAGGAGCAGAGATGTGTTTCATGAGCACCAGAATTATGAGAATTTTGATAATGTTACAGAACCCAGAGATAATAGAGTTCCAGATATCACCAGAGTTCCTTCTTCGGTACATAATTAATGCCACTGTTGGAGAAGGAGGTCAGAATGAAGATATGATTGATACAGAATTGCACGATGATGATGTGTCAGATATGTAGAGAGTGTTGATCAGGGGGAACAACCTGATATTGAAGAACCTCAGCTAAGAAGATCCACAACAAAATGTGTGCCATCAGTTAGGTATCCTTCATTTGAATATCTTTTAGTTGCTAAGGAGGGGGAGTCAGAGAATTTTTAGGAAGTCAAGACTCATAAAGAGAAGAGCAATTGGCTGAAAGCTATGCAGGATGAGATGAATTCTTCGCACAAGAATCACACCTATAAGTTGACTACACTTTTGAAGGGCAGTAAAGCATTGAAGAACAAATGAGTGTTTAAACTTAAGAAGGATGGTGAAAAACTAGTGAAGTACAAGGCTCGGTTGGTCGTTAAGGGTTTCACTCAAAATTAAGGTATTGACTTCGATGAGATTTTTTTTTCAGTTGTGAAGATGACTTCTATTCGAGTTGTGCTGGGATTAATAGCTAGTATGGATCTTGAGCTTGAGCAGTTGGATGTGAAAACTATGTTTCTTTATAGAGATTTGAAGGAGGAAATCTACATGGAGAAACCAGAAGAATTTGAATTTTAAAGAAAAAGAACATTTGGTTTGCAGGTTGAAGAAAAGTTTGTACGGCCTAAAACAAGCCCCAAGGTAGTGGTACATGAAATTTGATTCATTTATGGTGGATCAAGGTTCTAGTAGAATAGTTGTAGATCATTCTGTGTATGTAAAAAAAATTCTCAGATGATAACTTCGTTATTCTGTTACTATATGTAGATGATATATTAATAGTTGGGTAAAAGGCTACATGATTCGCAGGCTCAATGGGTGAGTTATTCAAGTCCTTCGATATATGAAGGATTTAGGTTCGGTTACGCAGATTTTGGGTATGAAGATTTTTCGTGATAGGAAAGCCAGTAGGTTGTAGTTGTCACAAAAGAAATATGTTGAACGAGTGCTTGCAAGGTTCAACATGGGAGATGTTAAGACAATTAACACGCCACTGGCTAGTCATATTAAGTTGACAAAACGCATGTGTCCTTCTACTAAGGAAGGGAGATATGATATGATAGCAGTCCCTATTCCTCTGTTGTAGGGAGTTTTATGTATCAATAGTTTGTACGCGACCAGATAATGCTCATGCAGTTGGGCGTTGTGAGCAAGTATTTGTTAAATCCTGGTAGAGAATATTGGGAAGCAGTTAAGTGGATTCTCATATACTTGAAATCTACTTTCAGTTTGTGTTTGGGTTTTGGTGGTACGAGTCCAGTCTTGGAGGGTTTTACAGATGCAGACATGTCAGGTTCTGAAGAGAAGACGTTTACTTCGGGGTATTTGTTTACTTTTGTTGGGGGAGCAATATCATGGCAGTTCAAGTTGCAAAAGTGTGTTGCTTTGTCTACAACTGA
The DNA here is from genome assembly GCA_020205615.1 of Panax quinquefolius. NCBI lineage: Eukaryota > Viridiplantae > Streptophyta > Magnoliopsida > Apiales > Araliaceae > Panax > Panax quinquefolius. The sequence continues at coordinate 134,405,639 of CM035172.1, read as the reverse complement.
GTCAAAATACATTGCCGCTACGGAAGTAGACAATGAGATGTTGTGCTTAAAACGGTTTCTCCAAGAGTTAGGTTTAAAACAAGATGAGTATGTGGTTTATCGTGATAGTCAGTACAATTGACTTAACAAAAAAAGTCACTTATCATAATTGTACTAAGCACATTGACGTTCGTTATCACTGACTTCGAGAAGTGATGGAAAATGAGTTGATGAAAGTGAATAAAATTTATACCGATGAAAATCCATCGGATATGATGACGAAGGTCTTGACTTGAGATAAGTTAGAGCTTTGCAAAGAGTTCACCAAAATGAACTCCAATTAACAGAGTCATGGTGAATACCTCATCTAATGGGTTCGGAGGGGGAGATTGTTAAGAGGATCCTCACCCATGAAACTCTCCTCTATTTTTTTTTGCCAGACTTTGGTTTCTTAGCCAAAGAATATCAACATACAAAAACACACCAATTTAAAGAATACTCAGTCTTATCCGAGAGTTTAGATCAATAGAGAAATAATGAAGCTTTTATTAAAGCTTGAAAATCAGAGAAAGAAAGAAAAAACAAATAGTTTTTTTTGTTTGGGTTCCATCACAAGTTTATTGCGGTGAAGTAATTTGAATTTGTACTCAAATTAAGATATCTTTATACTCTCTTGGATTATTATAGTAAATTTTTCTAAGATCGTCCCGTGATTTCTATCTCATAGTTTTAGAGGGTTTTTCACATAAAATCTTGGTATCTTCTGATTGAGTGATTATTATTTTCGTAAAATTGTAAATTTAATCTGTTTTACATATGCTGATATTTTTGCTATTTAATTTATCAAAGACAAAGAAGTCATGATTTAGTTACTATTTGATTTGTGGCAAGTGCACAAACATTATGTGGTCAGGATCGGAAGAAATTTGAAGAAGCCTTACGAATCCGGTAAGGCATGCAGCATGCAAAGAATTATTGGGTTGCCTACTAGTTCATCAATCTTTCTTTAACAATTATTTGATTAATCTTTCCAGAGGTGGAACTAGGGGGGCGAGGGGAGGCATCTGACCCTGGTAGCAGAGGGGTCCAGGCGGAACTAGGGGGTGGGGGTGCGGGGGGTGGGGGGGAGGCAGCCACTGCTTTGGGCCTTCCTTCCTTCCGACTCCTACAGGCACAGTCTTCTTCTTCAGTTTTTCGTTCTTCGTCGGCGAATCATGGGTATTGATTTTGTTGCAAATCATATTGATTGGAACTACTATAAAATAATGTATTTTGATTTTGCAGAAAAACAAACAGAGATTTCTTTTTCTTTTTGTGCTCTATTTTTCCAAATTAATCTTGGTTTGTAATGGCAGGTCTGGTGAGTTGCTTGTGTCCATGTTGTTGCTGTTGTGCAGGACTTGCAAATCTGGCTGTGGATCTTATCAAGCTTCCTGTTAAAGTACTTAAATGGTTCACCGAGCAGATCCCTTGTTAATTAATATGGCTCTTGCTGTTTTCAGATCTCTACATGAAGATTTAATTACACCAATTTAGTACATCTGTTTTGATTCCTTCTAACCTTCAAATATTCTTTCTTTTCATGTTTTTGCTTTTACTCCCTTTCCCACAATTCTTGGAAACTAGTTCGATGTATAGAAAATGCTTTATTTTCTTATTTGAGATTGTCGAGTATGATTTTGGCTCTTAAATTTATATTTTCGCCATTGGGTTTAGTATATGTTTGTATCTCTGCTGATTCTTTTTTATTTATTTTGAAACCAATCAAAAAGACTAGAAATTTTATTAATTAAGTAAATCTTAAATAGCAATAAAAAGAATGCTAAAATGAACATCTTCCAATCAATACACAGGCATATATGAAATCAAAGACATGAGCTAGTAGCTACTCTATTCTTATTTAATCTCGAATACTCAAACATCCTATTTTGTATTAAATTACTTCTACAACAATTAAATTATAAATGGAGCAGATAAGTAAAAATAGGGTGTGAAAATAGCTAACACTAATTAGCAAAACGACATAACACTTTAATCTAGTTAGAAGGCGAGAGTGAAACTTAAATATATCCTAAATACATGGAAGAAACTTAAATATATCCTAATCTTAGGTGAAACTTCACTCGGATAAAGTCCATATAAGATTCCTATCTTCCTTGTTTGTCGTAACCTTTAATATTGTGGTAAACTGGTAGTATAAGTGTTGAAAACCATTCTCCTACTTGATCCAATTGCCATTAGAGAAAACCAAAATAAACAAAAAAAGAAAGAAAAAAAACAGAAAATATGTGATGCCCCGAATTGGTACTTGGCTGGTACGAGTGGATGAATGACAGTCTGGTAGTTTATATTGAGAAGAATATTTTTTCAACAATTGAAAACGAACAAATTTTGAGACGTTTTTAAACTACGCAGTTCGCGAGATACAAATTATCTCCTCTCACTGCATAATGTAAAAAGAAGCTCTTCAAACTTCAATAAATAATTTTTTTTTATTGATGTATTTTGACTCCCTATAAACACGTCCTGGGATTCTTTCTGAGGTGGGTACGTGGTGGTGTTTTCGGCTGTAGTCATTCATTTTTCAACACCACTCAGGCGGTCTTGTCGTAATTGTCAGTCCAAGAGTGCGGGAACCATGCAAGGGTAAAACTAGTGTTAGAGCTTTTACATAAGCAAAGTTGTGCGTGCAGTTAATCAGTTACAATGTACTCCCTCCGTTCTTAAAAAATTGTCGTTTAAGGTTTTGGCACATGGATTAAGGAAGTGTCATTTACCAAGTAAAATTTGTTTGAAATTCCATCACTACCCCTTTATGGAAAATTGAAAACTATTAATACAAGGGAGAGAATTTCTTGGGTCAATGAGAGAAGGTAGGGGTAATATAGGAAAGTAAATAATTTATTCTCTTCGAAAGTTATAAATGACAAACTTTTTGGAACAAATTTTTTCTCTTAAAACGACAATCTTTTAAGAACGGAGGGAGTATTTTGTAACAAAAAATAATAAAAATTCATGGTGGTATTGGTATATAGTGTGAAGATTAGATGCATCACAAAAATATTTTAATTTTTATTAGGGTAGACATATGGAAATTGATATTTTCACATGATTTTTTAATATTTTCACATAAAAAGTGTCGCTATAGATGTATAGCAACAATAAAAACTATCGCTACAGGATCTATAACGATAATTTTCATGTAAAAATATTAAAAAGTTATGTGGAAATATAAATAAACTAGCAAGATGTTAGTTGGAACTTGGAATAATAAGGATTGGGCCGTAGTCTCTTTTAGACAAGACAGCCAACTACTTATTTTCTAGGCCCAAATCATATTCCTGTGAAACCCAACCTTCCCCAAACTCCAACTCCCTCTCCCTCATTCAGACGTGAAAACAGAGAAGAAACTCCCCATACCATATTGCAAAGAATAATGGCGGGGAAGCAGCTCACCGGAGACGGTTTATCGGCTAATTTGGCCGGAATGTCGAAGAATCAGCTCTACGATATTATGTCTCAGATGAAGGTAAACCAATTACCCAGTAAATTTAATCCTCACTTTTGTTTTTTCCATCCGATTTATTCCGTTTCTTTTTTCTTTTTTTCCCCTCAAAAACACTTTTTTATTCAGAAATCAGCTAAAAAATTTTGTTATTTTTTTTTTTCATTTTCGTTTATGTAGGCATTGATTGAACAGAACCAGCAACAGGCTAGGCAAATACTCATCCAAAACCCTCCATTGACAAAAGCTCTCTTTCAGGTTCTTCCAATTATTTCTATTGTTCTTGGTAATTCTTGAATGCTTCATTATTTTTACCTTTCTGTCTTGTAATTATGAAATTAGGGATCTATCTATATTAAATTTTTGAGATGATTTTAGTGTTTTGCCAATAAAACAATATCCAATAATTAGTAAAAACTACAAAGAAGATTGGGAAAATTAGGTTCCTTGATTTGTCGAACTTCCGGAGAAGAATTATAAATCCCATTTTCTCAGGAGATCAGAACTACATGGGGAAGCGGTTAAATAAAATTCATTAATGTAGAAACCTTGTAGAGCAATTCTAGGTTTTGCTATTTATGTGATGGAGTTTTTTATATTTATTTTTAATATTTAATATACGAAGGTTATATGGAATTTATTCTTTTGAGAACCTATACTATTGCAATTCAGTTTAATTCTAGGGATACATTTCAATCCTAGGAACTAGGGGAACCTGAAAGGGGTTAGGAGGGAAACTAGGAGAAATTTACCTTCAATATTCGACTTTGATGAGAGATAAACTCGAACCTGTGCAAGACCTTTCACAGTGAAGGGTTTTCTAGTTGAACATTTATTCATAGAAAGGCTATGGATACAGTTCACTTTCAATTTGACAGTAGTTTTAAGCCCTTAAATAATCACCAAGATTGTTATTTTTACTACTGTGGCTAAGAAATCAATATATAGTTAACCGAAGATATATAATTATGGGTTTCAGCTCTTGAAGTGACTTGTCTGAAAGGAAAAAATAAGAAGGTAAAGTTAGCTAATCCTATATTTCAATGTAATCAAGTGTTCTGTCCAAAATAAGAAGGAAGACAAACGTACTTGCTACTAGTACGGTAAAGAAAGCCAAGGCTATATTCAGTGTAATTAAGTATTCTGTCCACTTCCTTAATTCCACAAATGGCAAGCATATAAATAGTTGGAGAGAAATAATATTTTGGTGGCTGTTAGTCAACTTCACTTTATTCATATGCATACAGTCAACTTCACTTTATCCATATGCATACCTTAGCTAATAGTTGAGCTACTTGACTAATTAGCAATTAGGACTGAGAAGCTTTAGCATTTTGATATTATGATCACTCATTTTCTCCATTCTAATTTATTTTTTTGGCCAAAAAGACTGTTTTCCCATTATTAAAATTCTTTATAGTGTTTTCCAAGTTGTGGATTTATTTTTTTTATTTTTTTTATTATTTTTTTTTTTGGGGGGGGTATAATTGTTAATGGACGAGTACACAAGTTGTAACTACATATATATTTATTCCTACAAGATCTTATGTACTTAGATATGGATGCCTAAAAATAGAATTTACCTAAAAAAAGTGAATCATATTGATGAAGTAAAAGAAACGACAAAGCAAGCGGAGGAGATTCATAGTTTGGGGAAATAACATCTATTTGACTAACTTATCTGTAGCCTATAGTTGATACCATACTATATGTTCATACAAAATATTAGTATGAAAATAAATAGGGTTAAATACACTTCTATCCCTCGAAGTTTCACCCCTTTTATACAAATGACCCTAATCTAAAAAAACTTATAATAGCTTCCTCCAAGTACACTTAAGTAAGCAAAAGTGACCTTAAATCCATTTCCGACAAAAAAAAAGGTTTGAGTGCTAACGCGTCACCGGAAAACCAGTAGAATACGATTTGATTGTATATGATCATTATAATATATGGTTTATTTACTAAATATATTTCCAATACAAGATAACTTCACTAAAGCATTGTAATATTTCAAACTCAATCTCAGCTTTATCTCCAAGCCTAGGAAGATCGTCTTCTACACTACGGTCGACCCAACCACTGATCGACATCTGACTTCTACTACCGACCGTAGCTTACCTTTGTTCACTACTACCACCTCTGACTTCTCTCCTCTTATCACCTCCACCTATATCTTCTTCTCTCTCTGTTCATTTAGAGTTTAATCAGTTAATGGAGTGTCAATTGGGCTTTAATAATTTTCAAAATGTTCTCTCTCTAGGTTCTGCTTCAATTTAAAGTTGTTGTCATCTCTATGGGTATCTAGCTTAGAGTTTCAACGTCCTTACAGTATCAACTGTATCTAGGGTTATTGTACTCAAATACTTCGATTGTTGTTGCTAGGGTTTTGATTCTACCCAATGGCGGCAGAGAAGCTGAGGAATTTTTCAGTCGATTGATGTGCCCTTACTCGATGCCACCGTCACTGCTTTCTACGAACCGGATCTAAAGAGGAGGTGAAATGCGCTTTTTTTTAATCTTTTATCTCTTTTTATGTGTTATGTGCGTGTGTTTGTGTGAATCTGTGTATTTGATGAGAGAAATGTGGGGGAAGAGTATGCAATTGAAAGATTTGAGAGTCAAAATTTTTAATCTCAGTGTGCAAGGAGGGGGAGGAGATTGAAAGAGAAAAATATAGTAAACGAAAAACAAAACAAGTATTTACAGTGAAATACATGGATTTATTTTGTTTTAATGTCAAAATACACTAAAATATGATCTAAATTATAAAATACAGTGAAATACATTGCTTCCCGGTGACATGTCAGCACTCCTGCGATTTTTTTGGCCGGAAATGGATTTAAGGTCACTTTTGTTTACTTAAGTGTATTTGGAGGATGTTGTTATAAGTTTTTTTAGATTAGGGTCACTTGTGTAAAAAGGGTGATACTTCGAGGGATATAAGTGTATATTTGTATAGTACATGTATTTTTAGTTATCACCCAAAAGTATTTGTTTAAAAGTTATTTAGAATATAATACTGCTTCATACCTACAAGAGAGACCTTGAACAATACAAGTCAGCTAGAATAGTCGCTCAACTAGAAAACTGAAGCCAAGCCATACTAAATCAACTGGGGAAAGCTTAGTAGCAAACAAAATTGTGGCAGTGCTATTCCAGAAAGTATGAATAATTGTTGCTAAAGTTGACTCTACCCACATCTCAAATCAATTAATCTGCTGAGTTTTTAATATTTTAATATTTATTTTAGGGGCCGCTCTTAGGGTGCATAAAAAAATCTACACGCTGTTTTTGACATGACAGGATGAGCTAGGAACAGAATAATATCTGCAATAATTACAATCCTATTGTTGTCATTTTTCATTTGGATTATCTCTCAATCTCAACTGAATCTGCTGACGATATTTTCTCAAATTCTTCTATTCCATAAGGCACAAATTATGCTTGGAATGGTACAGCCTCCCCAAGCGGTGCGTTCTTTTTATCTAGTTAGAGCGTCTATGTTTGTTTAATTTTTTGTGCGTGCCAAGTAATAGTTGCAATATTTGTTTAGATTCCAAACATCCCACAAGCAGCAGCACAGCCACCTCAGCAATCAGCTCAGCCACCTCAGCAGTCAAATGTTCAGGTTGCTCCGACAATGCCAAGTCAGATTGGTTTGCAAGACCAAACGAGTGCATCCCAAGGTCCAAATCCTCATAGAAAGCAGCAACCAAACCAACCTCTAATGCCAGTGTCATCCCCTTCAGTTCCTTCTTTAAATGTTCAATCCCAACCCTTGCCATCACATCCTCCACAGTCAGTGCAGCAGCCTATGGGACATCTTAATGCTCAAGCAACAGCTATGTCACTCCCACAATCCTCACAAGTTCATAATATGCCTCCTCTAAATCATTCTGCTTCACAACAACCCTCCCTTCAAGCCTCAATGCATGCCGCCTCCACTCAGTCGCAACAACCATTTCATACAAGTGGCCTTCCCCTCATGCAGCTGCAACCACCGCTTCCACCACAACCCAGACCACCTTCAATGCCAGCTTTTGGTCATCAACTTCACTCCCAAATGGGACCCAATGCAGGTTTCCAGCACTCTGGTCCGCCTCAGATGCATCATTCACAACCCACATTTCATGTAAGAATGATTTTGGAGTTCGTAATTATATAATTTTAATTTCTTGCAAATAATTGTTTAGAGATGATTATTAATGTACTAATTCTTAAAATATTAGTCGGGTCAAAAACATCCAGTTAGTATGGGACCTTCATTTTCACAGGGACATCCAACATTTCCAACTCAGCCACCACCTCAGTCATTGTATCAGGTATGCCCTTTCTTTTTCTTGATATTTGAATTTTAGTAAGTACTTTTCTGTGTTTGCTGGATAAACAGCATTGATAGCTGTAGTTGCATTTGATGGTTTATCCAGAATTTTATTTTTATTTATTTATTTATTTTATTCATCAATTACAATTAAAAGGCTATATCTCCGGGACCTGGTGGTTTCTAAAACTTGACAAGTAATAATGCTTGCTCAATGCTGCCTGTTATCTTTCAGGGAGGAGGTTCACATTTAGGGATGGAATTCAGTCAAGTTGGAAACTCCATGCAAGCAGAAAGAACATCTTCTTGGATTCCTGGCCTTCGAGAGAATACAACAGTAACACAACATGTACCAGGACCACCACCATTTATGGGCGGCGGCCAGGTGGGTCCTGGCAGTCAACCTCCTCGTCTCCCGCCAGTAATCTATTCACAATTCCTCATTTCTTAGATAATTTAAAACAGCCAGCTTAACTAGTTCAGCTCTTTTGCCTCCCCCCCGCTCACTTTAGTTTTGAAAATCTTGCAGCTAACTCCTGATATGGAATCGGCACTACTTCAGCAGGTCATGAGCCTCACACCGGAGCAGATTAATCTCCTTCCCCCAGAGCAAAGGAACCAGGTGCTTCAGCTTCAGAGGATACTGCGTCAGTAAAATGACAATCAGTGCTAAATTCCCTCCTTCCTTTTCGGCTATCATTGTTAAGGAAATGGAAGTGCCATCGGCCTGTTATATTATTCAGTAATAAAGCAAGATTTGCTCAGCTACTCGATATGTTGATTTCTTACTCTATTTCGTTGTTCTTTTCCAAAAGGTTGATGAAGATCTTTTATTAAATTAAATATTTTGTGTTGGGCTTATTCTATGTTTTACTTTCAGTAATCATACTTGTTATTAGACAGAAAGAAAACTGATATTTCCACATGTCTGAGGAATCATGAAAATGTCATGTATCAATAAGAAATATATATATATATATATATATATATATATATATATATATAAAATTTCACAGACTAAAAAAGGGGTTGCTTCACAGCAACCGGTTGCTGTGGATGGAACTCCTATATATATATATATGTATATGTATATGTATATAGAGAATTGAAATATACACATCTTTAAACCTAAACACATGATCCATAGAGGCCATACAAAAGAAAGTGAGTCTACATGGTTGCATGCAATCGAATACTGAGAATATAGGCCATTTCATTATTTTTTGGTCAAAAACATATCAACTCATGTACATGATACACAGCTTGAAAACATTCACTATTGTACTATATTTACTTCCAAGCTATATTTGGCAACTTGATTCAAATTCTTGGAACTGAAATTTAGCGCCAAATTTTGACTAAACTTCAATTCCGTAGAATTGCAAATGTGTTTTCAATTCCAATTCCAGAGCTTGATATTGAGTTGCCAAACATAACGTCAATTTGTAGTTCCTTTCGTGTAAGCAAAATTACCTTGACAAACAGCAGTTACAGTTGGCGCCCTATTTCTTGAGGATACTAATCCTTTTACCACACATCATAAATAATAAAAATGAAAGCCAGGATCATTCGTCGGACGATCTTTTGCTCAAGGAAGGTGATGAGTTTATGATTTCCTGACCAAGCTCATTTATCTTGTCGAGTAGAAGCATTTGCTCAGTCTCGAGCTTGACCATGTACTCTTCTTCTGTATCGTGGAGGCTTTCCAGCTCACTAAGAAGTGCTGACAACCCTTCAAGATTTCCATCCTTAACTTGCGACTGAAATTTGATCATCATTTGCTTCATCTGATCAGAAACCATCGGAGCAAAATGAGTAAAACAGATTTTAAGTGCAAATTATAAGGTACAGATACGAAATTTTAGTAACATTATATGTATTTTTTATATTTTATGGAACTAATAATTGTTAAACTTTTATTCATAAACTATATTTTTTCTCAAAATTAAATTACAATTTAACTTTTTGAAATTTTAGAATACCTCAAGAACAAATTGAACTTGGTTCTTGTTTCTGTAAGATAAGCTAGGGCTCTTACATTTACCAAATGAGCCGAGCTTGAGCACAAAATTAATTGAGGGTCCTGCTAAATGAGCCGAACATGAACAAGGGGAAGCTCGGCTAGGCTCGAATGATTTAGTTGCCTCTTAAGTGGTAAGGGACGAATTTATCAAATGTTCAATAGCAATATTGAATGACAAAGAAAGATATGCAGATTTATAAACTGTAAAAGGGTAAATTGAGTTTGTCGTTGTTGTTGTTGTGTGTTTTTTTTTTGTGTGTGTGAGGGGGGGAGGGGGGGGGGGTGTCGTGGTGGGATTGAGGGGAATGATACTACTGACTTACAAGCTGATCCCACCAGAAAATTTGCATGCATGTCAAATTAGTAAAGCTATAGTTCCTATATAAATGTTGGTTATATGTAGGAAAATTCTGAAGTTTTGCAACTACGAGAAATTATAGCAAAACTGGGACCTGCTATATATTATTACCTGTCTAGAAATCTGGTGTGCTTTAGTTGAGGATGACTCCGAGTCCAAACTTGATTTCTTCTGTATTTCCGGAAGTTTTCTTGTAACTTGAATATGGATCTCACCTCTTTTCACTCCTTGAAGTGGTATCCACTTGTCAGACATCTCGTTTGCAGGCAGTCCTTGATATTCGACAACACAATCGCCTATGTTTGATGTTGGTAGAACAGCGTTGTGGTCTTTCACATGCAACTCCAAAGCGCTACCATCATAGGGGAATTCAAAGGTCTGGTTCCATTTCGGATTAAGAGTTTTATACATAACCTGCAAGGGGAAGCATGGGAGAATAAGTCTGTTGGAACAAACTGTGGCAAACACAGAAATCAACTAAGGAAATTAAAAGACAAGAAAACAATTTTACGTGAGAACCCAGATAGGGAAAAACCACGGGCGAGAGGCAGAAGATATCATTATATAAAAGTTTGAAGAATACAATATGTGAATGCGGCTAAAACTGAGAAAGAAAAGAATACTGAAACCCTAGCTACAATAACATATGTATACCTGGGGAAAAACATAGTGGCCCCAAATAACTTAACAGGTCAAATGTCAAATCCCAGAAAAAGAATTCGAGCCGCATATAACAAAGTCACACATGCAATGCAATATTCACTAGTTTTTTTAAAAAAAATAAGGAAAAGGCGCGTGCACTAATATCTATATGAAATTGTTTTGCTTCTGACCTTGGTCCTTCTCTTCAAGTTTCCGTAATGTACCCTAACATATGGATCACTCGTCCCCCTTATATCTGCAGCGATAAGGTCTCGTCCTTCAATGAGAGAAAGCTCAATCCAACCTTTGCCTGAATCTCCACTTGAACCCTGAAAATGAACAAGGGATGTAAGAAAACAAATAACGGGAAAGAGTACATTTCATAATACTGAACTTGATTATCATTATATACCTTCTAACTTCATAAATGACTGGGGACACATGTGAAGAACAGTCATCTGATGGACTGGGCTAGACTCCAATTAGCATGGGTCAGGCCATTACAACTTATGATAAATTTTATTAGTTTATTTCCAGCCCAAGGCCCTAGTCCACATGGCTTAATTTAAAGCATCAATAAAAAATAAAAATGAAGAAAAGAGGTTCTTAAACTTTTTGAGGAACCTGAAAACAAAGATCAGCAAGACACCAGTAAATGATAGTATCTACAAATTGTGTACTAACATTACCACCTATTAGGAATACCGTGCAATGAGCTTAAATGTTCGGCACAGCCTATGAACTGCACAGAACAAGTAGGCCGCCAAGCCTATATACATGATATGATGATAGACAACATGATTAAGTTCAAAGTCGTAAACGCATACCCTGGATCCTTCATTATCATCCATTCTCACTGCTTCTATTTGAAGCCGCAGTTCGCCCGAATTAACTTTTTCAAGGGGGATCCATACATCCCTGATTGACCCTTCTACAAGTCCTTCCAAGTTTACTCGTGCACCACCAATATTGTCATCACCAAAGGTATCTTCAATATGGCATTTTACCTTAAGGTATTCACCATCTCCTATCTCATCGTATTCAAACTTCTGGTTCCATAAAGGATTTGAAGTGTGTTGATTACTTTTAGTTCTTTGCAAAGCCTGAAAAGAAGAATTACATAATTGATAGAGTTCAAACTGTAACTTTTCCAACTAACTGTGTTATTAATAGAAAAAGGAGATATTAAAGATTCCAATAAGTACTAAATACAGTATTGAGGAATAAGAAAATTGTACCTTCCCATATTGAAGTTTCACATACGAACCACACTTTCCAGATTTATCTTTTACTATAAGGTCCTTTCCTTCAACAACAGTCACATAAATTTTCCTTCCGGTTCTTGTCGGAAAGTTTGACGATCCATAGAGGGATGATGCTTGAGAGTTGGGATGGAAATTGTTCAAGCTATGCGAACCATCGGAAAATTGCCATTCTTTCAATACAAGTCTCACTTCCAACTGAAAAATTCGTTTTAGCAAATAAAAGAAGGAAATCACTTAAAAAGCCAGCCAGTATTGAAAAAAAACTGAGTAATTATTTAAATAAGAAAAATAGGGTGGAGTAATCTATTTTGCATGCACAAGTTTTAGCAGAAATTATCTTTTTAAGTAATTTTTTAGTGACAATAAACTAATCAGATTTCTGCAAGGAAAATTTTAGTGTTTGTAAATCAACTGCCTGATATGAAAAAAAAATAGCATTATAAACAGATCATAAGAAAAACTTTGAGTTTTGATTCTTGCACAAAAATTTGAAATTCTATCTAAGCTAGTAACTTAAGGTTAGAGCAGAAAATACCTCCCCTGACTTTACCCCCTCAAACGGAACAGTCAATTCAACTTCTTTGCCACAGAACTCAGCGTGCTTCGCTATCACACTGGATTCTGCTCCAACTGCCCAGAACATTGTAGAGTCATCTCCAACATATCTCATCTGACCACCGGACATAAGAATACATATGTTATCAGATGCCACTAATGTTTCACAATCAAATGGGGAAATAAATCATGCACTTTTGGGCGCTGACAATTTTTATGTTTGTGAATTCTGTGCATATAAATCCTATATTTGCTTTACTTAAAATTAAAAGGTTATTGGTTGATAAGAAACTGAAGAAAATAACATTTCACAGCAAAAGGTATCGGTCCATTTGGGGCCTTAATGGAATAAATTTGTTCATCTCATTTTTATGACAATAAATTTTTATTTTATTTTAGATTATAAAATATGAGAATCCATCATGGTGCAACATCTAGAATAATCCACTAATATATATATCGAAAATATAAATATAAGTGTGAAAGCGACGATTAATTTCCTTATAATTGCATTCGTAAAAATAAATACCTTGACTTCACAGCTTGTTAGATATACATAATTCACACTGCCTGGAGTGCATTCATAAAGATGAAATTTAAGAATCCCTGTATCATCGTGTAGAACCATATTGAATGTCGAGTCCCATTTCGGGCATGGTCCTGTTCTCACGCCTGTCCTCCGGGTTAATTCTTCTAGTTCAACCTCAACAAATACCTGCATATCTTTATTATCAAGGCGCTCCCCCATATATTCATCTACTATGGAGCACGATTGCCTTTCAATAGGGCTTCCCTTTAAGCTAACTCTAGAAAGTTTACTCGCTGAAAGGACAGTGACATATAGTATGCCTCCAACAGCCAGCTTCCTTAGCTCCACAGCTGGCAGAGAGTAACAGCGACGTCGAGGTTCAACCATTGTCTTAACTAAGCTGTCAATGATAACTTTAACCTGTGAAGGGAAAAAAGAGTTATTTGTAATCTAAGTTATAAGGACTCGGATGGAGTGTCTGGTCAGGAACGGTTACTTTGAAGAGTCGGACATGGGTATTCATCAATTTTGCAAACTTATTATACTAAAATATAGTGTCCGACACCCATACCCTTGTTTGAGTATTGAGTGTCTGACACGGGTATTTCAGGGACTCCATGTAACGTAGTTTGTAATTTAATATAAGGAATTTGGTCCATGCAAGAAAGATAATAAGGAGCATCAAACTCAACAACAGAAAACAAGACGGCAAAAGGGGGGAAAAAACTGCTATCTGTCCCAGTATCTCAAAACCAACTAGGACTTGATACAACTAAACATACCACAGTAGAGAAATTTGCTCCACGATGGATAACAATAAGATTGTTTTCACCAAAATATCACTGATGCTCCTAGAATAACTGGCAAGATTTTTCAGAACCAAATATTGTAAATACAATTTGTTTACATTTACTAAATAAAAGCTGGTTATATGAATGGAATCTTGTAGTGTCTGTTAAAACTACTGAAAAATTGTTGCAGGAAATTAGAAGAAATATATTAAGAATATTGATCTGTGATGAGGCATCAAATTCAACCAGTAAAGATACATACCAACCACGATGAAACTCCTGGCAATTCTGTTGCAGGTAGCGATTGGCTTCCACCACTTCCAAATGCAACACCTACTCTAACCTCTGGAATTGATACAAAAGAGTACAATAGTGCTTTTCCATTTAGAACTGGTGTCACGAGAAGCTGAATGTTCAAATCGAAGAATCATCAGACGGAAATATAAAAGCAAGCAAAATAAGCTGAGTATAGCATGCAGAATGCAAAGCAACAAGATAGCTACTTAAGCTATAATATAATTACAGAAACAACCTAAAAGAGTTCATGATTTTAATTATTTTCTTGTCCTCCAAATACATTGTAACTTCTTCTCTCTTCATTAAAATCTTCTTTTATATCAAAATAAAAATAAAAATTAGTCATTTGTAATCAAACGTAAATAAAGTATGAAAAAATATTTGACTGAGATCAAGCTTTCAACAAGACCAACGATAATGATATCAATACCAGAATTGCAACATAAGGAAGCTACATGGTATTCCTAATGTGACTCTAGACTCTATTGATAGTACTAAGCAACTTTATAGTAATCTAAGTTGGAAAGTCGAGGAATAATCACTTAGTATTGTTATTGTTTAGAGCTCGACATTACACTGCTGGTCCCAATCGAAACCAAGTAAATTTTTTAAATAGAATACATGTCCAAGGTAAGAGTTTCCCATCAGATAAACAATGATCACAAGAAAGAATAATAATGTACATGGATGGGCGCAAGACCTAATAGCATAATCTTTTGGGTCAAGACTGATATCTAGACGTGTATGCTAAGCCTTTTCCACTAATCAGGTTAAGAGCAGAGATGCTTTTTTATCTAAGGTTATAAATAGGTCTGCATGTTGGAAAGATATAACACACACCAAACATATATAGAGAGAGATACCTATGTTTCACAACGCAAAGAAGTCAATATAGACTTATTGGTCAAGGGTACATTGGATTTTAACATAGGTAACTGAAAGTTTCATGTTTAAGAGTTAAAATACATCTAATTGTCTTTACTAGGATTGGGGTATCAAACACTAACCCCTCCTGTTTAATACATTCATGTTGGTGTGTCATTCCGAAACAAGAAAGGTCTTTTATTAATGATAAATATACTACGAAACGATATAATAGTAATAAGTGGTCCAATTGACGATATATGGCACTGAATTAATAAAATGAACATAATATTCAGCAAAAGAGTATTTTCTACAAGCAATTTCTACTTTCATAAAATGACCATTAGCTGCAGCCATAATATATTATTCAGTTCTATTCAATGCAACATCAATACTTTCATTCATGAAGCAAAAGGAGGTAGGTGGATAAGGTTAAGCAGTTGTACTTACGTCACCCTTGATGTGGATGCTGTTTACGACTATCCGGGCAGTTCCCAATAAAGGCTTTGCTAACTTAGCAAGCAACATAATACTCATGTCAGTAGTGTCCCAGTCAAAACCCAGACGCATGATTCTCTGTCAATGTATGAAGTTTCAGTGCCATGTCCTATTTTCTTTTTTTCCGAATAAAAAGGAAAATATAGCTTATAGATGATCATTTATTTATGATTAATGAGAATAGCTAACTCCAGTGAGCTAAACTGATTGCTAACCAGAATGTTTTAGGAAATGCAGATAAAATGCAGTAAATATGTAAATATAGATGAAAAAGAGTTTAATACTTCTATAATTACGATTAACCCCGTTTATTACCTTTTCCAGAATCATAAACCAACACAATCCATATTCGTACAATAGGAATATTGTATTCTCTTTTTTTTTTCAATGTTTATTATTTCACTTAAAAAACTGAGAATTCTTCTTGTATCATATCCATCAATCATTTATTTATAACATTTATTTGGTTTTGTTTGTTTTCGTATACTCTTAAAAAAGAGCTTGGGAGAAGTACTTATTGAAAACGGCTTATTAGCGAACAAGCAATCTTTACTGTTGCAGGTTTTCCCCAAACATGAGATGACATGAGAAGGAATCTAATAAAATTTTGTCAATTATGGATAAAAACACATCATGATATAAAAATGAGCTAAAAAGGATATAACTAGTAGGTCTGCAAACGAACCGAACCGTTTGCGAACAGGTTCGGTTGGAGTTCGATTGGATTGCCTTGTCGAGTCAAGTCCGCATATGGTATCACGTTCGATTGCTCGATTGAACATGTTCGCGAACCATGTGGTTCGGTTCGACTTGTTCGCAAACAGTTCAGTTCGAGTTCGATTCGAGTGATTCCCGAGTAGCTCGTGAGATGCTCGAGTATTTACAAGGCCTAATTTTTGCTTTAGTGCGTTGATAATGTTGGACTATATTCGAGAACATGATGATATTCAACTATGTTCGCAAACTCGAGCATGTTCGCGAATAGCTAACGATCCAAACTTGCACATGTGTGTAAGGGTGTAAACGAGTCGAACCAAAACGAAAGAGAGCTACTCGAATTCGACTCGAAACATTAAATTCATACTTAAATTTGACTCGAATTCAAATTGTATTTGAGAAATTCTACTCAGATTCGACTCGACTCAAATATTTATTACTCGAATTTGATCTGACTCGGATCGAATTATATTCAAACTACTCGTGAACTTCAAATTCAAACTCGAATTCGAGTCTCCACATAATAATTAGCTTTATAATAAATATAATTATAAATTGAATTTATTATTTTACTTAGAAATGAGAAAATATATTTACTATTACACTTTACAAATATAAAATCACAATTAAAATTAAAAATAAAACAAAATAATAATAATTAATTAACCTAATTTGATTTAATTTTATATATATTATAAGAGAATGTATCGAATATCTAATCGAATTTGTATCAACTGAGTACATATCGAAACACAATTGAAAATTCGAGTAGTTTAAATATTAAATGAGTTGAGTATAACTTTGCTCAGATTCTACTCATATTATTCGAACTATATTTTATGCTCAGATTTGGATCATATTATTAACGAATCCGAGTCAACCTCGTATTTTTTCGAGTCGAGCCCGAACTGTTTGGCTCGTTTACAGCCTTACATGTGTGTTGGTTCTATCGTGTTACTTGAACATGTTCGAGTTCAACTTATTGTGAGTTCGACAAAGTTCGGATCGGATCGGACCATTTGCAGCCCTAATAACTAGCATCACTGGCTAAAGTTCTAGAAAGAAGACAAAGTACACGGTATCAACAACTTTATAATATCCTCTCACCCAGCACCTTGGTTAATGAAAAAACAAATTATTTTCTACAATGTCCCAAGACTAAAAACTTCTTTTAGAAGTACATTAAAGAAACCAATACAATTGTAAAGATCAGATGTAAACCTGATCACCTGAAGTTGTCCAACGAGTCCCATGAAGCCCCAAGATAGGAGGGCATGAACCAAGTTGAAATGCTTGCAATTCAATTCTTTCCTAGAAGAAACACAGCTTGTTCACAGTTAATATTATTAATTTTTTGGTGTATTATAGCCATCAATTTCATCATAGAAAGGAAATAAAACTTACAATAAGCTTGGATTTTCGGTCCTTTAAGCCGTTTCTGCAGAAAAAAAAAAAATTGGCTAATCGTTAAAAATTATATAAATAAAACAAATATAGAGAAGATACTTACAAAAAATGCATAAATCCTTTCAGATATGATCACTAAAAATCCAATTTCAGAAAGGTGGCAAGGATCAACTTCGATGACTCAAAACTTTCTACCCTTAAAAAATATCATTTCTTGCAGGAATTTTATTCTAAAGAAAACATTTTTGATATTTTATAAATAAAAATATCTACACCAGGGTGTCATTGTGTAGTTTGATGCTGTCATATTTTTACAAAAGTAAAGGATTTACCACTGTTACAACCCCTCCCCATCTCCTCTCTCTCCTTTCTCAAGGATCGCCTTGAAAATAAAGAAAAATAGATAATGGTATTTTTTATGAGTATGCTTTAATGGTTTTTTCAATACTCTTCATTCAAGTTAAAAGACATAAACACTTAACCAGCTGATGAAGTAAAAGTGCTAACAATTCCTAGCAAGAAATCTACACAACCAGCACCAGTGATTAAGATAACTCAAGGGAACCTTCAACCTAGAGATTTGTACCTTCTGATTTATCCCTCACACAAACGTACATGTGTGCATAGAGAGATAAAAATAGATATTATACCCAAGTAGGTTGAGTGAGGATAATAAAACTAGCATCAACTGGAGAGAGAGAGGGATAGTCACCTCAACAATAGACGAGAACCTAATAGCAATCTTAGGGCTGATGTAGTTGGGCCACACTTCTATCAATAGCTTGTTCAGCCATTCACAGTGCTCCAACGGAGTCTCAGGCTGTATAAATATGCAAAAGGATGCAAATTAGATTAGAGTTCAATTAGAATATCAAAGAAAGAAACAAACATGGAAGAAGAATCTACCGATGTTTGTAGTACGACTTGCTTCCATTTCTTATTCAAGTCTTCCACAAGAATACGCCGTTGATAACTCCCATACTGCATAAAAGGATGACATCTCATATTAGGCCATGCTGAATTTCAAAAAAAACTTGCGTGCATCTATCTATCAGTTTAAAGATTCTAGTTTGCATAATTAAGCAGAGTAAAAAAGAATGGGAAAAGAAAGAAAGATCATAAGCATCAGTAGATGAATGTTGTGTCTAAACATGTCTCAAGCTGAAACACCTGAAATTAAAGAAAAATAAATGACGAACGTAAACATCCCTCTTGGTAGTTGGTTGTTCTTAAACTTTTGCTGCGCAATGATTGTGGGACAGAAGAATATGATATTAGTGTATCAAGTGTAGCTGCATCGCCAATTCAAGTAGCTCAATGCCTTTTCCAACATAAAACTTGAAACACTAATCCTCTAGGTGAAACTTACAAACTTTTCACATCAGAAATTAACCTCCATGTCCAACTCCGATGGAATTATTTGCATTAGGTGGCAACTTTTTGACGTTTACGTGTCTCTCTAAATACGCTTGAATACATACAAAAGAACATTAGTACACTTACATTATTTTATGCACATATTTTACCTACAAGTAAAGGAAGGCCATAAGATTACATCGAATTTACTAGTCAATTAATAGTTGCTGGTAGATTAATCTAGAGGATTCTTGGATTCTATGATTGATTTGATTAGGAGTGATTGGTGGTAGGATTATTCTAGAAGCATGATTAGTGGTAATCATTGATCACTATGATTTACTTTCCCTGTTTAGCTTTGACACTTGGCCTATATAAAGGCTCTCTATTGTACACATTATGATATGAAATACTATTGTCTTCTAGCATTCACAGTTACAAGTAAAAAGGATGCATGTTTTTTAAAAAGAGGTTAAAGTTTAGATTTTTTTAGAAAATATTTCATGTTGGAATACTATAATCCAATTACAAAGAATCTTGAAAATTATTAACCCAATACCAGACACAATCAAGAAGTTTGATCTACAGCTCAAACAAGCAATATTCTTGATTTTCATTAATGTTTCTACACAAAAACATTACATCATATAAAAAATTGAAAAGGGGAAACAAAAGAACTTATAAACGCATTATTACAATCCCATTAACCAAGAATCTTGAATCATGTGAACCCAATAACCAAGAATTTTGATATCCTATAAACCCAATAACCAAACATAATGCAAATATTATAAAAATCCAATAAGTATGATCTACTGCTCAAGCAAACACTACTCTTGGTTTTCATATATGTATATATGCACAAATACATTACATCAAAATGAATTTAAAAAGGGGGAAAGAAAATAACATTATAAATCATAGCATCAAACTCTAAATTCTGGGGAAAAAAAATACTTGAACAAAAATTTAAAAGGGTGGAAATCACCTGAATTGTTGCCCAGACAGCTACTACAAGAGGAACCCAGTTGGAGAGAGAAAAAACCCATTTCTCAATTGTCCAGCAAACTAAAAACAAAGGAATTACAAAGGGAAGAAAAGGTTTTTCCAGCAATAACTGGTTAAAGAACTCTGTCACATCTTTCACATCATAATTCCTCTTTCTCCTCACCATTTTAAATCCAAAAAAATACTACTCTAGAAACCCAATTCAATGGATTTCCTTTCTGGGTAACAACTTGAACATGGTAAAGAAAAGAATTTTTCACTTTAGAGATCAGAAACAGAAATACCCAGAAAGAATTTTTCCTGAACTGGAAGTATTAATGATTCTTTACTAGGAAATGGGAAGACAAAACGTAAAAAGGAGCTGAGGAATTCACAGGGACTGAAATTTGGGAAGTGGGAAGTGGGAAGTGGGAAGTCTAAATAAGTCAGCCAGCAGAAAACCACTTGGGAAATTTAGTTAAGACCTGTGTGATTGACCCTTTTCACATGGTTTATAGTTAATATATATATATATATATATATATATATATATATATATGGTTTGGAAACTGAAAACTACTGCTATAGATCCTAGGACCACAATTCTATATAATGACATTTTTCATATAAAAATATATCAATTTCCTCTAATTTCTTTGTCCGAACAAGTTGTGGAGAGAAGTTAGTACTTTATGTGGGGCCCATCACATATTCTGTTTCTAATTTGGATGAATTATCTACATATCTTTTTTTTTTTTTTTATAATTAATTTAATGTTAATTAAATTATTTATGTTTTAATTGTTCAATTGAAGTTTTATTTTAGTTATTTATGCTAGCTTCATATGTTTCTCCCACTTATATAAGCATACAACTTATGATTTACAATACAATAAAATTTTACATGAGCAGTAAAATAAAGACTATTTTTAAATATATATTTCATTAGTATGTCACAACATTTTATCCTATACTTTAAGGCTATATTTATTTATAAAAATATTCAGTAAAATAAGATTATTTATATTAATTTATTATTTATATAGACTATTTAATCTCATAAAATTCATGAAATATTTGTTATCTTCTTTAAAATTATTTAATACCTCAAAAGACGAATTATATAATTATACCAAGAGTGTTATTATTTTGATCGAGTGAAATTCTAGAAATGAAGTAAAGGTCAACAAGGTTTTTGAAATTTAAAGATTTGAATTAAACTTTTAATTGAAAAATAATATAAACAGCTCAACACTTAAATCAAAGGTAATAATTTAATAATAAATATTTATTTTTTTACTGTACGAGATCACATAAACCCTCTTTAAGAAGTTAAGAATGTTTCCATCCTTCCCCACTCCCAAAGCTCCCGCCCGCGGATCAAGGGGGGTCCGGTGCCTTAATGATCGGTAATGACCGGTGCATTTTAATTTTAATTATTTTTTTTAACTATAATTATGAGAAAAATAAATAAAAAATAATAGAGCAAGTTTGAACAAAAAAACTGTAAAAAAAATATATTTTTTATTAAAAAAAAACTGTAAACTGTAAACACTGTAAACTATTTACAGTATTTTTTTAATAAAAAATATACTTTTTTTTACAATTTTTTGTTCAAACTTGCTCTATTATTTTTTATTTATTTTTTTCATTATCATGGTTAAAAAACAAAAAAAAAAAAAGGACACCGGTCATTACCGGTCATTAAGGCACCGGACGCCCCCTCCAATTCCCCGCCTAGTTCTCTAAAGTTGAAATATCTTATATTATTAAGAAAATATATAAAAAATGAGATCATTTGTTACAATAAAAATTAATTTAAATTTTATTTTCAATAATGTTAAAAGGTTAAAGAGAATTATTATTATTATTATTATTTTTATTTTTATTATGTACTCATTAATTCGTCTCGGTTTGAGTATTGTGTTAAAAAGAATAAAACATCATTTTGACATGTTAATGTTGGGACTAGAATCCTTCATTACATCTTTCACTTAATTTCTTTTAATATTTATTTAATAACATAAATATTAATTTTAATGACAATTTTAGTGAGATAATTATTTGTGAGGAATATGACTGTATCCCTAAATATATATTGAGTTCGAAAAAATAAATAAAAAGTGTAATAAAAGTTATTTGAGTCTCGAGCTTAAATATAGAAAACTGTTAAATTCACAATATAAAATATTATTTTCACAATAAAAGTGTCGCTATAGATTCTATAACGACGATTGTGGATTTAACAATTCCCTAAATATATGTTGCCTTGCCTTCTTGCTTAGGCGCTCTTTGAAGGCTATACTTTTTCTAATGGTTTTGCCCGCAAATCAGGCTACACATTTTATAGGTAAGAACAACATAACAAGTGATTTTTCTTTCTAATATAAGAGTAAAATAAAACTTAATTTGAAATTAGAGATGAAAATGTTGCGATGCGGTTTCGCCTTTTTAAATATTTGGAACCGCACGTCGGTTCAAGATATTTTTATATCAAAATCGCACCAGTCGATTTATATTTTGAATCGCACCGCACCAATTTGTACCGGTCAAAAAATAATAATATTTTTGACTTAATATTTTATTAGGTATGTAAACAACTACAACTTTATTATTACAACATTTAAAAGAAAGGAAAACAAGCAAGAGTTTATCTAAATACAAAAATATTATCTTTCTGACAAAACATCTATACTCAAAATAAATATTATCTTCTCATCACATTTTTATCGATACATTATTTTACAAAATGGTGAGGACTACTAAACAACTCTCTCTAAAACCTTCATTCCATACCCCACTTCAGCACTCGCGCTATATTCTCGCCTCCCGAAGAAAATGGAACAAAAAGGAAAAGGGTGAGCTCAACTAGCCCAAAGAAGAATATTATGACTAAGATAATATACAACAAATTATCGTTAGTCTTCAACAGGAAAAAATCTAATAGAATACAATAGACAACAAATTTTAAATCAATATTCGCAATGAAATAATAATTCATTAGAAGAGTTAAGTAGAGAATGCAAACTACTATCTTCTATGTATGAATTTAAAAGTTCATCGCTCATCTTTTATCCCCGTAAACATCAATCAATATACATCCGAATCAAATATTCATCTTTGCACTACAGTGCCAAAGATATTCATCACCGGGTCATGTTCATCTAAACACTGCTCATCTTTGCACTACTACCAAAGATATTCTTCAAATCATTCATCTTTGCACTACACAGGCCAAAAGATATTCAATAATATCATCATTTAAGACCGAGGATGATGAAAATATTTTTAAAGAAACGAATCCAAAGGAAACAAAATGACAAGGATTAAGGATTAAGGATTCGTGATTTTGTTTTATCCATGTCCAAAAATACCTCAAAAATAATCATAAGTGGTGTAAAATTCAAGAATGATCAAAACACGGATACAATCAAAGCTAGTATCCGTAATAGATATTTTGACAAAAAGAAGAAATTTTATTTTTCTATGAATAGTGCCAGATATCGTGAATAGTGGCAGATATACGTGAATAAGAAACTCCGACACCAAAAGATAGAAATTCCACAAAAAACATCTTCACGCTTCATGAATAGTACTCGTGAATAAACTCGTGAATAAGAACTCATGAAATAAGAACTCGTGAATAAGAACTCATGAATAAGAACTCGTGAATAAGAACTCATGAATAGTAACCCCACATGAAAAAAGTTCCAAATTTGATAAAAAGTTCCAACTAATATTTCAAAGATAATGATATCAAGAAATAATATCATTCGAGAAGAAAATAACATCCCTTACCTCGAAAGATTAAGATTTCTAAATTGAATACCGTATATAAAGTCAAAGGAACTTGCACCGCCTAACAATACTCAAAGTATACTCAAAATACTCACAAGAATACGCCGATAATATAGAGAGAGAAAACTTCAGCTTCAGTGTGATTTTCAATTCTAACCTAAGACCCTATTTATAGAAAACGCTAGAATACCAAAGCGTAAAATTTAATATAATATTAATATATATATTAAGATTTCTACGCCCACCTTCCTAGATCTGATCTCAGCTCATTATGCACATGTTGTAGCCCACAAAACAAACAAAAAAACGTTTTTATTATTTAAAATATTTTAAACTTCCAAAATCAATTATTTCTGAGCTTCTAACTTCAATAATTCATAATAAATAGCCCTTCTATCAGAAAATTCGAATCTCATGAGTTTTTATAGGAAATTCAATTCTCTACAACTTTGCGTAAGAAAGTTTTTCCAAATTCCAAATGAAATTGACCAAATCCACAAACGGGGGATTTTACAAAAGTATAATCAAATTTCAAATAATAAATGGGGTCCAATCGACATGTTTAACATGTTTTAAACATTTATTGCAACAAAAATATAATTCCTCCTCAGATACTCATATATCCCACATTCGTTGTAAAAATATCACCATTATTATATTATTAAAATATAATAATATATTTAAAAGAATTATTTTATCGTAAAAAGATAAAATTTCAATTTTCAACAATTGTCACATTAAAATTTTTCTCATCTATATCCACATAAAATCAATATTTTCCTCATCATATGAATCAATAATTAATTATTCACAAATAATATTACAGTAATCACAATATCGACAACCAGCAGCAGCTTCCTGTGAGAGGGGGCTTTCCAATAAGAATTTCTTCATCGCGCAAGCCAATTAGTGACCAAACCTCTCCTTAGATGTAACTTTCTAGACATCGCCAATAATGTTATCTAATAATATTATTCAGATAATATGAATTATTGCTTCGATAATGAAAAATACCGTAATGACAAATTATCAAACAATGTTAATATAAAATATCAACGCAAAGAATTATTAACTCAATAAAATATCGAATAAAGAATTATCGTAACCATTATCGAGTAAAGCCTTCTTACGTAAGAATCAACAATTGGTGCAATACCGTAGCTATCGTGTTTTTAACCACCGGTATTTTAACAAGATTAATTCTGTAATAACTACGCCTGCTATTTTTAAACCACTTATATTTGTCGCTTTCTTCATCCAATCGCTTTCATTATGGGCCCACACACGGTCAAGGCCATCAGCATTTAATATTCCCGACAAAGATTTAATATTCCACGACCAAACGAATATTCCCCGACAACAATGAATATTTTATAACCACTTGCTTATTTTGAAATATTTATGATTTTACCCCTAACTATCCACATTAATCACATCAACCCTTACTATTTCAAAATAATAAATAGAGAAAATTAAATTTCATTAATAATAAGTTGGGGTCTTACAACCTCCCTCCTTATGAAATTTCGCCCTCTAAATCGACGACGACCGGTGTGTTTCAAAGGTGAGGATACCTCGCTTTCATTTTCGCTTCCAATTCCTGTGTCATTTCTCTATAAAGATGATTCCTCCACAAAAAACTTAACTTGTGGTATGACCTTCATACTGTAGGACATGCTCCTTCCTATCCAAGATCTTGACAGTACCTCCTCATATACGTTAAGTCTTCTATTATTTCGTCCTGGTTCTAATTTATAACGTGGTTCGGTTTTTCACATATTTACGGCATGATATGTGAAACACATTATGAACACGAGACATACTGAGGTAACGCAAGTCTATAGGCTACATTTCCTACTCTCACCAAGAATTTGAAATGGACCAATAAATCGTGGATCGAGCTTTCTCTCTTCCCAAATCTTGTAACTCCTTCCATGGAGCAACTCAATAATAATACATGATCCCCTACACTAAATTCCACGCCCTTTCGATGAAGATCCGCATAACTCTTTTGTCGATCTTGTGCCGCTTTGTATACGCTTGTCAATCATTTGATCTTTTCCGTAGTCATACGCATCAACTCCTGGTCCCAACAAAGGTTGCTTCACCCACCTCGTCCCCAACATACCGAGAGCGACACTTTCGTCCCATATAATGCTTCAAATGGAGCTACACCTATACTTGCTCGATAACTCGTTGTTGTAGGAGAATTCCACCAATGGTAAATACTTATCCCAACCGCCTTTGAAGTCTAGGACACAGTAGTCTTAATAAATCTTCAAGAGTTTGAATAGTCCTTTCTCGATTGTCCGTCTGCTTGAGGATGGTATGCCGAATCAATCGTAGAACTGCGCTCCATAGCTTTTTGCAAGCTAACCCAAAATCTTGAAGTGAATCTTGGGTCACGATCCAAAACTATGGATACAGCATGCCATGCAACCTCACAATCTCATTCACGCATATACTAGCAAGACGCTCAAGTGAATAAGTCTCCGACGGCAAGAAAAATGAGCGTACTTGGTTAATCTATCAACAATAACCCAAATAGCATTGATGCCCTCGAGAAACCGTAGAAAGACCCGTGAACGAAATCCATGGTAATGTGTTCCCACTTCCATTTCGGAATCTCAAGTGGTTGCAACGGACCCTTAGGTACTAGATGCTCCGCCTTTACACGCTGACAAGTTAAACACATCGAGATAAACTTTGCAATCTCTCTCTTCATATTGTTCCACCAAAATGTATGTCAAGATCACGATACATTTTAGTACTTCCAGATGGATTGCAAATGGTGTATCAGTGTGCCTCCATCATAATCTTGTACTTCAAATCGTAGTCGTTAGAACACAAAGTCTAGAGTGGACTCAAGTATTCCTTCTTCATCAATTCTCGCCCTAATAGCTCCTTCTTGTACTTTCTTCTTCATACGATCACCTCCGGCCTGGGCTTGAGCAACCTTAACTTTTTCTATTAAAGTCGGCTCTACGCGATACTTGACATCATCGCACTCGCTCCTCGTGATATGATCTTCTACTCAACGCGCGCCTACCACGCTCGCTTTTTCAGATGGTATCAATAGTGTGGTCGTAGTCTTTCATAGCTCGAGCCAACGTCACGCCGCCGTGATGTCGAGTTCTTTTTGAGTGAAGAAATATTTAAGGCTTTTATGGTCCTAATATATCTCCACTTTCTCCCCATATAGATAAGTGCCTCCATATCTTTAAGCGAAAAAACGATCACCGCTAACTCTAGATCATGAGTAGGATAATTCCTCTCATACTCTTTTAAGTTGTCGCGAGGCATAAAGGCTATGACTTTCCCACGCCAGCATGAGAACACATCCTAACCCTTTGCCTCAAGCATCATCAGAGATAACAAATCCATCCGAACCAGATGGTATTGTTAGAACAAAATAAAATAAGTCTCCTCTTAAGCTCTTGGAAACTCTTCTCGCATTCTTCGCCTCCAAACGAATTTTGTATCCTTCCGAAGTTAGCCGAAGTTAATGGAGTAGCGATTCGAGAAAACCTTCCACGAATCTCCGATAATAACCAAATAAGCCCAAAAGCTACGTGATTTCAAATACCGACTTCTATTGTTCCCAACTTTGATTGCTTCAATCTTCACGGATCCACTTGATACTCCATGTTTTGACACCATGTGCCCAAGAAATGCTACTTCCTCAAGCCGTAACTCGCATTTCTTCAATTTGGCATATAGTTGGTTTTCACGAAGCCTTTGGAGTACCAAATTTCAAAAATGTGCTCATGATCTTCACGACTTTTGAATATATAAGGATGTCATCAATAAAGACAACAACGAATCGATCCAAATATTCCTCAATACTTGGCTCATCATATCCATGAAAGTCAGCAGGAGCATTAGTCAATCCGAAAGACACGACTAAGAATTCATAATGCCCGCATCGAGTTCTAAAGGCGCCTTTTGAATATCCTCGCCTAATCTTCAAATTGATGATATCCGTAACTAAGATCGATTTTTGAAAAGAATTGTGCCCTCTGCAATCGGGTCAAACAAGTCATCAATACGAGGTAGAGGATACCTATTCTCGATGGTGACATGGTTCAATTCCCCGATAGTCAATACAAAGTCGCATACTCCCGCTCTTTCTTCTTTTACAAATAAAACAGAGCACCCCAAGGAGATGTACTAGATCGAATGAAACCGATGTCCAACAATTCCTCGTAGTTGGACCTTTAACTCCTCAAGTTCAATAGAGCCATTCGATATGGGGTTTAGAAATGGGCTTTGTACCAGTGTTCAAGATCAATAAAGAATTCAACTTCACGCTCGGGGTAGACCGTGAAGTTCTTCGAAATACGCCAGAAAGTCAATAACAACAGAATATTATTCAAATTTGACGTGTCTTTATTCAAATCCATAACATGGGCTAAGAAAGCTCGACATCCGCTTTTCAATAAACGAATAGCTTTATGATTAGATATGACAAAGATTGATTTTAATGGTTTAGTTGCTTGAATTCGCATAACAAAGTTGGTTAGAATATGAAAACTAACAACCTTACGAAAAACAATCAATTTTGGCATGATGAGTAGTTAACCAATCAATCCCTAAAATCACATCAAAAGCAAGTATCTTTAAAGAGATAAGGTCAACAGTAAGGTGATGGTGCCAACTTGAATCAAACAAGATTTATAAACAAAGGATGATGAAAGTTTCTCCTAACTGAGTTTCCACAGATAGTCAAAGTCTAATTTTTCCTGAGTCAAGTTTAAACGCTGAGCACACGCAGAGAGATAAATGAATGGGTAGCACCCCAGATCAAGTAAGGTATAAACTTCGCAAGAATTTATAAATAGCTTACCCGTGATCACCTCGCTTGGTTCCTCGCATTTTGACCAACCACAACAAACGCCTTCCCGTAATCGCTGACTTTCGACTTTCTCTCGATGTTTTTTGAGTCACCGTCCCTCACGAACTAGGTTTCGCCATCGCATAATCTCGAGCGATATATGTCCTTCCTTTCCACAATTATAGCATACCTTGAATCTGTTGTGGGCGCTTTGACCGATATGTCCTCTTTTCCCGTGATTTGTAAGATATACGACCGGTGGTCGTTTCCTCCCTTAGAACCAGCTTGTCACAAGACTGCTGCTGCTTCACACGGTCATTGTTAAATCTCCTCTTTTTAAATCTCCTCCCGACTCGCTTCTTCTATTTTCACGGCCATGATTACCACCAGAGTGGTTACCATTTTGTCCGTCTGCTTTTCTCCGCCGGTTATCATTATTCTCGCTGATCGCTATCTCTCGCACGATCCTCGTTATGGTCCTCGTTGAATATACTCAAGCTATCTCGCTTCTAACAATTGAGCCCCTGCTAACAACATCCTAATAGAGAGAAAATTTATACGAAATGAGATATCGTCGACGCCGGGGTTCAAACCTCTCGAAAACATCCGCTGGCCATACGCGCTCCTCATTCTCCACCAAATGAGGTGCAAACCTCGATAACTCGCAAACTTTGCCTCGCATCGAGACACCGCCACGTTGTTTTGTTCCAATCGATAAACTCCACTTCCTTCATACGACGTAACACTTTCGTGAAAGTATTTGTCATTAAATAGCTTCAAACGCCTCCCAAGACATGCCGAAAAGGGCCGGATGGGTACGCTTCACGCATTCTCACCAAGAGTCCGCTTCGCCACTTTAACATAAAGGTGGCGAATGGAACCTTCTGTTCTCCGCATCCCAAGACATCGAATATCTTGGTAATTTGTTGACCCATGTTTCCGCCATGATCGGATCCGCTTTCCTTTAAATTCGTGGTCCCAACTTCTTTGAACTCGCTTGGTGTGACAACCCGTGAATTGCTATCATTTCTCCTCAGATTTTGAACACGAGTCTCCTCATTCGATTTTTTTGCATGAACTCGCAAAAACTTCTAAACATCCCCTCGCTCATCATCTCGCCAAAGGTGTTGTTCACAGAGGAACATTGCCACTGTTGCATGCTCTCCTCGCTGAGTGAGTACAAAGCGCCTCCACTGGCCTCATTTCCATTGTTAATATTCTCAATG
This sequence comes from Panax quinquefolius, assembly GCA_020205615.1. Taxonomy (NCBI): domain Eukaryota; kingdom Viridiplantae; phylum Streptophyta; class Magnoliopsida; order Apiales; family Araliaceae; genus Panax; species Panax quinquefolius. Next base: position 134,375,685 of record CM035172.1, on the reverse strand, counting down.
ACATTCTCAAATACACGCCATAAAACAAGGGTTAATTAAGGAAATCAATATATCACATAATATCCTTATATACCGACCAACTAAAAAATAAGCTTAGGTAGACACACTAGCTGAAGGATTTACTCGCCTCCCCTCCTAGTTCTATTCCCCGATCTCCGCCAGAGATCATATCCCTAAGCTCGATACCAACCGCGACGCCCCAAAATAGGTATACATCACCCATTCCGAAGTTGTCAATACATACATGGTACGTAAACAACTACAACTTTATTATTACAACAAGAAACTCGTGAGTTTAAATACAAATATTATCTTCTGATAATATCTATACTCAAATAAATCCTCATCACATTTATCGATACATTATTTTACAAAAATGGTGAGGACTACTAAACAACTCTCTCTAAAACCTTCATTCCATACCCCGACTGCATCGCTTATATTCTCGCCTCCCCGAGAAAAAAATGGAACAAAAAGGAAAAGGGTGAGCTCAACTAGCCCAAGAAAGAATATTACGACTAAGATAATATACAACAAATTATCGTTAGTCTTCAACAGGAAAAATCTAATAGAATACAATAGACAACAAATTTTAAATCAATATTCGCAGCTGAAATAATAATTCATTAGAAGAGTTAAGTAGAGAATGCAAACTACTATCTTCTATGTATGAATTTAAAAGTTCATCGCTCATCTTTTATCCTCGTAACATCAATCAATATACATCCGAATCAAATATTCATCTTTGCACTACAGCCAAAGATATTCATCACCGTCATGTTCATCTAAACACTGCTCATCTTTGCACTACTACCAAAGATATTCTTCAGAAATCATTCATCTTTGCACTACAAAAAAGCCAAAGATATTCAATAATATCATCATTTAAACCCGAGGATGATGAAAAATATTTTTAAAGAAACGAATCCAAAGGAAACAAAATGACAAGGATTAAGGATTAAGGATTCAGATTTTGTTTATCCATGTCCAAAAATACCTCAAAAATAATCATAAGTGGTGTAAAATTCAAGAATGATCAAAACATGGATACAATCAAAGCTAGTATCCGTATTAGATATTTTGACAAAGAGAAGAAATTTTATTTTTCTATGAATAGTGTCAGATACGTGAATAGTGCCGAGATACGTGAATAAGAATCTACACCAAAAAAGATAGAAATTCCACAAAAAACATCTTCACGCTTCATTTAATAGTACTCGTGAATAAGAATCGTGAATAAGAATCATTCGTGAATAAGAATCGTGAATAAGAAACTCATGAATAGTAACCCCATATGAAAAAGTTCCAAATTTGATAAAAAGTTCCAACCAATATTTCAAAGATAATGATATTAAAGAAATAATATCATTCGAGAAGAAAATAACATCCCTTACCTCGAAAGATTAAGACTTCTAAATGAATACCGTATATAGTCTCAAGGAACTTGCAGCACCGCCTAACAATACTCAAAGTATACTCAAAATACTCACAAGAATACGCCGATAATATAGAGAGAAAAACTTCAGCTTTTGTGTGATTTTCAATCTAACCCAAGACCCTATTTATAGAAAAACGCTTAGAACACCAAAGTTATAAAATTTAATATAATATTAATATATATATTAAGATTTCTACGCCCACCTTCCTAGATCTGATCTCAGCTCATTATGCACATGTTGTAGCCTACAAAACAAACAAAAAAACGTTTTTATTATTTAAAATATTTTAAACTTCCAAAATCAATTATTTTGAGCTTCTAACTTCAATAATTCATAATAAATAGCCCTTCTATCAGAAAATTCAATCTCGCGAGTTTTTATAGGAAATTCAATTCTCTACAACTTTGCAGAAGAAAGTTTTTCCAAATTCCAAATGAAATTGACCAAATCCACAAACCGGGATTTTACAAAGCTATAATCAAATTTCACCAATAAATGGGGTCCAATCGACATGTTTAACATGTTTTAAACATTTATTGCAACAAAATATACTCTTCCTCCTCAGATACTCATATATCCCACATTCGTTGTAAAATATCACCATTATTATATTATTAAAATATAATAATATATTTAAAAGAATTATTTTATCGTAAAAGATAAAATTTCAATTTTCAACAATTGTCACATTAAAATTTTTCTCCATCTATATCCACATAAAATCAATATTTTCCTCATCATATGAATCAATAATTAATTATTCACAAATAATATTACGTAATCACAATATCGACAACCAGCAGCCCCTGAAAGAGGGGCTTTCCAATAAGAATTTCTTCATCATGCGCCGCAATTAGGTGACCAAACCTCTCCTTAGATGTAACTTTCTAGACATTGCCAATAATGTTATCTAATAATATTATTCAGATAATATGAATTATTGCTTCGATAATGAAAAATACCGTGTAAATGACAATTATCAAACAACAAAGAATATAAAATATCAACGCAAAGAATTATTAACTCAATAAAATATCGAATAAAGAATTATCGTAACCATTATCGAGTAGTGCCTTCACGTAAGAATCAACAATTGGTGCAATACCGCAAAGCTATCGTGTTTTAACCACCGTAGTATTTTAACAAGATAATCTGTGAATAACTACGCCAAGTTATTTTTAAACCACTTATATTTGTCGCTTTCTTCATCCAATCGCTTCCATTATGGGCCCACACATGGTCATACTGCCATTGCATTTAATATTCCCCGACAAAGATTTAATATTCCACGACCAAACGAATATTCCCCGACAACAATGAATATTTTATAACCACTTGCTTATTTTGAAATATTTATGATTTTACCCCTAACTATCCACATTAATCACATCAACCCTTACTATTTCAAAATAATAAATAGAGAAAATTAAATTTCATTAATAATAAGTTGGGGTCTTACAACCTCCTCCTTATGAAATTTCGTCTCCTCGAAATCGACGTGACGCACTTCGTGTGTTTCAAAAGGTGAGGATACCTCGCTTTCATTTCGCTTCCAATTCCCTGTGTCATTTCTATAAAGCATGATTCCTCCACAAAACTTTAACTTGTGGTATGACCTTTCATGCAGTAGGACATGCTCCTTCCTATCCAAGATCTTGACAGTACCTCCTCACACGCTAAGTCTTCTATTATTTCGTCCTGGCTCTAATTCTATAACGTGGTTCGGGTCTTTCACATATTTACGGCAGTACGATATGTGAAACACATTATGAACACGAGACATACTTCGAGGTAACGCAAGTCTATAGGCTACATTTCCTACTTCCTACAAAGAATTTGAAATGGACCAATAAATCGTGGATCGAGCTTTCCTCTCTTCCCAAATCTTGTAACTCCCTTCCATGGAGCAACTCGCAATAATACACGATCCCCTACACTAAATTCCACGCCCTTTCGATGAAGATCCGCATAACTCTTTTGTCGATCTTGTGCCGCTTTGTATACGCTTGTCGAATCATTTGGATCTTTTCCGTAGTCATACGCATCAACTCGGTCCCAACAAAGGTTGCTTTCACCCACCTCGTCCCAACATACCGAGAGAGCGACACTTTCGGCCCATATAATGCTTCAAATGGAGCTACACCTATACTTTGCCTCGATAACTCGTTGTTGTAGGAGAATTCCACCAATGGTAAATACTTATCCCAACCGCCTCAAGTCTAGGACACAGTAGTCTTAATAAATCTTCAAGAGTTTGAATAGTCCTTTCGATCATGTCCGTCTGCTTCGAGGATGGTATGCCGAATCAATCAGAACTGCGCTCCATAGCTTTTTGCAAGCTAACCCAAAATCTTGAAGTGAATCTTGGGTCACGATCCAAACTATGGATACAGTATGCCATGCAACCTCACAATCTCATTCACGTATATACTAGCAAGACGCTCAAGTGAATAAGTCTCCGACGGCAAGAAATGAGCGCATTTGGTTAATCTATCAACAATAACCCAAATAGCATTGATGCCTCGAGAAACCGTAGAAAGACCCGTAACGAAATCCATGGTAATGTGTTCCCACTTCCATTTCGAATCTCAAGTGGTTGCAACGGACCCTTAGGTACTAGATGCTCCGCCTTTACACGCCGACAAGTTAAACACATCGAGATAAACTTTGCAATCTCTCTCTTCATATTGTTCCACCAAAATGTATGTCAAGATCACGATACATTTTAGTACTTCCAGATGGATTGCAAATGGTGTATCAGGTGCCTCCATCATAATCTTGTACTTCAAATCGTAGTCGTTAGAACACAAAGTCTAGAGTGGACTCAAGTATTCCTTCTTCATCAATTCTCGCCCTAATAGCTCCTTCTTGTACTTTCTTCTTCATACGATCACCCGGCCTGCCGGGTCGAGCAACCTTAACTTTTTCTATTAAAGTCGGCTCTACGCGATATACTTGACATCATCGCACTCGCTCCTCGTGATATGATCTTCTACTCAACGCGTCGCCTACCACGCTCGCTTTTCCAGATGGTATCAATAGTGTGGTCGTAGTCTTTCAATAGCTCGAGCCAACGTCACCGCCGCATGTTGAGTTCTTTTTGAGTGAAGAAATATTTAAGGCTTTTTATGGTCCTAATATATCTCCACTTTCTCCCATATGAGATAGTGCTCCCATATCTTTAACAATGCGAAAACGATCGGGCCGCTAACTCTAGATCATGAGTAGGATAATTCCTCTCATACTCTTTTGTTGTCGCGAGGCATAAAGCTATGACTTTCCCACGCTGCATGAGAGAACACATCCTAACCTTTTGCTCAAGCATCGTCAGAGATAACAAATCCATCCGAACCAGATGGTATTGTTAGAACAAAATAAAATAAGTCTCCTCTTAAGCTCTTGAAACTCTTCTCTCGCATTCTTCGCCCAAACGAATTTTGTATCCTTCCGAAGTTAGCCGAAGTTAATGGAGTGCGATTCGAGAAAACCCTTCCACGAATCTCCGATAATAACCAAATAAGCCCAAAAGCTACGTGACTTCACCACCGACTTTCGCTTGTTCCCAACTTCAGATTGCTTCAATCTTCACGGATCCACTTGATACTCCATGTTTTGACACCATGTGCCCAAGAAATGCTACTTCCTCGCCGTAACTCGCATTTCTTCAATTTGGCATATAGTTGGTTTTCACGGGCCTTTGAGTACCAAATTTCAAATGGTGCTCATGATCTTCACGACTTTTGAATATATAAGGATGTCATCAATAAAGACAACAACGAATCGATCCAAATATTCCTTGAATACTCGGCTCATCATATCCATGAAAGTCATAGGAGCATTAGTCATCCGAAAGACACGACTAAGAATTCATAATGCCCGCATCGAAGTTCTAAAGGCGCCTTTGAATATCCTCGCCTAATCTTCACCGATGATATCCGTAATCTAAGATCGATTTTTGAAAAGAATTGTGCCCTTTGCAATCGGGTCAAACAAGTCATCAATACGAGGTAGAGGATACCTATTCTTGATGGTGACATGGTTCAATTCCCGATAGTCAATACAAAGTCGATACTCCCGCTTTTCTTCTTTACAAATAAAACAGAGCACCCCAAGGAGATGTACTAGACGAATGAAACCGATGTCCAACAATTCCTCAGAGTTGGACCTTTAACTCCTCAAGTTCAATAGAGCCATTCGATATGGGGTTTTAGAAATGGGCTTTGTACTCGTGTTCAAGATCAATAAAGAATTCAACTTCACGCTCGGGGTAGACCGAAGTTCTTCTGAAATACGCCAGAAAGTCAATAACAACAGAATATTATTCAAATTTGACGTGTCTTTATTCAAATCCATAACATGGGCTAAGAAAGCTTGACATCCGCTTTTTCATAAACGAATAGCTTTATGATTAGATATGATGTTGATTGATTTTAATGGTTTAGTTGCTTGAATTGCATAACAAAAGTTGGTTAGAATATGAAAACTAACAACCTTACGAAAAACAATCAATTTTGGCATGATGAGTAGTTAACCAATCAATCCCTAAAATCACATCAAAAGCAAGTATCTTTAAAGAGATAAGGTCAACAGTAAGGTGATGGTGCCAACTCAATCAAACAAGATTTATAAACAAAGGATGTGATGAAAGTTTCTCCCAACTGAGTTTCCACAGATAGTCAAAGTCTAATTTTTCCTGAGTCAAGTTTAAACGCTGAGCACATGCAGGAGAGATAAATGAATGGGTAGCAGACCGTAGATCAAGTAAGGTATAAACTTCGCAAGAATTTATAAATAGCTTACCCGTGATCACCTCGCTTGGGTTTCTCGATTTTGACCAAATACAACAAACGCTTCTTCCCTAATCGCTGACTTTCGACTTTTCTCGGGATATGTTTTTTGAGTCACCGTCCCCTCATTGAACTAGGTTTCGCCACTCGCATAATCTCGAGCGATATGTCCTTCCTTTCCACAATTATAGCATATACTTGAATCGTTAGGGCGCTTGACCGATATGTCCTCTTTTCCGTGATTTGTAGCATACGACCGGTGGTCGTTTCCTCCCTAGAACCAGCTTGTCACCAAGACCGCTGCCTTCACATGGTCGTTGTTAAATCTCCTCTTTTAAATCTCCTCCCGACTCGCTTTTTCTATTTTCACGGCCATGATTACCACCAGTAGTGGTTACCATTTTTGTCCGTCTGCTTTTTTCTCCGCCGGTTATCATTATTCTGCTGATCGCTATCTCTCGTACGATCCTCGTTTATGGTCCTCAATGAATATACTCGTTATCTCGCCTAAACAATTGAGCCTCGCTAACAACATCCGAATAGAGAGAAAATTTACGAGAAATGAGATATTGTCGACGCCGTGTTTCAAACCTCTCGTAAACATCCGCCATATATGCTCCTCATTCTCCACCAAATGAGGTGCAAACTCGATAACTCGCAAACTTTGCCTCGCATCGAGACACCGCCATGTTGTTTTGTTCCAATCGATAAACTCCACTTCCTTCATATGACGAACACTTTCGTGAAAGTATTTGTCATTAAATAGCTTCTCAAACGCTCTCCCAAGACATGCCGAAAAGCGGCCGATGGGTACGCTTCACGCATCCCACCAAAGAGTCCGCCTCGCCACTTTTAACATAAAGGTGGCGAATGGAACCTTCTGTTCTCCACGCATCCCAAGACATCGAATATCTTGGTAATTTGTCTTGACCCATGTTTCCGCCATGATCGGATCTCGCTTTCCCTTAAATTCGTGGTCCCAACTCTTCGAATCGCTTATTGTGATAACCCGTGAATTGCTATCATTTCTCCTCAGATTTTGAACACGAGTCTCCTCATCTCGATTTTGCATGAACCGCAAAAAACTTCTAAACATCCCCTCGCTCATCATCTCGCTTCAAGGGTGTTGTTCACAGGAGGAACATTGCCACTTCAGCTGTACGCTCTCCTCGTTGGTGAGTACAAAGCCTCCACGGCTCATCATTTCCATTGTTAATATTCTCACGACATTCTCAAATACCGCCATAAAACAAGGGTTAATTAAGGAAATCAATATATCACATAATATCCTTATATACCGACCAACTAAAAAATAAGCTTAGTAGGACACACTAGCGAAGGATTTACTCGCCTCCCTCCTAGTTCTATTCCCCGATCTCCGCCAGAGATCATATCCCTAAGCTCGATACCAACCGTGACGCCCCAAAATAGGTATACATCACCCATTCTCGAAAGTTGTCAATACATGGTACGTAAACAACTACAACTTTATTATTACAATAAGAAACTGTGAGTTTAAATACAAATATTATCTTCTGTATAATATCTATACTCAAATAAATCCTCATCACATTTATTGATACATTATTTTACAAAAATGGTGAGGACTACTAAACAACTCTCTCTAGAACCTTCATTCCATACCCCGACTGCATCGCTATATTCTCGCCTCCCGAAAAAAAATGGAACAAAAAGAAAAGGGTGAGCTCAACTAGCCCAAAAAGAATATTACGACTAAGATAATATACAACAAATTATCGTTAGTCTTCAACAGGAAAAAATCTAATAGAATACAATAGACAACAAATTTTAAATCAATATTCATAATGAAATAATAATTCATTAGAAGAGTTAAGTAGAGAATGCAAACTACTATCTTCTATGTATGAATTTAAAAGTTCATCGCTCATCTTTTATCCCCGTAACATCAATCAATATACATCTGAATCAAATATTCATCTTTGCACTACAGGCCAAAGATATTCATCAGTTGGTCATGTTCATCTAAACACCTGTTCATCTTTGCACTACGGCCCAAAGATATTCTTCAGAAATCATTCATCTTTGCACTACAAGCCAAAGATATTCAATAATATCATCATTTAAGACCGAGGATGATGAAAAATATTTTTAAAGAAACGAATCCAAAGGAAACAAAATGACAAGGATTAAGGATTAAGGATTCGTATTTTTTTGTTTTATCCATGTCCAAAAATACCTCAAAAATAATCACAAAGGTGTAAAATTCAAGAATGATCAAAACATGGATACAATCAAAGCTAGTATCCGTATAGATATTTTGGACAAAAAGAAGAAATTTCATTTTTCTATGAATAAAGGTCAATACGTGAATAGTGCCGATACGTGAATAGTGCCGATACGTGAATAGTAACTCTCGACACCAAAAGATAGAAATTCCACAAAAAATATCTTCACGCTTCACTAATAGTACTTTTGAATAAGAACTCGTGAATAAGAACTCATGAATAGTAACTCGTGAATAAGAACTCATGAATAAGAACTCATGAATAGTAACCCCAACATGAAAAAGTTCCAAATTTGATAAAAAGTTCCAACCAATATTTCAAAGATAATGATATTGAAGAAATAATATCATTCGAGAAGAAAATAACATCCCTTACCTCGAAAGATTAAGACTTCTAAATTTGAATACCGGTATAAGTGTCAAGGAAACTTGCAGACCGCCTAACAATACTCAAAGTATACTCAAAATACTCACAAGAATACGCCGATAATATAGAGAGAAAAACTTCAGCTTCGTGTGTGATTTTCAATTCTAACCTAAGACCCTATTTATAGAAAAATGCTAGAACACCAAAGCGTAAAATTTAATATAATATTAATATATATATTAAGATTTCTACGCCCACCTTCCTAGATCTGATCTCAGCTCATTATGCACATGTTGTAGCCCACAAAACAAACAAAAAAAAACGTTTTTATTATTTAAAATATTTTAAACTTCCAAAATCAATTATTTTGAGCTTCTAACTTCAATAATTCATAATAAATAGCCCTTCTATCAGAAAATTCGAATCTCATGAGTTTTTATAGGAAATTCAATTCTCTACAACTTTGCAGAAGAAAGTTTTTCCAAATTCCAAATGAAATTGACCGAAATCCACAAACGGGATTTTACAAAGCTATAATCAAATTTCAAATAATAAATGGGGTCCAATCGACATGTTTAACATGTTTTAAACATTTATTGCAACAAAAATACTCTTCCTCCTCAGTATACTCATATATCCCACATTCGTTGTAAAAATATCACCATTATTATATTATTAAAATATAATAATATATTTAAAAGAATTATTTTATCGTAAAAAGATAAATTTTCAATTTTCAACAATTGTCACATTAAAATTTTTCTCCATCTATATCCACATAAAATCAATATTTTCTCATCATCATATGAATCAATAATTAATTATTCACAAATAATATTACGTAATCACAATATCGACAACCGTGCGCTTCTGTGAAAGAGGGGCTTTCCAATAAGAATTTCTTCTTCATGGCCAAGCAAATTAGGTGACCAAACCTCTCCTGATGTAACTTTCTAGACATTGCCAATAATGTTATCTAATAATATTATTCAGATAATATGAATTATTGCTTCGATAATGAAAAATACCGTAATGATAATTATCAAACAACAACAATATAAAATATCAACGCAAAGAATTATTAACTCAATAAAATAATCGAATAAAGAACCATTATCGAGTAGTGCCTTCATTAGAATCGAGTAGTGCCTTCACGTAAGAATCAACAATCGGTGCAACTACCGTGCACTTATATTTGTGTTTTTACCCAATCGCTTTTCAGTTTTAACAAATATTCCCGATAATCAGTAATAACCACGACGCGCCCACAACTATTTTTAAACCACTTATATTTTGTATTTGCGCTTTCTTCATCCAATCAACTTCTATTTCATAATAAATAGAGAAAATTAAATTTCATTAATAATAAGTTGGGGTCTTACAAATTATGGTATGGAAGATGAACTGGAGTCATGGCGTGTCTTAATTAATGGGTGAGACTCCAAGGTGCATGGGTATAGAGCTAATATTCCACTAAGAATAATCCGGGAAGAAGGTTCTTTGGTTGTCCACAATGGAGCAAGGTATAGTAATATAGTTTTGGTTGGTTTGAGTTTTACTCTTATTCTTTAATCTCACCACACACTTGTGTTGGAATATTTTATGTTTTGAATTGGTTTTATCAACCACGCAGACAAATTAACAATGAATAAGATTTATAACCACTTTTATCTTATTTTATGATAAGTATTTGATGATTTTACCCCTAACTATCCACCACATTAATCACATCAACCCTTACTATTTCAAAATAATAAAGGTAAATTGTTGAGAAGGAATTAAATTTCATTAATAATAAGCCATAAGTGACTCTATGTGCTAATAATAGACTTGAAGATATATCTTCGACTCAAGAATAATGCTGTGAAGCAGTTCTTCGTTGTCCACAATGAGTATGTGAATGATAGTGGTGAATGATTGTAATTTATAGTTTGAAGTATGTATAAAAGAACTAGTTTGCAATGAATGGTGAAAGTTGGTTTTAACCTATGAAAAGTTTGCAATGAATGTATAAAAGAACAAGTTTGCAATGAATGATTGTAATTTTTAGTTTGCAATGAATGATTGTAATTTTTAGATTGAATGATTGAAAAGTTTGCAATGAATGTATAAAAGAACAAGTTCCATTGCAATGAATGATTGAAAGTTTGAAATATGGTGAAAGTTTGCAATTTTTTACAGTTAAGAGTTTTATTGATGAAAAAAGTTATTTTGCAATAAATGGTGCAAGTCAAGCTGCAAAGTTAAAGGTGCATAAAGCACTGTTGCAACAAACAGACTCATTGGCCAAAAACAACTGATTTTTATAACACTGATTTTTTGAGGAAAGTGCAAACAACTGTTATTTCCATTAACACCAAACACCAATAGATGCATAATATTAAAAACAACAATAATACAATATTACTTCAAAAAACAATGACTTTTGCATTAAAGTACTCTGTTCAACATGTATAGACAAAGCCACATAACTATCATACATAATGTGCTCCACTTGCATAAATTAAACCAAGTTGTCATAGTTTGCCAAAACATAATACTACATAACTTAGTGGCTGACATAATGTGCACCACTTGCCAAAACATAAACCAAAAACATAACTTGGAGTATTTAGCCCTGTTCAAATACTACATAATAATTAATTGGTTAAACTCCTATAATACTAATAATTTCCATCATGCACAACTTGAACTAGATATCCACAACTTTCTCTTTTGCCTTTGCATCATGTCTTGCATTTCTTCCATTGATTAGTTGATTTGCAGAAATCCAATTTCTTCCCCTAGATTGGAATGTAGGTGGCCTCATGGCTGACATGGATGTTGAACCTTGAGTATTCCCTTGGCTTTGATTGTGAGGATTTTCTTGACTTACATTAGAATCAGTTGAAATCTAAAAAGTATTAAACAAAAACAATTAGTAATGTATGCTTTAATAAAGTAAAAATGTTAGACAACAGAGGTAGTATTTACCCTAGTATTTTGTTCCCCACTTGATATGTAAGACTCCCCACTTGCAGATACATAGACACCAAACCCATTTCTACCTCCACTTCTCCATCTCCCTGGTGGCCTACCTCTTCTTTTTCCTCTTCCTTGACCTCCAGTCATGGGGGCCTACCCCTTCCTCTTCCTCTGCCTCTTCCACCTGCTGCAGCTGTAACATTTTCACCTCTCTCTGCACTACTTGATGCTCCTCTACCTGATCCATCTTCTGCATTTCAAAGAATTAAACAGATGCATGTTAGTTTTCTTTGCAAATCAAGTAAAAAAAATTATATCTTGACTGTTAGTTGTAGTTACCTTTTTCCTTTTAAAGCTTTTGAACTGCTGTGTTCTTGCAAGTTCTCATATTATGACCAATCTGATTGCACCTCCGGCATGTTATCAATATTCCTTTTTTAACAATCTTCCACTTGCACCTATTTTATGTTCTTCATGTAGATCTTTAATGTAAGACCCCGAAATTTTTAAATAAAAAGGAATTTCCTTTATTTATTATTTTGAAATAGTAAGGGTTGATTTGATTAATGTGGATAGTTAAGGGTTAAATACGCAAATATTTCAAAATAAGCAAGTGGTTATAAAATATTCATTATCGTCGGGAATATTCGTTTGGTCGTGGAATATTCAGATCGCTTGTCGGGGAATATTAAATTAAATGACGGCCACAGCGACCATGTGTGGGCCCCATAACTAAAAAGCGATTGGATGAAGAAAACGACAAATATAAGTTGTTTTTAAATAACTACGTAGTTGTTACTGATTATCTTGTTGGAATACCCGGTGGTTAAAACACACTAATACGCGTTGTTGAACAAAGAAGCACGGTATTGGACCAATTATTGATTCTTACGTGAAGAAGGCACTACTTTCAATAATGGTTACGATAATTACTTATTCGATTATTTTATTGAGTTAATAATTCTTTGCGTTGATATTTTATATTCTTTGTTGTTTCAATAATTGTCATTACACGAAGATTTTTCATTATCGAAGCAATAATTCATATTATCCTGAATAATATTATTAGATAACATTATTGGCAATGTCTAGAAAGTTACATCTAAGGAGAGGTTTGGTCACCTAATTGCGCTACGCAAGAAGAAGAAAAATTTATTGGAAAGCCCTCTTCCTGGGACCCGCTTAGTTATCAATATTGTGATTCTCAGTAATATTATTTGTGAATAATTAATTATTGATTTATATGATGAGGAAAATATTGATTTTATGTGGATATAGATGGAGAAAATTTTAAAATGACAATTGTTGAAAATTAATATTTTATCTTTTTTCGATAAAATAATTCATTTAAATATATTATTTTAATAATATATTAACGGTGATATTTTTTACAACGAATGTGGGATATATGAGTATACGAGGAGGAAGAGTATTTTTGTTGCAATAAATGTTTAAAACATGTTAAACATGTCGGTGGACCCCATTTATTGATCGAAATTTGATTATAAACTGTAAAATCGCCTGCTTTGTGGATTTCGGTCAAATTCTATTTGGAATTTGGAAAACTTTCTTCTGTAAAGTTGTAGAGAATTGAAATTCCTATAAAAACTCATGAGATTCGAATTTTCTGATGAAAAGGCTATTTATTATGAATTATTGAAGTTCAAAGCTCAAAAATAATTGATTTTGGGAGTTTAAAATATTTTTTGTAAGAAAAACGTTTTTTGTTGTAATTGAGTGGCTCACATGTGTTATAAATGATCTGAAATCAGATTTCTAAGGTGGGCTTGAATATTTTTAAGAAATATTATTATTTTATTAAATTTTCTGCTTTTGGTGTTACTAAAGCGTTTTCCTATTAATAGGGTGCTTAGGTTAGAATTGAAAATCACACCGTAAACTCAAGTTTTCTCTCTATATTATCGAATTTATTCTTGTGAGTATTTTGAGTATACTTTGAGTATTGCTAGATTAGTGCAAGTTCTCTTCAAAGACTATACCCTTTATTCTAGCTATAAGATCTTGATCTTTCGAGGTAAGGGATATTATTTTTTTCAGAATGATATTATTTCTTCAACATCATTATCTTTGAAATGTTGATCTGAAGTTTTTATCAAATTTGGAACTTTTTCATGCTCGGGGTTACTATTTATGGGTTACTATTCATGAGTTACTATTCACGAGTTACTATTCAGCGAGTTCTATTCACGTCTTACTATTCATTAGCGTGAAGATGTTTTTGTGGAATTTCTATCTTTTGGTGTCTGAGTTACTATTCACGTATACTTCACTATTCACGATATCTTTAACTATTCACGATATCTGGTACTATTCAATTTAAAAATAAAATTTCTTCTTTTCGTCTAAAACATCTATTCGGATACTAACTCTGATTGTATCCATGTTTTGATCATTCTTGAATTTTACACCACTATGATTATTTTTGAGGTATTTTTGGACGTGGATAAAACCAAGTACGAATCCTTAATCCTTAATCCTTGTCATTTTGTTTCACTGGATTCATTTCTTTAAAAAAATATTTTTCATCATCCTCAGTCTTAAATGATGATATTATGGAATATCTTTGGCCTGTAGTGCAAAGATGAATGATTTCTTAAGAATATCTTTGGCACAGTAGTACAAAGATGAATGATTTCTGAAGAATATCTTTGGCCCAGAGTGCAAAGATGAACAGTGTTTAAATGAACACTTACCAATCGATGAATATCTTTGGCTGTGTAGTAAAGATGAATATTTGATTCCGATGTATATTGATTGATGTTACAGGGGATAAAAGATAGACGATGAACTTTTAAATTCATACATAGAAGATAGTAGTTTGCATTCTCTACTTAACTCTTCTAATGAATTATTATTTCCATTGCGAATATTGATTTAAAATTTGTTGTCTATCAGATTCTATTAGATTTTTCCTCGTTGAAGACTAACGATAATTTGTTGTATATTATCTTAGTCATAATATTCTTTTCTTGGGCTAGTTGAGCTCACCCTTTTCCTTTTTGTTCCATTTTTCTCGGGAGGCGAGAATATAATGCGAGTACGTAGCCTGGGTATGGAATGAAGGTTCTAGAGAGAGTTGTTTAGTAGTCCTCACTATTTTTGTAAAATAATGTATCAATAAATGTGATGAGGATTTATTTGAGTATAGATATTGTCTAGAAGATAATATTTGTATTTAAACTCACAGTTTTACTATTGTAATAATAAAGTTGTAGTTGTTTCTGTACCATGTATTGACAACTCAGAATGGGTGATGTATACCTATTTTAGGGGCATCACATTTAATCCTTTGTTTTTTGGCCTTCCAGGAAGCACTTTAAGTTTTGGGGATAATAACTTCTCCTTGCTTGAAGATTCCCACAGATCTGGTCCATTTATACCTTTAAATGGAAACTTATAAGATGCCAAGTAAGCATCTTTCTTAAGCATTGCAGAGACATATTCATCTGGTTCCTCCCTTTGTTCATAAATGGCAGCAACTCCATGTCTACAAGGGATACCATCAAGATCCCAAGCTCTGCAAGCACAAGTTGTGACAACCCCAAAATAGGTCCATTCCATCCAACCCATTCTGAGTCGCCAAATATATGGTATAGAAAATAACTACAACTTTATTACAACAATTGTCGTGCAAAATACAACACCATAAATACTGTGAGTTTGGATACAAATATATATACCAACTGTGACTCTCATCCCAACCTTGGATAGCACGTCACAATGACACCTTACATAAATGTATAGTCAAAAACTGTTTTAGAAATTAGAATCTTTGGAAAGTGCTCAAGGAAACCTTCGTACATGGGAGGCCATGATTCTAAGTTATGATAGATATCATATAGCCACGTAATTATCCTTGGTTGATCTAATAGACCCTAAAGAAAAATGAGAAGATTACTATCATATTCTTCCCAATGGTGATTCTTCTCTTGACTTATCATTATCTCCACTGCTTTCAAATTGAGAATTATACTTCAAACAAACACCAAGATTATATAGGTAGTGCTCAGAAATATACTCAAAGAAGTGGATGAGCACAACCACATCTTATGATGACACGAGGTTGTATGTCATTAGACATGTTGTATGATAGTGGCAAAACACCCTTCCAACGTTGGGTTCGCTTTCTCCCTATATGATTCACAAAATATAACTACTAAGAGATGTATACAACACACTTGTCTATATTTGTTTAGGAGAACTCCACGACTAGAGACCACCGCTCTATTCCCTTGTTACCCCATTTCGACCCAAATTTACACTTTTATTACCCGAAAGGAATTGTGAAGCAAAAGGATGAAACCAACTAGCTCAATAAAGAATATCATGACTAAAGATAATTAAATTATCAATAGCCTTCATCGATAACAAATCAGAGATTTAGAACATATGGTAGATGATAAAAATTTCAACCATAGTTGCAGCGGAACGAGCAATCCATTAGAAGAGTCAAATAGACCATAAAGTCTATTATCTTCTCCACATTAAAATTCCACCAACAATGTTTTATCCCTGTAACATTAATCAACAGTTCCTTTCCACAATTATATGAATAACTCATAATCATAATTGTAATTCTAAATTCCTCTTCACATCCAGGACAAAGATAATTTTTATCACCTGACTTTACCTGAAACATCAAAGATCATGGTTATACCAAATCACAGTTCCTGTTCATAATCATACTAACAATTTCATCTTTGCACTACGGACCAAAGATATTCAACAACAGACCATCTTTGCACTACATGCCAAAGATATTCAACAACAGGTCATATTTGCACTACGGGCCAAAGATATTCATCAACAATTCATCTTTGCACTACAGGCCAAAAATATTTCTCAACAGTTCATATTTGCACTATAGGCCAAATATATTCATCAACAGTTCATATTTGCACTACAGGCCAAATATATTAATATCTCAAAGAAATATATAATCATTTCAGAATTTATATAAACCATAATTATAACCATGTTGATCAATTCACCTTTGCACTTAAGCTAAAAATATTCAATTGTAAATTCAATGGTCATGATCATACTAGTCACAATTCAACTTTGCACTACTGGCCAAAGAGAACCCATAGTCACGATCATACCAATAATCTACCCATCTTTACACTCAAGTCAAAGAGAAATTTCATCACCAAGGTTATAAAAATGTTATATATGATAATAAAAACAATATAATCAACATATAGATTTAATCTCAAGAGTAAGATCCATAAATCAACGATAATTTGGTCAGAAAAAGAAACCAATTTTATCGTGAATAGTACCCATGAATAGTAACTCGTGAATAGTAACTCGTGAATAATAACTCATGAATAGTAACTCGTGAATAGTACTCCGTATTAAATACATAAGACCGTGATATCGTAAATAATGTCATATACATAAATAGTGCCATATACATGAATAGTACCTTTTACAAGAAAAGGCCTAATAACGACCAACACTATCATCGGATGACGCATATCCGGTCATGAGATAACACTTATAGCGACCAACATCGGTGGTAGTAATTTAATCTAGTTGTTATTTATTATCGGTGACAATCGTCGCGATCATTGATCGATCATTGACATTAATTTCCCTCCCAAAATTGGTGCAAAAAGTTAGGCGCGTTTATTCTTTGCGACCAATTTATATCGGTGATGACTTTGCGGTCGCTAAATCATCCACGTCGTAAAAATCGTGACCGCGTGACGCGGTCATTGAAAGCGTCATTGATCAACTAAAACTTATTCGGACTCAGAGCGTTCGTTCTTTTTCGGCAGACGAGAGAAAGAAAACGAGGGAGAATGAATAGGAGAAGAGGAGAAGGGGAGAAGAGAAGAGGGAGGGAGAACGTCATGCCGCCGCCATCACCATCCACCGCCATCGTCGTAGCCACGGTAACCCTAATTCTCTTTATTTCGATTTGGATATAGATTGGGTGTTATTCTATTGATAGAATCCAATCGCATTTTCTTCTAGTTTGGGTATTCTACCTTATTGGTAGTATGTAATTTATTTCATATACATGCCACATTGACATAATTGCTAACTCATTGCCATTATGCCCCATTACAAAAGTATTCTGCGAAAATTGGGGCAAAAATTACGATGAAGATCTTTGAGTGATTATTTTAAATTTACTACCATTTTAAATTTAAAAATCAACAAGGAAAAGTGAGCACATTTACTTGTATACACCATCTATTTCACGAAAGTAAAGCATTCTACTTCTCCATTATTTGGGTATTCACCTTCACTTCATTATTATTGTCCTTGTGATTGCTAAGTGCCTACTGACTTGTACATTTACGGTGTGGCTTATGTCCCGATTTTGTCATAAGAAATTGGTTAAATGCTTGGAGGATAATGACTCAATTCAGGGTGAAATTCTTTCTCATTAAATGCTTGGGTAAAATTATTTCTCATTAAACAAAATGAACCCACACTTGGGTGCAAATTGTATTTCTATTTTTAGGGTGTATTTAGATAAGTTTTAAATATTAGAATTTAAATCTCAATAACCCTACAAAATTTGGAATTTGAAATCTACAAACCATATTTTAGTCCAAATAAAATAAACAAAATTTAAAAGTTAACCAACCTTAAAAACTGAAGAAGTAGAAAAAAAATATCTATTGGACCCAAAAATTTAAAATGCTTATTGGTAGTATGTCGTTTTATGATATGACAGTAAGATTGCTGAGTGATTTTTTAGTTATGTTTTAATCCCATTTATTTGTTTATTTATTTTCTTTTAAGATGAGCGATATTCATGACAATAATAAGCCTAAGCTTGCTGTTAACAAATTAAAAAATTATTATGGTGTATGTACTCGAAACCATAATAATTTGGATAATATTAATGTGGTAAAATTGATTTGTTATGCTTGGTTGTTAACCTTGGCACATACAGTAGTCTGAAATATATGCAGAAATTATGGCTCGTGCCAAAGAGAAGCAAGAACCATACTTGGTATTTGAGAAATGATTTTTTGATACATTTCTTAAGTAAGCGAGTGTGGTTAATATAACAACAAAACCATGTTCATGTACTTGAGTACCATGTCAAGTCTACACTATAAATTGTAGAGGATCGCCAAGAAATTCAATTATAATGCATACCCCCAACAACACACTTATGAACAAATACACTTAAGACATGCTAATTAATTCTGCCATTTTGTACAAATGGTGGATTGATCCATTTATATTGAGAATTTGTATATTTCTCTTGGTTTGTGTCTTGGGTGCCTAGAAATGACCATATATACATGTCGTCGTGCATGTGGCCAGTCCATATTATAGGGGAGACTCTGGCAAAAAAATTTTGTTGGTCGGGTAGTTGCGAACATTTATAATATTAACGAGCTCAAGTCATATGCTTACTAGCTAGTATGCTTAAGTCATATGCTTATAAGTATGGCTTAAATGTTACGGGGAAGACAAAAGATAACGATAAGGCACGTTTGGACATGAAAGATATTTGTAAGCGTCCTGGATTAGAACTTTATGAATCTCCTAATGGTAAGATTGTCAAACCGCACGCAGGTACACATTGTCCAAAAAGCAAGTTGAAGATGTGCACACATGGGTTAAGTCTCTGAAACTACCGAGATGGATATCGTCGAACAAACATTGCAAGGTGTATTACTGAGTGGGAAATTGCAAGGGATGAAGAGTCATGACCATCATGTGTTCATGGAGAGACTCATGCCTATAGCATTTCGGGATCCGCTTGATAAACCAATATGGGATGCTTTGACGGATCTTAGTCGTTTCTTCAAAGACTTGTGTTCAAAATCATTGAATGAGAAGGACATGTTTGTACTTGAGAAGAACATCATAGAGATCACGTAAAAGCGGAAAAATATTCCCACCGGTTTTTTTCGACTCCACGGAGCATTTGCAAATCCATCTTCCCTATGAAGCTTCGTGTTGGGGTCCAGTTCAATATAGATGGATGTACCCTTTCGAGAGGGTGATGGGAAACCTTAAGAGGAAGGTGAAGAATAGAGCTTATGTCGAGGGGTCGATATGCGAGGCATACAGTTTTGATGAGATATCTACGTTTGTCTCAGACTATTTTCCGGACGAAGTCTTGACAAAGGCCAATCGAGTATCGAGACATATTCACTTGTTCAATACTTGTGTCAGATGACATTGATACTGAGGAGGAAGAGTTATTGACTGAATCTGACATGTTTATGTACTAAACTATTTAAATGCAACTTTTGTTTATTGTCATTTTATATTCATATATATACATGTTTATATCACTGTCATGTTTATGTACTAAACTATTTAAATGCAACTTTTGTTTATTGTCATTTTATATTCATATATATACATGTTTATATCACTGTCATGTTTATTGTCATATATACATGTTGTGACGCCCCCAAAATTAGGTATACATCACCCATCTTGGGTCGCCACTTACATGGTACAGAATTTAAATACAACTTACTAACATAAGCGTAAGGTATAATAATCTGACATAAAGCTGTGAGTTTAAATACAAATATCGCTCTACTAGATATTATACAAACTCAAAAAGGAGTCCTCATTACAATTATTATCACACTATTTCACATAATAGTGAGGACTACTAATGCTATCTTCGGACCATCACTCGTTTCCCAGACTCGTCCCAAAATATATTCTCATTTCACGAAGAGAACGGTGAAAGAAAGGGTGAACTCAACTAGCCCAATGAGAAATATTATGACTAAGATAATGCGTAATAAATTATCAATAGTCTTCAACAATGTTAAACCGATAAAATACAATAGACAACCGGTTTAAGCTGCGGTGAAATATCTGATCCATTAAAAGAGTCAAGTAGAAAATAAAGTCTACTATCTTTTAGGTTTTAAAGGTTTTTCATCATTTGTTATAGGTGAGACTCGACTTTAATAAATATTCCACATCATCGAATCACCCCTCGCACTACTGACCAAGGATATTCTTTAGTATCACGACCACAATTATTCATGCACTACGGGCCAAGAATATTTGTGTATTCATTAATGGTCATGATCATGCCAACAACTCATCCATCAATGCACTACGACCAATCGAGGATTTTTACCACATCATTTGTAACATTACGGTCATGATTACACCGAATAGTCTCTCGTCATAATCATACCAAGTCCATCTATGCACTATAGGCCACGATTGACTTTAAAAAATATAAACATGAGGATGATGACAATGATATAAGAATTCAATAAAACAAGTTCAAGAATTATTTTATCCGGGAATTTTAACGTCCCAAATTATCAACATGATCTTGTTTTTTGTAGAGTAAAATTCAAGAATGATCGGAAGAATATTTTCATGAAAAGATCTTTGGATGAAACGCAAAATATCAAGGATATTCCACTAATTTCATGGAGTATAGAAGTCAAAGTTTTAACCAACTAGGTATAATAAAGAATGGAATAATAAAAGAAATCACCATGCATGCGATAGATCCGCATGCAGACGAGTTATTCAACAATGTAATAATAAAGAACGGAACCAGTCGGTGAAATTCACAAGCGGGATGTTCCAATGAATAATAAAGATGGAACCGGATCCGGTGTAAAACACGAGATAGGATATTCCAATGTAGAATAACGACTTGGCGAACCAGTCCTGTGTAAACACACGAGCATGGATGTTCCAACAGAATAATAAAGACGGAACCAAGTCCTGTAAAACATACTGATGTGATGTTCCAATGAGAATAATAATAAAGATTTTAACCAGTCCTGTAAAACACATGCATGGATGTTCAAATGAATAATAGAAGAATGTCACCAAGTATAGGATAAACCACTTATACAAAAGTTATTCCAATGAATAATAAGCAATGGAATAACAACAGCTTCTCTTCATGAATAAGAAAGAATAACACCCCTTAAATTTGGTAGGAGATTGAATATCGCTTTGCGATTAGTAGTAACAAAATACTCTTCTTCTTTCTCTCTTATTCTCTATACTTTCTCTCTATAAGCTTGAATCAATTAAGTGAAAAATAATGAAGCCCTAGGCCTCTATTTATAGAAGATTTCTAGCTTAGCACCGTCGTGTGAAAAGGCAAGTGGCTCGACGACTAATGATGTGAAAAGAAAAGTGGTTTGGCCTTTTATAATGTGAAACGACAAGTGGTTCGGCCTTTTGTAATGTGAAACGACAAGTGGTTCGACGTCTGGTAAAGGTAATTACTATTAACGAAGGTAAATACTATTGGACGAAGGTAAATACTATTCATAAGGGTAATTACTATTGACGAAGGTAATTACTATTGACGAAAAGTAAATACTATTCACAAGGGTAATTACTATCGACGAAGGTAATTACTATTGACGAAGAGACTCTTAGATGATGACATATGAGCCCCCATAAAATAATCAAACTTACCACAAATCATTTTTTCATCAACACATATTTAATCTTTCAACAAATATTAATCATTTATAACTTGTCGTCTCAATTATTGATTTAATACTATAACATATTATACGATGATGATCTTGTGACAATAATTGAATCAATAATATAAGAGATATGATGCGTGAAATTCTCGTAGCAATAATTGAGCATAATTGAGTGACTTCTCACGTAAGCATCAATAATCAATCTGAGTGCTTCTATGCAACTCACGCCAGATTCATCGTACTTTTACCACCGGGTAGTTCAACAGTTTTAACTCAGTAACACCTCCGTAGTTATTTTTATAAAATGTTTTTGTCGTTTTCTCAATCCGATGATAATTTCATTGTGGGGTCCACCAATGATTGAGCCATTATACGAATATTCCCTAACAAAAAGAATATTCCACAGGCCAAACGAATATTTTATAACAACTTGCATACTTTGCAAAATTTATAAATATTACCCACAACTATAACATTATATCAAATTTATTCCATAATATTCAAAAATAATATTTATAGAAAAAATTCATCTTTATTTATAAAAGTGGGTCTTACATATGTAATCAAATATGACTCCTAATAACATCTTGAAATTTGTAATATCTGAGATGGCTTCAAGGCGGTAGAAAAAAAGCGCCTTTGGGTAGGGGCCTAATAATGTGCCCAAGGCCCTACTAATCCGATCTGAGTTTTTAATATGTTTACAATCATGAATTGTAGAAAATATCCCATTTTACTTAGTAATATTGTGTTGTTTTTTGTATAGGAGTCTCGATCTCAAGGTCACTTATCCATTGGTTTGGATGTGTATGCGTACCACCGTGATGAGTTCACTGAGGCTATCCGGATAAGCGGTAATAAGTTTTAACAACTGATCTTGTTTATTAATACTTACAAAATATTATTTTTAACTATTTAAGTGTTAACATGATGACAGGATACTTATAAATGTTTATTGAATGAGCGCTATCCTCAAGGCACTCCACATCCGCTTTATTGATCAAGAGTTGTGGGAGAGGCATCTGTTGTGAAGAAGAACTACATTAAAGGTCAAGGACAACGACGACGCCCATCCTTCAGATGGCTCGGCAGCTCTACCAAATCCCGTCTTCCACGATCATCGAGTCATCCATTGTTCATACTCCTGTTGATGTAGAGAGAGCTATATGTCAAGATCGAAATCTTCTGAAGATACTGGGCGGGCACCTGGGGGCTCTTGATCCTGAGGAGTTAGCTGAAGCAGTAGCGGCAGCAGCAGCAGGACAGCATGGGGATGACGACGAGGTATAAAATCAATTTGTTGTATGTATTGTCGTAATATATACCAGTATCAACATATTTATTATATTTGTAACTTGTTTTATTATTTTGTTAATTACAGGGTGATCAAGGAGGGGATGACGCTTGACATAACCTTGTACTTGTATATTCATTATTTGGATGTTTGTATATATGTTACTTAAACAAGTTTTGAAATGTTATTATATTTATTCAAATCATATTGGTTTTTAAAGGTTTATATACTAGTTTGGTGTATGTGTTGGTGGACGATGGATGTTTATATTGTTTTTGTATGTTGTTTATCTTGGTGTGTATGTGTGTTGGGATAAAGGTAGAAAATAGTATGGTTTTTTGGAATTCTCAAAGCAAAGAAAAATCATTTGTAAATTTTTTTTATATCGGCGATCGCGATGCGATCATTGAACGTTATTAATGACGGCATCTTATCGGCGACCGCGTCGAGGCAGCCACGATAATGGTCGCCGACACGTGGACCACGCGTCGACTTTTGGCCTGGACCATCTTGACTCAAATCGATGATCAGTATTTGTCATTTCGATTACGCTCATACGCGATCGCAGAGATATCTCGATTAAGCTAATAGTGGTCATGATGTGCATCCCAACGACCAGATTTTATGACGACTATCGGCGATCGCCGCGATCGTCATAGAATAGCTATCTCGGACCGGTGTGTCTGTCGACGATAGTCGATCATTGATAAGCCTTTTTGTTGTAGTGCCGTATACGTGAATAGTAACCCCGACTCAAAAAGGTAGAAATTCCACATAAAATCTATACCAATATTTCAGTATAATGATATTGAAAGAATAACATCATTAGAAGAAAATAACATCCCTTACTATCCCTTACAATCCCTTACCTCAAAAGAGCAGCACTTCTGGCTGGATATCGGATATGACGCTGAAGGAAACTTGCACTGATGAATATCAACTCACCAAGTATCTAAATACTCACAAAATACACTCAATAATCTAAAGAGAGAAAGAGAGAAAGCTTATGTTTCTGGTGTGATTTTCAATTCTAACTTAGCCCTCTATTTGTAGGAAAATTTTAGCAGACTTGACCTGCAACCTGATGGCTTTACCTGCTACTATTCTCACCCACCACATTTGAAATAAAATTCAGCACATTTCTTCACCAACCACAAGTGGGGCCCACTCAATTCTAGAATTTCCACCAAAATGCTAAATTCGGATACTTTAACAATTTCTGAACCATTCACCTCTTAAAATTCATAACAAATCATACGTTAATTTTTAACGGTTCAAAATTTGTGGACATATACTCAACTTATATATGTATATCATATCCAAAAATTACAACCATCCAACGGTCGGATTAAAAATTATAACTCATGCAATATATCTCAAAAACACTGGTTTAATTTTTAATACCTTCATTCCAACAAAAATACTGATAAAATACCTCAACATTAATTCCTTCATTTATAACCACATAAATAAATCCATCATTTATATCCACATCAAATAAATATTTCCTTATCATATAAATCAATAATTAATTATTCACAAATAATATTACGGAATCACAATTATGACAACCAAGCCGTTCCCAGGAAAGAGGGGGCTTTCCAATATGAATTTCTCCTTACTGGTGCGTAATTAGGTGACCAAACCTCTCCTTGACAGAACTTTTTAGACATTGCCAAATAATGCTATCTAATAATATTATTCAAATAATATGAATTATTGATCTGATAATGAGAAATATTGTGCAGTGATAATTATTGAAACAACAATAATATAAAATATCAACGCAACAATTATTGAATCAATAAAATAAAATATTGAGCGATAATTACCGTAACAATTATTGAGTAGTGCCTTCTTATGTAAGGATCAATAATTCAAAATACTATGTAAAAAGCGTAATATTCTTGTGCAACACAGCGTATTACTATATTTTAACCAATCGGTATTCCAACAAGTTAATTGAAGCGATTACGCCAGATTATTTATAAAAACTTAATTTTGTCGTTTTCTTCATCCGACAGTTATTCTGTTATGGGGCCCACAAATGGCTACGCCGTCGTACGAATATTCTTCGACAGAAAGAATATTCCATGACCAAACGAATATTTCCCGACAACAATGAATATTTTATAACCACTTGTGTATTTTGAAAAAATTTCATATATCACCCTTAAATTTAACTTTTATCAATTTAACCATTTACTGAATAGTAATTATAAGAAAAATTGAATACTTTTATTTCATAAAATTCGGGGTCTTACACAAGTCTTGTTCACCAAACTTACTGTCCTACCTTCAAGTCTAAGTCCACCATCCCTTTTCACTTCATACCCCTCAAAACCATCCCACTTAGCTTCATACAAGAAACTATCATTCTTTGCATCCTCTATTTTTTCCCTAATTCTAGGAGGCAGTACATCATCACTTCTCAACATCATTGTCTTATTTCTTACCAATCTCTCCATAATATGCTCTCTCATATCCTCAAGCATCTCAATTATAGGCTTTTGTCTTGCAACAACTACCCAACCATTGAATGTTTCTGACAAATTATTGGTGGTGATATCACATTTTCACATGTCACTGAAGAAAGTTTTGCACCACTGTTTTGCATCTTGTTTTGACAACAGCTCTTGTGCCTCTACACTTAACTGTTTCAGTTCTTCCATTTGATCCATGTAATGCTTCATAGTTAAACTTTAGATATTTTCCAGAATACAGTTTTCAACTCAAATCCTTTGTTCTTTTTCCTCCAGTTTGTGTAGATGTGTCTAGCACAACATCTATGTTCAGCTTGAGGTATAATTGTCTTGATTGCATTATCCAAACCCTACACAGAAACATGATTGCATTAGCTATATATAACAAACATTTATAATATAGTAAATGCAAAATAAAATAAAATGAAGTACTTTTTATTGGTCTGTTATAACTGTGAGACCATATCCTCCACCAAGATAACCTAGATCATCCATTAAAATATGCAAAAAACCAAGTCCAGCTATCTGTGTTCTCAACCTCTATTACTGCCCAAGCAATGGGATACATTTGATTATTTGCATCTCTCCCAACTGCACATAACAACTCACCCTTGCATATTCCTTTGAGGAAACATCCATCAAGGCCAATTATTGGCCTACAACATGCCAACCATCCTCTTTTCAGAGCATCAAATCTTATATAAAATCTTTGAAATCTCCCTAGTTCCTCTGGTGACTGCCTATCTACTTTAATTTCAAATGTTGATCCTTTGTTAGCCCTCATCAATTCCTTCTCATGATAGTCCCATAATTGTCCATATATATCATCAATTGTTGCATAAACACACTTGAGTGCTATTTGTCTAGCTCTGTAGCATTGACTCAGTGACACTCTAACTTTTAAATGCTTCTTCACACCCCATTGGAATTCTGAGAGTTTCCAAAATGGACATGCTTTTATTTTATCATAATAGTGCTTGGCCAAAAACCTTGCATTTACTTGTCTATTTTTTTGTTTATTTGTGTACTTGTGAACATTGTTATACCTTTTAACAGTAAAAATGTTCTCATGTTTCAAAACACTTGCCCATAAATTCCAAGGGCAACCCTGTGCACACTTCACTTGCACCTTATCCCTTGCATTTTTTGGAAACCATACATTGTATTTTTTTCCAATTGCATATATTGTTTCACTGCCTCTTTAAATTCTTTGTGGTTAGTAAATTTCATTCCAACAGAAAATTCAACATTTTTAATGTCAGTCTATAGATTAAACTCAAGATATTTTATCTTTCTTATATTGGTTGGTTTCACCTCATCATCTTCATTTTCACTTGTTTCAGGTGTGTGTAGCTCATCAGAATCTAAGTCAATTTCATCCCAACCTTCAGCTTGTGCTCTTTGCCCACCTTTATCAACAGGTCCCTGCCCACCTTCATCAACAGGACCCTGTCCACTTTCATCAACATTAACATCATTTCCTCCTTCCTTTTCTTCTTCATTTTCTTCATATGTTTTTCTTCTTCTGTTCCTCTTTTTCTCACTTTTTTCCCTCTCTTTTGTTGCTCTCAAATTTTTCCTAGCTAGCAGCAAGTAACTCTTCATCACTCTCAACTAACCAGTCACAATTACTACTTATATCAGAGTATGTATCTCCTATTCCTTCATATTCTATGTCCTTCTCATTATCAGTCCGAAGCACATCAACCTCAATCTCTTCTACTCCCTCATTATTTGAATGTTCTTCAATGTTAACATCTTTTAAAACTTCAACGAATCCCTCACTACTGTCATCATCTATGTTCTCATCAGTACTTACTAGCTATTTTTTCATGGTCATAGTCTGAGTATATCTCAACAACATGATTCTTCTTAGCATACTCACACATGTTAATAACTCTTTTATCATAACCTACTGCCTTAAGCCCTTCTGCTAAACTTTGTCCAGGGATAAGATAATATACATTTTTCACATTCTTGCTTCCAAGTATTGTTGAAACATAATCAATAATCACAGACCCAGTTATATAATCAGGATCATATTTAAATAATTCACTAACAGTGCCTCCAACATAATCAACTATATCACCATTATTTATTAATTTACCACCATGATGAAATCTTAAAGTAATGACATCCATTTCTGCATTAAAAAGAATATATATATTTATATATAAAAAGAAGCAGCATGTTGGGTTTTTATGAAATATGGAATATATAATAGAGCATATTGCAGAAGTCAGAGATCAGTGGAATTGAAAGAATTAATTTCAGTTTAGTTTTTGAATAAACAGTAGTTTGCATTTGTTTGTGAAAGTCTCATGTTTGATGCCAGTATTGCTTGCATCTGAATACATTCAGATGTACTTAAACAAGATCCAAAACTTTTGGATTTTGTTTTTTGATTCAGTTTATAAAATTTTTGCCCTTTGCTAAAACAAATAAATACATGTCAAGAAGTTTTCGGTCATGTGTTACGTATTGAATTATTGTAGTTTGAAACAATTTTTAGTCTTTTGTTACTAAAATTATTATTTGTGTAACTGCTTGATTGTACTAGTTTCTGTGTTTCAAGATATTTTTGAGTCTAAGATATCCAACACACAATTATTTGGTCCTTAATAAATAATTTTATTTATCGAATTTTTTATTGTCTAAAATATTTTTTTAACAATAACATTAAACTAATATTTAATTTTTTGTGCGCAGTGACATTTGCTATTAATTATTACTCAGGGAACAAATTTTCTAATTCAACAAGTTTACTACCATATATATATCTAAAGAATAACAGATCTTGTCTTCCCAGCGTTATGAATGATAGGATTTATCCTAAACTTTGACTAATTTCGAGATGATTTATTAGGATGAACGAAAAATTCAAAATCATTTGTATTTTATTATATAGATATTAAACTTTTCACATCTTTTTCCAAGTTTAAAGTTCTTTAGGGTTTAATGTTTAGGATTTAGGATTTAGGGTTTAGGGTATATATATTCAAATTACACCTAAATGACTTGATTATGTAAAAATTTGAGTTAAAATAAATATTATAAATTTTTTAGGAGTTAAAAGAAAGAAAATTGGACCGATCGGTCCCTACTTTCCTGTCGCCCTAGAATCACTCTTAGGATTTAGGGTTTAGGATTTAGAGTATATGTATTCAAATTACGTTTAAATGATTGAATTCTGTAAAAATTTGAGTTAAAATAAATATTATAAATTTTTTTAAGTCAAAATAAAAAAATAAGACCGGTCCCTACTTCCCAATCGCCACAGAATCACTTATAAGTTTGTGGTGGACTAAGTTTATTCAATTCTGACCTGAATTATTTTTCTAGATAGAATAATTTCATAGTATGAATTAAACAAATAGTAAAAAGAAACTGAAATTTATCTGTCTACCTCTTTTAGTCTAAATTTTCTTCCCTATTTCGTCTGTCCAAACATTTGGAGGAGGGATTAAATAAGTACTCCACCGTCTCTTTAAAATTGACTATTCTGATTAAATTGATTAATTTTAAAATAAAAAATTAAGCATATATTTATCTATATTTTCAAACTAAAGAAATTTGAAAATATTAGTAAATTCGATGTAATTTGTTATGGTTATAGTTATTGCATCTATATTTAAAAGAAAATAGTATAAACTTTGATTATAAAAATAGTCAATCAACTATATAATTAAAAGCACAAACTTGGTTTGGTTTCATCAATTTTAGCTCAATTTTCTATTCATATTAACATTAGTACTATTCAAATTTGTATCAATTAAATACTATCGAAGTTTAAGTATTCACATTGCTAATAGAAACAGAAAAAAGAAGATATTTTTCTTTATAATAATTAAATATATATTATCCAAATTTATAAAGTATTTAATATAAATTTCACAATTAATTGTATTAATGATATATGTGAATTTTTTTTAAACATAATAATTGTAAAATTAGTTGAAAATTTATAGTGAATTCATTACTTACTACTTGTCATAACTAAATTAAAACTAATTATTATAACTTGAGTTTTATACTTCTTTTCGGATTAGAATTTCAAGTAAATTTTGTTAATATAAATACTAATATAGAATTACATTACAAAGTAAACTAAAATTAAAATAATTATTTTCTTATAATTATAATTAAATAAATGTGCACTCTATTCAAATGTTTAACTTAATTATTAATTGAAATAACCTATAATATATCATTCAATATTTATTATTTAAATATTTAATAATCTAATAACTACAATTATCTTCTCAAAATTCTAATTAATATTTATCTATTTAATAATATAATAAATTATTATCCATACCGCCTGTACTCCACACGAAGTTGATGATAAGTTTATTTAATTTAAAAAGTTAAATTAAACTAATTTTTGAGAGATGGAAGCAGTAAAGGGCAATTTTTCCTTTGTTATCATCATTTATAGAAATTCAACATTGGGCCCTATCTTAAATAGGTATAGGGTAGGGGCAAATTTGTAAGTGAATACATTTAAAGGGACATATTAATGAAAGAGTTAAACTTGGAGCGGAAAAAAAAATTCATTCAAATTCTAAATACAAATACAGACAAACGTAGATTCATTTTACTTCTGTCTTCTAAATTGTATCTAAATATTTTTTATTTAAAATTTCTTTTTTAATTTTGATTATGAATATTTATTGCAATTTATAAACATTATTATAATTAGTTCAAATTTTCTTTATTTAATTTCAACAAAAAAAAAGGAGCTAAAATCCGCCCTATTGAAAAAAATTTTATGCATCCGCCCCTGAGCCCTATCAGTCCCCTAGCTTCATGAAAAAACGGTTACGTGAGAAAACTAGAAGCTATCAAATGGTCCCGTAAACGCACTACCGATGGTTATAACTACTTTATTCACACAAATAATGTTATGGCCTTTTATTCTCATTGCATGATCGCGAATAGGCATCAATTTGATGGAAAATTGTTGGTCATAAAAACGCACTATAAATGGTTATTAGCACCGCTTTGTTCACCGAGAGCAGATACTCTGTCTCCATTTTTTCTGTTCTTTTATATCTTTCCATTTAAATTTTGACACCTAGGTTTTTACTTAACACCAATTAACTCTAAAATTAAATAAGAGATTAGGTGTCAAAATTTAAATGAAGAGACACAAGGGGAACAGAAAAAATGGAAACAGAGAATCTGCTCTCTTGTTCACCATAGTAATTTTGAAGTCTTTTCTTCCCATCACATAGTAATGAGTTGTCAAGGGTATCAATTTGATGGAAACTTCTACATTTCTCTATATTTAGAATTAGCATCCCATCCATTATATTTTTTATTTAATTTTTTTAATTTTAATACATATTTAGTCATATAAATATTATACTAAGCAACACAATAAAAATGGTGACAAAAAATTGTCGTTAAAATCAACAGCATCTGTTCCCAGCAGGGGCAAATTTTTTTGGGCTAAATAAGTGAAAAGTTGAATTTTAGCGAGTTAGAGAGCGAGAGTTTGAATATATTATATACCATGTGTTTAGTTTTTTTAGAATAGTAATATTTTAAGTTTTTTTTGCTCCTAAATTTTAATTTTTTCATAAATTTGCCACTTAAGTTTATTAAATTTTATTTTTGCCCCTATTCCTATACCTAAAAAAAATTCAGCATACACATTGTCTATTTTGTCCTCCACATAGGTCCGTCACTGATTAAAACTATTACTAAAAATAATATTTATGTCATTAAATATATATGGAGAAAAAAGATGTAATGGAGGAATTGTGTTTATAAGTAAAATTCATGGTATCATCATGTCTATTTTTTTTTAGGAACAATTACATTTTTTATTACATTTTTAAAAATAATTACAACAATAGTGCACTCTTAAAATAATTATAAAAGTATTACATTGACTATATTTATTTATAAAAATAATACATTTGTCCCAAACCAAGGGTTCAGAGTCATGATTTACGTAGAGAGAGAGAGAGATCACCAAAATAGATTTGATGGGTTTCAATTTCTACTCTCATTTAATCCCTTTTCTTCTCAACAACCAATGTTGTTACTTTTTTTCTTTTTCTTATTTTTCTTTTCTTTCACTATCCTCTCTTTCTCCATTCTCTTCTCATATCTTTATCGAAGGATCTGCCTTTTGTTGGAGGTTTCTTTAGATTATCAATCACTTGGATTTCAAATCAATGGCTCTGTATATTGTTCCTGCATATTTTGAAAATATATTTCCTGCATAATGTTGTAGTAGAATATGAGTTTTTCCTGCATATTTTTCCTTATCGAAGGATCTGCTCTGCCTTATGTCTTTAATATTGTTTCAACATCAATGGCTTTGTTCCTTATGAACTGCATATTAGAGAAATCGGAATGCTTAAAACGGAACAAAATGGGCTCTGTTCCTTATGAAGAAAATGGGCTCTGAAATCGGAATGGGCTTTTTCTTTTTTCTTTTTTGAAGTAGAATATAAGTTTAACATGGAATTATGAGGGGGTGTTTGGGTGTAGTTTTTTCATGGTTCAATTGGTAGCCAAACATTCGTACCAAGGTAACTAATTTAGTTTTGTTAAGTTATCATTTTTTTTTGAATGTGATACAATTAGTAGCCAAACCTTTATGAAATTGGTTGTCAAACTTTTTTACCAAGGTAACCAATTCATACTGCAGGTGTTGAGGTAGATTTGGTTACCTTGGTATAAAGATTTTGGTTACCTTGGTATAAATGTTTGGTTGTCTTGGTACGAAGGTTTGGTTATCAATATTACATTACACATCACTTTCTTATCTCTCTTTCTTATGCAGTGTTCTATTTTTTATTTACCATCATGAAATTGGTTGCCAAACTTTTAGACCAAGGTGACAAATTCAAACTGCAGGTGTGGATGTAGATTTGGTTACCTTGGTATAAAGGTTTGGTTACATTGGTATAAATGTTTGGTTACCTTGGTACGAATGTTTGGTTATCAATATTACATTACACATCACTCTCTTATCTCTCTCTTTTTCCTATGCAATGTTCTATTTTTTATTGGTTACCTTGGTATAAACTTGGACATGGTTGTAGTAGAGAAATGCGATCGGAGCAGAGAAGGTTCAAGAGTAGGAGGAAGAGAGAGAAAATGATATTGGTGAATCGGTTGAGGACGAAGAAAATCATCTATGAAGTTTCCTTTTTGTTCTTCGTTGGTTTCGTAAATTTGAGACATGATTTTTGAATTTTTTGGTTATTTGGTAACTGCCAAATTAAGTGGAGTAGTTTTCTCCTTGAATTAAGGGATTTGTATTTTTGTTGGATTGGATACAATGACGTGTTTTGCACTACTGTTGATATTATTATACATTATTGCACTGTTAATATAATTATTTAGTTGATGCACTTTTTTTGTAATTTCTTTTTATTTGTTGTATACTTATGTAAAAAACCCTTTTTTTTAACGCATGTAATAAGTAAATTCATATTCATGTGAAAATAATAATTTTTTTTTGAAGGTTCTTGATATCGTTAGAGTAAAAAATGATGTTGTTATAGTAAATATATAATTAATAATATATTTATAAATATTTTAATGACACCTAATACCTTTAAGGACACTTGTTGTTTTGGTAACATTCTTTTTGTTGTGACATATCAGTCACCTTCTTTAATAAGACTTAATCACCAATTAGTGATTTTACAAAAAACACTTTCATTTTTTTCGATTGGGAAATGATATATACATCGATAAAAATGTGATGAATTTAAAATGCGACCAACGTGAAAGTATGTGCGATAAGATAGAATAAATTAGAGCGAATCGATGTGATAAGATATAATAATTAGAAAGTATTTATAAAAATAATACATCCACAAAATAATTACAAAAATAATGCAATTCACATTAATAAGAAAATCTAAAATCAAGGAGAAATAACTGTCATAATTAATAATTCAAATTCAAGTATCTGGGATCTAACAACAAAAAAAATTTGAAATTCAAAGGAAGACAGGTGAAGGGAGGGATATAGATACGATCCGCATTCAGTAGTAATCGTCCGAATCAGTTTCATAGTCGTCGTCGTCGTCATCCTCCTCAAATTCAAATTCATCTTCGGCGTCTTCATCTATAATGCTCATTATCCCAGAGTGGACAGTTAAAAATCATATTTTTATTTTCATCATTGGAAAGTCTACAAGCTTTGTGAATTAGTTAGCAAGACAATGTGAGGCTCATAAGTTGTTTGGGTTGCCCAACTGTCAAGCGTTGGCTCATAATTTCAATCAATTTCGGTGTCACGTACTCTCTTAAGTTGTTTGGGTTGCCTAACTGTTAAACCAATTTTGTTGGACTGTTAAACCAATTTATTAATTATACAATTTGCATGTAGGAAAGAGAGATAAGAGAGTGATGTGTAATATAATGTTGATAACTAAACGCTGTATCGAAAGTAATTAAACTTGTATCTGACAAAAATTAAACCTTTATACTTAAGATAACTAATCAACCTCCACACTGCGGTATGATTGGTTACCTTAATCTGAAAGTTTAATGACCAATCGCGTGAAAGTTTGGCTACCAATCGCATCACATTCAAAATAAATTGGTAACTTAATAAAAGCCGAATTAGTTAACTTGGTATGAAGGTTTGGCTACCCATCGCGTGAAGCGGTTTAATTACACCAACCGCATCACATTCAAAATAAATTGGTAACCTAATAACATTTGAATTAGTTACATTGGTATGAATGTTTGGCTACCAAATTGCATTATATATGAAAAAAGCTGCAGTGTGGATGTGGATTAGTTACTTTGGTATGAAGGTTTTATTACATTGGTATGAAGGTTTGAAGTTTCTTTGCTGGGTGTGAAGGTTTGATTCTAACCCACTATGAAAAAAAAAAATGAAAGTGTGAAGGATGGATTAGTTCTAGCTGGTATGAAGGTTTGATTCTAACAATTGCATTATAAAAAAAGCTAGCGGTGTGGAGATGGATTGGTAACCTTGGTATGAAGGTTTGGTTACCAATCTTTTCTATCAGTTGCTGATTTTGAATCAAATCCAATAATCAAGGTAAGCATTGAGACGAATAACAATAAATAAATAATAAGTAGGGTCCATGGTAGAGCTAACATATTCTTTATTATTAGTGTATCCATCCATCAAGTGTCATCCATCACTTGGTAGTGAATATTAATGGTCTGTCATGAGTCATTTCCTTGCAGTTTCCCCACAACACACACCTAAACAGAAGACTTTGATAATCTTCATTGTATCTTCCATCTCTTAAATGTTACAGTACAGATTCAGTGCTGAAAGATCCGATGGGTGACGAGATAGAGGCTTTCGTTCTGAAAAAACTTGACGATGCAATCACAGAAGCATCCTCACCCGAATTCAATATAGCTGCCAAAATAATTTTCTTTAGGCCGACACTTGCCGAACAGTTTGAGGCGTTGAAAAAATTGCTAACAAAAAAACAAGTTCCTGCTGCTGTCGGAACTTACAATAATGGTGCATAGATAAAGAGATAGAAACACGAACAAATATCAAAAATGGTGCTGTGTTTGAATGTGCTTGAATAAGAAAATAATAATTAACGGGAAGAGATAAGGGAGATAATCGTGGGCCACGATTAAAGAATATCCAAATGTATTAATTTTGTAAATAAATATGAAAAAATGTATTACTTTTATAATTATTTTATCTATGTACCATTATTGTAATTATTTCTAAAAATGTATTAAAATATATAATTAATCCAATTTTATTTACCATTTCATTTAAAAAATTGAATACGTTCCTCTCTTTTTCATCTGCTATTTTATCTCCACTAACACTGTCTCACCTCTATTATATTTCTCTCTCTATTCAATTACAAGACTTCTCAATTCACATACAATAATATAATACTTCATCGAATTATAAGATTACTATTGATTTTTAAAATCAATTTATGATATTTTAAATTTAAAATTGGCATGATTCATTTAAGTTTTTTAAATAATTAATCTTATAACTATTAGAACAGTTTAAATAATTTATAATATTCATAATTGTATTAACATTAAATAAATTCATATCAATTTTGAATTTGAAAATATTAGAAATTGACTTTTCAAAAGTCAATAATGATCTTATAATTTAGAACGAAGAAAATATTATATTTAACGACACAATAATATTCGTTGTAATAATTTTGTCCTGGTGTCGATGCTAAAAATAATATTTATATGCATGCGTATTAAGAAAAATAATAAAAGAAAAATATAATGAATAGGATCCTAATCTCATACAATTATTCTAACCCCAAAAAGTAAGATGGTGGAAACAATCTAGAGGATTACAAATATTTTGAACTATGTGGGCCTAAATGTAAATTAGGGTTCACATTTAACTTAAAAGATTTGAATAATAAATGGAAAAAGCGAAAATAAATGAACGAAAGGGCAAAAAATTAGACTTTTGTCCACCTAGGGTTCGATTACCCTTAGGTGGGCCCATCTAAAGAAAAAGTTTGATAACCTCTTCCCCAATTGAACTTGATTTGAACTATCCAAACGAAACAAGGACAAAATTAAAAAAATGAACAAAGAATGAGCAAAAAGGCCAAGGTGCCCCCTAGGCACCCTAGGGTTTGGCCACACTAAGGTTCAACTACCTAGGGGCCACACCCCTTCATTTTATGGAAAGTTGTGATAAACAATTTTTGAGTGATGCAATGACGGAATAACCAGCCCGAACCACAGAAAGAAGCTATGAAACTCGTGAAACTCTAGAAGTGGTTAGTCTTGAAGCATTCATGACAAGAAAAGCTTATCACAGGGCCAATAATCAAGATGAAAACTAAGAAAGCCCAAGACGAACTAAGAGAACCGAATGAGGCACAAACCTAGGGTTTAACCTCCTAGAGTTTGGCCACCCTTGGGTTTGCCCCCTAGTGCATCGCCTCCCAAGTCCCGTGCCGAGTTCTTCCGAAGTTTTCGACGACGAGATTTTTGGAGAAGAGCGAAAAAACATGGATTGAGCAACAAAAACCTTGGAGAATGAGACCTAAGAGAGGCCTTCAAGAGTCCAGCGGCAGAAAGTTTATAGAGGCAACTCATTTTGAGAATTTATTGAGGGTTGGTTTGGTGATTAGAAGGATTGGACAATCTGGGCACTACTCGGGTAATTAAGGGTATTTCTAGAATTTTTCCTGAGGTCACATATCAGGCACAAAAGTCAAACATGTGCTAGACACGTGACCATTTTACAGGAAACTCTATAAATATTATTTCCATTCCATAAAGAATGGACTTTTGGGACCTTTTAATTTTTTCTAAACTCTTGACACTCAAGAATGCTCTCCCGAACTTAGATACTCAAGAAGACTCTTGGATCCTAAGTATTCTGATCGTTCACCTGTTCTTCTCTCATCTTCAACTTATCAATCAATTCCATACTCTTTGTGGATTGTTTCTCCTCCTCAGTCAATACGAAACCCTAACACTAGCAATGTACGATGTAACGCCCCCAAAATTAGGTATACATCACCCATCTTGAGTCGCCAGATATATGGTATAGAATTCAAATACAACTTAATAATACAACTATCGTGTACAATACGACAAAACATAAACTGTGAGTTTGAATACAAATATTGTCTACTAGAGAGTATACAAACTCAAAAGGAGTCCTCATTACAATTATTATCACACTATTTCATAGAATAGTGAGGACTACTAATGCACCATCTAGGACCATCACTCCGTTCTCCGACTCGTCCCAGCTATATTCTCATTTTCTGAAGAGAACAGTGAAAGAAAGGGTGAGCTCAACTAGCCCAGTAAAAAATATTATGACTAAGATAATGCAGAATAAATTATCATTAGCCTTAAATGTGGTTAAAAAGCGATACAATATACCAAACATCAAGTTTAACTGCAGCGAAACAAGCAATCCATTAAAAGAGTCATGTAGAGAATGAAATCTACTATCTTTTATGATTTAAAAGGTTTTTCATCACTTTTATCGCTGGGACCCAGCTTAATAAATAATCCACATCATCGAATCACCCCTGCACTACGGCCAAGGATATTCTTTAGTATCACGACCACGAATTATCCATGCACCACGAGCCAAAAATAATCGTGTTTTCATTAACAATCCTGATCATGCCATAATACAATTCATCTTTGCACCCTTGGCCTAAGAGAATCCATTGTCATAATCATACCAAAAATTATCCATCAATGCACTACGGGCCAATGATGACTTTTTTCACATCATTTGTAACATTACGGTCCATGATTATACCGAATAATCCTCGGTCATAATCATACCAAGTCCATCTACGCTTCTGAGGCCACAAATGACTTTCAACATAATATAAACATGAGGATGACAATGATAAAAGAATTCAATAAAACAAGTTCAAGAATTAATTTATCCAGAACTAATAACGTCCAAATTGTCAACATGATACTTCTTTGTAGAGTAAAATTCAAGAATGCTCGTAAGAATATTTCCATGAAAAGATCTTTGGATGAAGCCTTGAAATATCAAGGATATTCCACTAATTTCATAGAGTATAGAAACTAAAACTTTAACTAACCGAGTATAATAAAGAATGGAATAACAAAAGAAATCACCATGCATGCGGTGCTTGCGATGCATGAGTTATTCCAATGAATAATAATTAATCGGAACCAATCGTCATGCAAAACACGAATGTGATGTTCCAATGTAATAATAAAGAACGTAATAATAATAGAACCATTCATGCGGTACTTGGCGATGATGAGTTATTCCAATGAATAATAAATAATGGAACTGTGTCCGGCGTAAACGCGCATGCACAAAATATTCGACGAATAATAAATAATGGAACCAGTCCGGAACGCAGCCTTAATGAGACAAGATATTCAAACAGAATAATAAAGAACGGAATATTAGAAGAATTTCACAATGTATACGGTACTTCGCATAAACAGGTTATTCCAACATAATAATAAAGAATGGAATAACAGAAAAATTTCACCAAGTATAGGGTATCTTGCGTATACAGGTTATTCCAACAGAAAAATAAAGAATGGAATAACAGAAGTTCTTTTCATGAATAAGAAAGAAAGACCCCTTACGAGTATAACAAATAATATTCCCTACCTTAGAAGAAACTGGATATTGGAAAAGTGAAGTAGCAGAATACTTTTCTTCTTTCTCTCTATAGTTTCTCTCTCTAGAGTTTCAGTGAATTCGTAAGAAATAATGAATGAATGAGCTTATTTATAGAAAAATGGATCAGCATAAGAATTAACTCATGATCGGTCCAGATTGATTTACTTTAATCTGACGGTTCCATATTTAAAGCAAAATCTTTTAAATAAAATATAATATATTATATTTATAATCTAATAAAACGAATAACTTTATAAAAGATTTTATTATGCAAATACTATCGCAGCACTTATGCAAACACTATGCATAATAAAATATAATATATTCTAATTATTGTCTAATAAAATGATAACTTTATAAAAGTATTATGTTTTATATAAAAAGATTTTACTATACGAAAATACTATCACAGTAATTATACTGGCACTATGCGTAATAAAATATAATATATTCTATTTATAGAATAACTTTATAAAAATATTATGTTTTATATAAAAAGATTTTACTATGCAAAATTCTATGCGAATCTTTAAGCGATACTATGCATAATAGAATATAATATATTCTATTTATAGAATAACATTATAAAAGTATTACGCTTTTATTACATTAATAATACCAATAAAACAAAACCAGTGACTTATCACATAAGTATCAATAATCAATACTGCATAGTGCTACTATCT
Organism: Panax quinquefolius; assembly: GCA_020205615.1. NCBI lineage: Eukaryota > Viridiplantae > Streptophyta > Magnoliopsida > Apiales > Araliaceae > Panax > Panax quinquefolius. The sequence goes on along the minus strand of CM035172.1, from coordinate 134,335,813 downwards.
TGCATTCACGCCAGACATCGTATTTTTACTACCGAGTAGTTCAACAAGATTAATGGTAAAACTTCCGTCGTTATTTTCTATAAAATATTTTTGTCGTTTTCAATCGAATAATAATTCCGTTGTGGGGTCCACTAATGATTGTCTTGGTTACATCTAATATTCCCTGATAAAAAAATTTCCCGACCAATCGAATATAATATGACAACTTGCATACTTTGCAAAATTTTTAAATATTACCCATAACTATAACATTATCTCAAATCCACACCATAATATTAAAAACAAATATTTCGAAAAAAATTAAATCTTTATTCATAAAATCTGGGGTCTCACATACGATTTCCTTGCAACATTTCTTTTTGTGACTCTGCTTGCTGGGGAAGACTAGAAATCTTATTAATACACGTTTCTCTCTTCTTAAGGCTAGGAAGCCTTTTCAATTTTTTAATTACATAATAGAGTTTGAGGGCTATTCTGAACTCATTAGCTTATCAACCTTTCTTACTCAAATACGTTTATATTGCAAGTACTTAGTTCAAGAACTTATCTTTTCAAGTAATTGAAAATATTGAACAGCAATACTTCAAATTCAATTATTTTTATGATATTGAAAGTATGTCAATGCCATAATTTCGACTAGACAAACGTTGAGATATAATAATATTATTTATTCATGAAAATCTCATTTAATGTTCTCCAAACCATTTTGTTGTGGTGTGGACTCTTATATAATGTTGTGAACGAACAACCCTTTTATAGGGGCATATGATACCGTACATTATAATTCTAAAGGACATGTAATGTGTTAATTAGACTGTTATGTTGTGAACAATATAGTGTACTTAGGTTGATCCCCTAAAGTACAAGTCTAAGATATAGTTCAATTTTCATAACTGTTTGTATCCATGGATTGTAGTTTTAGTATTATCAATTCTAGTACAGAGTTCACTGGTCATTTGACCTTACAATATGCTAAATCTTGATTCTTTAAACCCAAAGCTTATAAAGAATTTTTTTCCCCAGTATATCATGACTTTATTGCCTTTATTATAAATATTCTGGTTCCATTATATTCAACTGTTTATTTTCTTGTTGATAAAGCTTTTGCTCACCCTTGCGTTGAATATAATGTTTTCAGTTAAAATCGAGAACACTGGTACGTTCGGGAAAGATAAGGGAAAAGACAAAGTTACAGAATAAATATTTATTAAGCGCTTGTGCTTATATGAACTTAAGTAGTTGATGTAATAAATACCTTTAGTATTATGTTTTATAATGTTATTTGGTATTTAAGTTATGTAAAGGTTTGTAAAACCTAGGATTTGAGTAAGATATTTATGTAATCTAAGACAGGTTTAAGTTAGTATTTTGATGAAATGAATGGTTATGTTAATATCATGAGCACCAAACCCTAGGTAAAAGTAATCCAAATTTGGGGGCGTCACATTTTCCCTTTAGGTTGCTTCTTCTTCATCTTCAATTTCTTTCCATCGACGGATTAGGCGTCTGGAGATGGCAGCAGCCTGAAATTAATATTATTGGGGTTAAAATCAAATACAACTGAGAGTATATTGTAGTATGAGTTCAGATGAACTTACTCGACTTTGATGCATAATCCCGACGAGGACATGTTCGGTGGTGGATATGTCCTAGAATCGGGGCTCATCGGCTGACAGAATGAAATTTTTGAATGGTTCGAGGGGATATTCTTCTATGTCATCAGGCCAGAGGGTCGCTGAAGGTCCAGTCTCTTGAGTTCAGTTAGGAGAAGTTTGTTTGTGGGGAGAAGGGTGTTTGGGAGATGTTTCGGTATTGGCCCTTTTATTTGGTGGTTCGGTAGATGGGTCTTCAGGTTCTTTCCGTTTTTGGCTTTGGTTTGGTTCGGAGGTCTAAGTTGGAATGGCTTCGGTAGTTGGGATGATTTCGGTTGTGATAATAGGTGTAACGGATATAGTGGTTTTAGGTGCTTCGAAAGTTTGGGGAATGAAATTGATACGCCTTTTCTTAATCCAAAGGATTTTGGTCCTTTCGGAGTCTGGAATATCCAAGGGGCTTTTTCTGAAAAAGGGAGTGTGAATTTTTGTTGGCTTGGGCTTAAGTACCTTTGCTGTTGATTTGGGTTTGGTTCGTGATTTGGATGGTTCTTCGGGTATAACTTTCAATGGTGTGGTTTCGGTAATTGGAGGGATGCCACATGATTGGGGGATTTCTTCGGTGGTGGGATATTCTTCAAGTTCCCTTTCGAGAGGTTTTGGTCTGATGAGAGATACTGTATACAGAAGGTAGATCAAAATCAGAAGTAAACAAATTGAGAGATATTTGAATGCAAGGAGGGGACGGAGGATTTTAGAACTTACATTTGTGATCGTACATCCAGGATGTCTTGGTCAGAAGGTTGTAGTCCCATTCCTTCATTGGCAATATTTCAATCAATTTTACTATTTTAATGACTTGGTTTGGAGGGGTTTCTTTGATGTTGACGTTTAGGCGACCGTAGGAGGCCCAGTCTGGGAGTTGGAGAGTGTCTGGTCCTTTGACGAAAAACCAATATTTGTGTTAACTTTTGTTGCTCGAAGGGGTACCTATCAGAGATCGATTTTCAAATTTTTGGTTTGGTTTTTGTTGTTGTTTGCTTATGGCTTTAAACCCAAGTTCTTGGGATCGGCTAAGCTGGTCTAAAGAAAAAAAGAAATCAGGGGTCAGAGGAACATCGACTTCATGGTAGAAGGAGATAAAAGCAACGATGTTGATATATGAATTTGGCACCAGCTGGGCGAATTCGATGCCAATAAATCCTAACATGGTGATGATAAAGGCATGAAGAGGTAGCCAAACCCTTTTTCCAACAGGGTGAGCGACATTGTTGTTCAACCAATGGTTCGGTGATACATTTAGTTGGTGGCGGAATGGGCTTTTAGTTGATGGGTATCAAGGATGTCGTAGTGTTCTTGGATTGTGGTAAGGTCATTTTTAGTGATTGTGAATTTGATGTTAGCGTGAGGAAATTAAACGGGTTTCGTTCGAATACTCTCAGATCATTTTTTTGGAAATCAGTCTCTGCCTTGAATAAGTTTGAGGTGTGAGGGGTAGAGCTGGTGGTGGAAGTTGTAGTGACGATAGTGGGTTCGGTGGAGCTTGCAGTGGCGTTTACGGTGGCGGTGGTCTGGGATTTTGATGGTAGAGGATGTGGAAGCGGTTACCAGTAGTGCAGGGATATAAGAGAGTGGGATGATGTTGATTGGCTCGTCGGTGGTGTTTGGAATGCTTGAGGAAGCCATGGATGGACGGTTCAAGGAGGTTCTTGTCGGGGAAAATTTTTGCAGTGAGAAGGAAGGATAGAGCTCTGAAGATTTTGAAATTGAAAAGGTAAAGTTGTCTGATTTGAGGGAATTTTTTTTTAAATGAAATGTCTTTTCAATTTCGCGCGCTTTTTGAAAATACAACTATTCAATGGGAGGTTATGATTACAAACATGGGAGAATGTGGTGGGGACCTTACATTATGGGCTGAGTAGTTTTTCGACCAGGTTGGGCTTTGCAACATTTATTCTTAATTATTGGGCATTTAATGATGAATTCTTCCATTAAATGTTCCATTTAACCGAAGACTGTGGGGTAATATTGGGGCGTAATTATTTGGGCCCGAATTATATGGTGTACCAAAGTCCACGTGGAGATATTTAACCTTGTGTAGGAGTTCGTTTTAGCAGTTGAGTATTTTAAAGAATCCAAGATTCCTAATTACATTTAATTTACGACTCCTAAGGAAATTGTTTGGATATAATTTCATTTCTTTAAGGAGATTCTATTCGATCCCATTAAGGAATCATATATAACTAATGAGGAATCCTAATTCTATACGGAAAAGGAGGTGCGATCACTATAAATACAAGACTATACCCTAATCATCAGGTACACATTCATATTATTTTACAGTGCTAGAGCATTAAGCTTCCATTGTTAAACTTTATTTAGCCTGTATTTATTCTCACACTAGAGCTATCCCCCGTCTGTCAAAGCCGTCAAACTTTTGGTGTGACCCTGTTTTTGTGCAGGATTTGACGTACTTTGGTGATCGAGGCGTGTGGACGAATCATGAAGTTAACAGAACCTATTTCAAAGATGATTCAAGCCCAAACTGGTATGAAGATCACAAAACTAATCAATGGCTCTATCTTAATGTCTGCATTTACAAGGTATGGCATGAAAGAAATACAAGATTTCATGACCATGTCAACATTCTTCATGAGGTCCTTGCCAAAGAAATACTGCAGTTGGTTAAATGCAAATTCCACTCTTCTAATTTTTTCCACAAATCTGTTTTACAACACTCTTTTCTCCACATTTGAAAAATATAAATATCCTCGTTATTTTTATAGCATGGCCATCATTGTGGTATGCCTCCATGATATTTAAGTTATAATACTTCTGGGGTATGCCCCTTTGTAGCTGTAATTATTTTCATTCTATGCATTTAAATTTAGCAAAAAAAAAGTGATATAACATATCGGTATCGGTAAAACTCTCTCTCTCTTATAATTTATCTTTTTAAGGTAAATTTCTCTAAATTTCGGCTATATAGTTATAGATATCCTCCTTTAGCCTTTTCTTTCATATTTTTCCTAGACTCTTACACCCTGTATGGGAGTTGAGAATAGGAGAGATAAGAAAGGAAAGTTGGGAAAAATAAAATATATCAACTAGCTTTCTTTTCTCTTTACAAACTCCCAGACAAGACTAAAAAAACTATCTTAATTATTTTCTCTAACTTTCTTTTCTTCTCTTTTCTCTAATTTTCTTTTCTTTTCATTTCATTAAAAAAATATCAGACGCAATGTTAAGGTTATGTTTGTAAAAACAATGAGTGGGATATGACTATTTCTAATAATTTATAACTACTTTGGACTATTTATCGTTATTTAATTCTATGAATTATATTTAGTCATTTTAAGGTCATTTGATGAAGGATTATAATCTCAAGTGAAAAGGGGTGCTATATATTCCCTTTTAAAATATCAAATGACCTTAAAAATAATAAAAAATAGCTCATGGATTAAATAACAGACTAATCATAAAATAAAATAGTTTGAAATGTTAATAACTAATACAAATAGCTCTATTTTACCTATTATTTTTACAAACAAGCATATTTTTCGGATGAAATGTAACCCTAGAATTGAAGAATAATTACAGGTTCTCAATAAAAAAAATAAAATAAAATTCAAAGATACCTATTGTTCCCTGCAGTTTAACAAAAAGACTAAACATGAAACAAAAGAACATTTTTAAATTTATAAATTTTACAAATATGATTGTTTTTGGAGGATAGAGAATGCATGACATGATTTCACCAAAATAATAAATTATTACTGTTAGTAAACTCAATAATTTACGATTTGTTCGACTATCGGCGTTTATTAGCGCAGTGTTTAGACATCCAAACGCACCACAACAAATTTGATGGGTTACATTTTAGGCCTAAACGTTTCACTATTGAGTTAAACGAAAAAAAAATTATGTGCGCAATTACTACAATTACTGCATTCAATGACAACATATAAGGAGCCTTAATTTACTACAATACTCGAAAACTATTTCTTAACCAAGGTAAATATCTTTTTTTAACCACTGGTTAGAGGCTTAGAGCAATTAATTATGCTTAAATAATTAACAAAATTTTAAAAAAAACAAAAAAAATTGATTGACAAGATTTGGGATTCTCTCAATCTACTTCACCTTCTCCAAAGTCCACAATTCACTTCACCGGCCAGTATCATATAAGCAGTGTTATGAAACCTGAATTAGATCGATAGTTGAATCGGTTAAAACCAAAATCGGTCGGCACTGATCTGTTTTGGATTGGACCAATTATCCAGTTTTGGTTAAAACCTGATAGAACCGATGGTTAAATCGGTAGAACCGGTTAAGTTGACCCAGTAAACCGGTTTTAACTATTTTTTAATATTTTTTTGTACTAAAATTTTTTGAATATTAAAATTAACCAATTTTAGTAATATTGTAACTTAGCTTTATTATGTTCTAGTTCATAAAAAATGAGATTTTTTAAAATTTTCTTAATTACTAATAATATATATTTTTATATATTAATGACGTTACTAGGTCAATAACGATTCAATCATTGGTTAAACTAGTGATTCATCCACCCGACATTGGCGGATCTGTTAAGGTGGCAACATAAGCAGCTGCCTCTGCTGGATTTTTTTAATATAGGTTTAGAGGCAGAGGCAAATATATAAGTGAATAAATTTAAAGAAGTAGATTAATGAAAAAGTTAAACTTAGAGGAAGCAAAAAATAAATTCATTCATATTCTAAATACAAGTACATACAAACGTAGATTCATTCTGCTTCTGTTTTCTAAATCTCCGCCTCCGTGGCTTCACACTACTTTTTCTACATCTCCATATTGGATGAGCATGTAGTTTTAGTGTTCAAATGGAATGATGCAACTGTGTTGAGAATTAGATTTGTGTCAAATTATTTTTATCTGCAGTTTTGCATCTTTTCTTTATGTTAGTTTCAATGAGAGTTGTGTTTTCTAAAAAGATAAAGATAGGGCACTGGAATAAAAAAAATCATAACTATATGAATTTTTTTCGTATAATCATATAGGAAAAAGTTGGATCAGTGCTATTTTTCAAGATTTCTTCCAATACTTGTAGTTTTATGATTTTTTAAATTTGACTGCTAGTATTAGAATTAGGTGGTTAAACGAGAAATCAATTATTTTTCTTAAATGCACAAGCTACTCAACAATAAGCTCCAAAAGAAGCAACAGTAAATTATTATAGTACTGATTTACTACTACTCTCATTTTTACCTTTTTTAAGGACAAATACAATAATTACCATAAACAAACCCCACAAAATAGAATAATAAACAAAAGATACATAGAAGCTTATAAAAAGATCCCAATTAAAACTAGTTTATGCTTTGAAATTAATTCATGAGTTTGTTTGAATATAGAAACTAAATTTGGTTTGAGGCTTTAAACATTTGAGAATTTGGGGAATCATTCAAATTGAACTATGACAAGTAACCGAAGTAAGTTTCTAAATTGTATCTAAATATTTTTTATTTGAAATTTATTTTTTAGTTTAGATTATGAATATTTATTGCAATTTGTAAACATTATTTTGATTAGTTAATATTATGATTATTTCAAGTTTTCTTTATTTAACTTCAACAAAAAAATTAATTAAAATCCGCCTCTGTTGAGTAAAATTTCTGAATCCACCCCTGTCATCCGGTACCTTTTCCGAGTCCGGATCTAAAAATAAGCCTTGGTATATATTTCAAAATTACAAAATAAACTCAAATCATAACAGAAAATGTACCCATACATGCTATGATTGCCCCTTTTGGATTAAAAAAATTTGCAAGTGTGGCTATACTAGTGTCCAGATTGAGAACATGGTGGTTAAACATTTAAGAATTAATTATATTGGTGCACGTAGATACCGAATCATTCTATATTTATTCCTCCGCTTCTGTGAATGACAAGCTAACGACCTCCACAATGTCTAAAGCTAACTTGACGGTGGTGATGAAAATTGTACTTGGGATCCTTGAATTTGCCCATATTGGTTACTATTTCCCCTTCTCCTGTCCCAACCGTTTCTAGAATTTGCCTTTCTCCTGTCCCAACAGTATCTAGAAATAGGTGTGACAAATTAGCATTCATGTCGTGTCAGTGTTATACCAATTTGTATCTTGTTAAATAGAAAAAAAAAGTAGCGTGATTAACATAAAGTTAATTTTGGTCAATTGACCAATACAGTATCGGCACACAGGCAGAAGGTGATCTCTTTCCCTGCGAGTTAACACTGTATTGATCAATTGACCAACTTACCATAAAATTAATTAATATTTCATCGTAACCGGATCCGAAAAAAAAATTGATATTCAAAGTGTATAACCGTGTCCTATGCTTAGAAAATTAACTAAGAAAATCAAACTTGAAATTTAAGTTAAATTATAACGCAATTTAAGTTAAATTATAACGCCGTAATTATGTTTTAACTATTTGAAATAAACGAGTTTAATCGTGTTAAATGTATCAACTCGTTAATAACATGAGTGAACCTATTTATGATACAAAAAATCACTCATATTCAACATTAAGTCTCATATTGTTTATGAAATTAATATTTCTGATTTACAAGGGAATTTGATAAATTCTCAAAGCTTTCCTTACATGAGTAATAAATGAAATCCACATTTAAGTGAATAAAATTTTGTGAAAATATTAAAAAAAATTCTGTGTAAATAACAATTCCTATTGCATATCGTGTCCATCAACCTAACCTACAAAATGCCTTAAAATTGATCTATATTAGGTATATGGCTCTTATCTAATCCAATTTGTTTATCTGGGACCCACTTATATCTTATTTTCTCTCTCCTCCTTGTTCATGCATTGCTCCAAGAAACCAGCAAGAAATTTCTGGTCAAAAGGGGGGGTTCAAAGAGAAAGATTGGGTGGGAGCAAGCAAGAAGGGAAACAAAATCTGCATTAAGAGGAGGAGGTTCATCAGCTCTTATCATTTTGAGAGAGAAGTTGGATATATAGGAGAACCCACATAACCCCATTATCTTTTAGGCATGATTTGTCGCATTGAAGTTGTCTTGGATGCAATGCATCTGCCTTTTATTTCTCATTCCATATAAAATTAAAAAGGAACCCAAAAAAAAATACCCATAAAATCTTTTGAGTCTTTTTCAATTTTATGTATCCATCTTTTAATTCTAATGGGCTCCATTGTCACTTTGAGTCCACTTGAATTTGACAAGTGAGCCGCTTTACAATTAACAAAAAATCATTGCACCCCCCCCCCTCCCTCCCCCCCCCTATTGCAAAATTAATATTATCCTTCAATATGTTATGCAATGCTATTTTTATTTTGATATATTTCAACTTTAGTGTGAATGATTATTTGATGGGATCTCACAAGAGCAGATCCTCTGTCTCCATTTTGTCTATTCCCCACCTAAATTTTTGACAAGTGGCATCTTACTTAAGTTAGAGTTAATTGGTGTTAAGTAAGAAGGTTGATGTCGAAAAATTTAGGTGAGAAACAATAAAATAGAACACACGATCTACTTCTCTTCTTCACTGATACATAGAGTTGGTATTAGTAACATTCTAGTTCCGAATCATAACACGTTGGATAGATTAGTTTGTATATAAAGATTCAAGTTATTATTAATATTTTTTATCATGATATTTTAAGCGAATTTGTAATGGGTTAAAATGATCCTAGAAGAATTATTGAGACACTGCATTGAGCCCTATAATTTGATTTGGACTCCGAATTTGACCTGAGGTGTTATATGTTGTATGGGAATTGACTCTAGAAAGTTCAGGTTATGTCATCCGGTTGTCGTGTCGTTAAATTCAGCTTAGGTCATTCGATCGGGTTGTCGGAGATGATGACACGAACGAAAACGTCGAGGGTATTTAAGTAGAGAAATTTGTAACACCGCAGTCCCACACATGTGAGATAGTTTAGTACGTATCTAAGTCTAATTATTTTTTATCAAATAAATAAATAAATTTACATCTCAATTTAAAATTTCATAAGACATTAATATCTAAGGGTTTTTATTTATTTATCTATTTTTCTTTGTGGGAAGTAAGTATGAAATTCACATATCCCAACACATGTTAATGAATTTACAATGAGAATTTTATCATGGGGATCCTCATTACCGGTAATGAGTACCATTCCTCACTAAGACAATGTCCTGGCCACTGGGTAGCAATTTCCTAATCGGACCTACAAATGGGATTCTAAAGTTTTGTTTGATTTTCTTTATTTATTTTTGTGTGGTCAGTTGATGAGAGGATTTTTTGTACAACTTGTTGCTAGTAATTTGGCTGTTAATGCATGGCCCTGCCTTATTAATTAAAGAACATAAAGTAATCATTTTCAGTCTGGTGCGTTTGCTCATATTTTGGTAAGCATTTCTATACAAACTCACAATTGTTTCTTGTACATATGCTTGCGACAGTATGTGCTAAAGCGCGTCCAAATGATACTAAACAAAATTATTACTTTATCCCTCTAAAAAAATAAGTACCTTTTGAATTTTTTTTTATAAATATTAAGAATCAATTTTTTTTCTTATTTATCTTTTCCATGTAATTGAGATTGCAAATCTTTGCATCGACTTTTTAGTTCTCAGTTACATCGATAAATATTAGCAGTGATTAGGTGCAGATTTAAAAAAAATTTCTAGCAGAGACGGATTTTAACTAATTTTTTCAAGTCTATGAGCTATCGTCTCTCTCTAACTTATACTTTGAAGATTAGATTATAATAGAATTTTTTCTTTTACCCCCACCAAATTTAACTTTTTTTTATTAATATTGTGAGACCCCAGATTTTATCAATAAAGATTTAAATTTTGTCGAAATAATTTTTTTATGTTATGGTGTGAATTTGAGATAATATTATAGTTGTGGGTAGTATTTATAAATTTTGCAAAAGATGTCTGCAGTGGTTATATTATATTCGATTGGTTTAATATATTCGGTTTAGCGAGGGAATATTCGTCTGACAACTACCAATCATTGGTGGACCTTAATTTACGTAATTATTATTATCGGATTGAAAACGACAAAAATATTTTATTGAAATAACTATGGAAGTTTTACCGTTGATCTTTATTAAACTACTTTCGGTAGTAAAAGACATGTCGTGTGGTTAAGTAGTAGTACCAGGTATTGATTATTGATCTTTGTGAGAAGTCACCAACATCCCATTATTATCGATTAATAATATGAATTATTATAGAGATAATGACGTTTTGTTTTATTCAGTATTATTAACGTAATAAAAGCGAAAGCATCTTTTATATAAAATGTATACTTTATTAAAGTTATTACATAAATAGAATATATTATATTTTATTATCGTAGTGTTGCGTAGTGTTTTGCGTAGTGTTGCGTAGTGTTTGCGTAGTAAAACGTTTTTATATAAATAGAATATATGATATTTTATTTAAAAGATTTTGCTTTAAATATGAATGAGTCATTAAAGTAAATCAATCTGACTGCTCATGGATTAATTACTATCATTCTATTTTCCTATAAATGAAGTTTCATTCCTTCATTATTTTCTTTACAAATTCTTCAAACTACAGAGGCGTAAACTATAGAGAGAAAGAAGAAAAGTATTCTGCTACTTTACTTTTCCAATATTCATTCTTTTAAGGTAAGGGGTATTATTTGTTGTCACTCGTAAGTGTTATTATTCTTTCTTATTCATGAAGAAACTTCATTATTCCATTCTTTATTATTCATTGGAATATCCTCATCATGTGTTTTTACACCTTTGACAGGTTCCATTGTTTATTATTCCAGCATTTATTATTCTCATTTAATATCCATGCGTGTGTTTTTTACCTGACTTGTTCCATTGTTTATTATTCAACATTTATTATTACATTGGATCATCCTGCATGGTGTTCATTTCACCGACCGGTTCCGTTATTATTATTATTCATTTGGAATAACTTTGTTTATCAAGATCTGCATGCGTGGTGATTTCTTTTGTTATTCCATTCTTTATTATACCCAAATGGTTAAAACTTTGACTTCTATACTCCATGAAATTAGTAGAATATCCTCGATATTTGCGTTTCATCCAATGATCTTTCATAGAAATATTCTTCCGATCATTCTTGAATTGTACTCTACAAAACAATATCTTGTTGATAATTTGGACGTTATTAATTCCCGGATAAAATAATTCTTGAACTTGTTTTATTGAATTATTATGTCATTGTCATCATCCTCATGATATATTATGTTATCTTTGGCTTACGTGCGTAGATGAACTTAGTATGATTATGACTGAGGATCATTCGGTATAATAATCACGGCTTGTTATAAATGATGTGATAAAAGTCCTCGATTGATGCAGAATGCGGTGATGGATAGTTTTGGTATGATTATGACCGGGGTGATTCGGATAGTCGTGACCATTGATAATTTGATGAAAATCCTTGGCCAAGTGGTATAGGGATGATTAAATATTGTGGTTTATTCATTAAACCGAGTCTTAATGATAAAAATTTATGAAAACCTTTTAAAACCTAAAAGATAGTAGACTTTATTTTCTACTGACTCTTTTAATGGATTGTATATTCATTGCAGCTTAAACCGATTGTTATCATTATATTTTATCGGTTTAACATTGTTGAAGACTATTGATAATTTATTCTGCATTATCTTAGTTATAATATTTCTTCTGAGGCTAGTTGAGCTCACCCTTTCTTTCAACTGCTCTCTTGAGAAATGAGAATATAAATTTGGGACGAGTCGGAAAAAGAGTGATGGTCCGAAGATAGCATTAGTAGTCCTCACTATTCTACATTAAATAATGTAACAATAATTGTAATGAGGACCTCCTTGAGTATGGATATTATCTAAAATGACAATATTCCTATTAGAACTCTCGGTTTATGTATTGTCATTATATTACACGACGGATGTATAATTAAGTTTGTATTTGAATTTATATACCATGTAAGTGGCGACCTAAGATGGGTGACGATACCTAATTTTGGGGGGCGTCAACAGTTGGTATCGAGCTTAGGGATATGATCCACGCTAAGATCTTGAGATAAGAACTAGGAGGGAGAGATCGGGGAATTCCTTCGCTAGTATGACCTACCTAAGTTTATTTGTTATTTAATTGGTGGTCGGAGTATAGGGATAATATTTGATATATTAATTAACCCTTTTGCTTCTGAATTTCTTTTCGGTAATAAGAGTGTAGCTATAGGTCGAAGCGGGGAATAACAGTGGAATAGAACGGTGGTCATCATTTAGTAGTTATATTTGGTGAATCAACTAGGGTGAGGCGAACCCAACGTTGGAAGAGTGTTTTGCCACTATCATACAAGATGTCTAATGACATACAACCTCGTGTCATCATAAAGACAGTGGTTGTGCTCATCCACTTCTTTGAGTATATTTACGAGCACTACCTATATGATCTTGGTGTTTGTTTGAAGTATAATTCTCAATTTGAGATAGTGAAGATAATGATAAATCAAGAGAAGACTCACCATTGGGAAGAATATGATAGTAATCTTCTCATTTTCTTTAGGGTCTATTGGGTAAACCAAGGATAATTCTATGGCCATATGATATCTATCATAACCTAGAAGCATGGCCTCCCATGTACGAAGGTTTCCTCGAGCACTTTCCAAAGATTCTAATTTCTAAAATGGTTTTTTGACTATACATTTATGTAAGGTGTCATTGTGACGTCTTTATCCAAAGTTGAGATGAAAGTCACAATTGGTATTAATGTGACGTCTTATCCAAGTCTTGACGAGAGTAATGATTTTTGAATGATATTTCTATCATTAATAAATTTCTTGACGTATTCTTGAAGATTTCTAGCCTACCCTAGAGCGTGAAATCAATTTTGTATTGACCCCAAAGATAAAAAACCCAATTCTTAAACCCTCAAATATTTCTTCAACTAAAATGAACAGTTTACGTGGTTTATGATAAAAGTCGAATAAAAGCATTGGACTAATGAAAACCATGGGTATAACGTAGTATTAGTAAGTGTTATGATGAGTTATGTTGGTTATTATGTGAAAATATGAAAGTTTCTTAGAAATCACAAAGAGTTGAAAATCAGATTTTGGTGAAAAACGTAACATGAAATTCAATTGACCATATCTCCTATTATATTTTGAATCCTAGAGTTAGATCTATGAGTTACCTAACTAATCCAAGAGGAAATACTGGAAAAGGTGTTGTAGATTTTTGTGTGGACTGATTTTAGCAAAGGAGTGCAAAGTGCAAAAAGCGAAAAAAAGCTAACTGCCATGATTTTAGAGGGCTGTCTCGGCCACTTAAATTATGAGAAAAATTCTGGCCTTTTGGGACATGAAGGTATATGGTATAAAAGTACCTCCTGTCCAAAAATGAGCTCATTCGACTTAAAATGAGCAAGTTATGACTATTTCAATATTTAGGTTTTTTCGACGAAAAAACGCTATAACCGGAGTTCTATAACTCCGATGACCATGAAATTTAAACTAGAAGCTCACGTTAACATGTGTAAGGTCCTGCCAAGATTTGGGAATTTTGGAGTTAAACTTGAGGTAGCTAATTTCTTTAGGAATTAATTAGAAATTGATTTTTGAAAAATAGTAAATGAATTTTAAAAATTCGAGAAAAATATATTTTCATTATGGGACTATATTATACTAAATCCCAGAAAAGAAATATTTTGGGACTAATTTGGTATTTTCATGAAAATAGTTTAATTCTGAACATATATAGGTTAAATATGTTATGTGAAGTAACAAAGTTGAAAATAGGATTTTATGGCTGAGAATCCTATATAGAGTATATGCATATTTTTTTGATGAGGATTTGATAATTGGTGATGATATCTTATGAGTGTGGCATTTTGAATGATTAAATGCATTATATGTAGTAAAGCGTAAACAATTGAGATAAATTGTTTATAAATTTAAGTGATTAAAATATTGTTATAATATTAATGATATTAGATTATGAGATTATTAAGTGATTGATAACATGGGGATATTCTTGAATCCTGGATAAATTATATTATAAATGTTTAATATTTATCCTTTATCTCATTTGATTGATTCTTTATATCATTATCCTCATGTTTATATTATGTTGAAAGTCATCACGTGGCTTTTGTAGTGCATAGATGGACTTGGTATGATTATGACCGAGGATTGTTCGGTATAATCATAACCATAATTGAAAACACGATTATCTTTGGTAGTAGTGCATGGATAATTTGTGGTCGTGATACTTAATGAATACACGATTATCTTTGGTAGTAGTCGTGGATAATTCGTGATCGTGATACTTAATGAATATCCTTGGCACATGTAGTGCGGGGATGATTCGATGATATAGATTAATTATTGGTTTGAGTCTCAACAATGAAATATTAATTCATGGATGTGGTAAAAGTCATCTTTTTAGTAGTGCATTGATAGACTTGGTATGATTATGACGAAGATTATTCGGTATAATCATGATCAGTAATTGAAAACACGAATATCCTTGGCGAAGTAGTGCATGGATAATTCGTGGTCGTGATACTATTAAGTCGCGTCTCAAAGATTATTGGTTTTACATATTTGTATATCTTTTTAGCTTTGTAGTCTGAAAAGATGAATTGTTAATGAATATCTTTGGCGGATTGCGAAGATGAATTTAATATTTTAACGATAAAGGTATTCAAGGTATCCTCACCTCTTATCATACCAGTCGTACCCTAATTTCGAGGGCGAAATTCCATAAGGAGGGAGATTGTGAGACCCAGTTTTATCAATAAAGATTTAAATTTTGTCAAAATAATTTTTTATGTTATGGTGTGAATTTGAGATAATATTATAGTTGTGGGTAGTATTTATAAATTTTGCAAAGTATGCAAGTGGTTATATTATATTCGATTGGTGGGAATATTCGGTTTAGCGGGAATATTCGTACAACTGGCTCAATCATTGGTGGACCTCATTTACGTAATTATTGTCGGGATTGAGAAAACGACAAAAATATTTTATTGAAATAACGGCGGAAGTTTTACCGTTGATCTTTGTTAAACTACTCTTTCGGTAGTAAAGAACAATAATACGTGTGGTTGCATAAGTAGACACGGTATTGATTATTGATCTTTATGTGAGAAGTCACTCGGTTTGATTCCATTATTGTCGATTAATAATATGAATTATTATAGAGATAATGACGTTTTGTTTTATTTGTATTATTAACGTAATAAAATGTAAACATCTTTTATATAAAATGAATACTTTATTAAAGTTATTACATAAATAGAATATATTATATTTTATTATGCGTAGTGTTGCATAGTGTTTTGCGTAGTGTTGCATAGTAAAATGTTTTTATATAAATAGAATATATGATATTTTATTTAAAAGATTTTGCTTTAAATATGGACCGAGTCGGATTAAAGTAAATCAATCTGGATAGCTTCATGGATTAATTACTATGCATTTTATTTTCCTATAAATAGAAGCTCATACCTTCATTATTTTCTTACGAATTCAATTAAACTCTGAGAGAAAACTATAGAGAGAAAGAAGAAAAGTATTCGCTACTTCACTTTTCCAATATTCGGTTCTTCTAAGGTAAGAGGTATTATTTGTTTGTACGTAAAGGGTGTTATTCTTTCTTATTCATGAAGAGAACTTACATTATTCCATTCTTTATTATTACGTTAGAATATCCTGCGTATGTTTTTACACGGACTGGTTCCATTGTTTATTATTCCGCATTTATTATTCATTGGAATATCCTCGTCATGTTTTACAATCGGACTGGTTCCATTGTTTATTATTCAACATTTATTATTCATTGGATCATCACAGCTTGCGTGTAATTTCACCCGACTGGTTCCGATTATTATTATTATTACGTTGGAATAACATGTCTATGAGAAGTACCGCATGCATGGTGATTTCTTTTGTTATTCCATTCTTTATTATACCCAGTTGGTTAAAACTTTGACTTCTATACTCCATGAAATTAGTAGAATATCCTTGATATTTCGCGTTTCATCCAAAGATCTTTCATGGAAATATTCTTACGATCATTCTTGAATTTTACTCTACAAAACAATCTTCTTGTTGATAATTTGGGCGTTATTAATTCTGGATAAAATAATTCTTGAACTTGTTTTATTGAATTATTATGTCATTGTCATCATCCTCATGATATATTATGTTATCTTTGGCTTACGTGCGTAGATGAACTTAGTATGATTATGACCGGGATCATTCGGTATAATCATGGCTTGTTATAAATGATGTGATAAAAGTCCTCGATGGCTTTTGTAATGCACGATGATAGATAGTTTTTGGTATGATTATGACCAGGTGATTCGGTATAGTCATGACCATTGATAATTTGATGAAAATCCTTGGCCGTGAGTACGAGGATGATTAGATATTGTGGTTTATTCATTAAACCTAGTCTTAATGATAAAATTTATGAAAACCTTTTAAAACCTAAAAGATAGTAGACTTTATTTTCTACTTAACTCTTTTAATGGATTGCATATTCATTCTGATTAAACCGGTTGTCTATTGTATTTTATCGGTTTAACATTGTTGAAGACTATTGATAATTTATTCGCATTATCTTAGTTATAATATTTCTTATTGGGCTAGTTGAGCTCATCCTTTCTTTCAACCGTTTCTCTTGAGAAATGAGAATATAAATTGGGGACGAGTCGGAAAAAGAGTGATGGTCCCGAAAATAGCATTAGTAGTCCTCATTATTCTGTTAAATAGTGTAACAATAATTGTAATGAGGACTCCTTGAGTATGGATATTGTCTAAATGACAATATTCCTATTAGAACTCTCAGTTTATGTATTGTCGTATATTACACGACAGATGTATAATTAAGTTTGTATTTGAATTTATGTACCATGTAAGTAGCGACCCAAGATGGCTGACGTATACCTAATTTTGGGGGCATCACAAATATGCTCCCTTTAGTTTACCTATATAAAAAGTGAGCATATGAAAGTGCCTATGCTGCCTTCTACCTCTGTCCGCCCTGGCAGTTTCTCAGTTACATCGATAAATATTAGCAATGATTAGGGACAGATCTAAAAAAAATTTCTAGCAGAGACGAATCTTAACTAATTTTTTTAAGTGTATGAGCTATTGTCTCTCTCTAACTTTCTGTAAGCTGTAAACATACTTTGAAGAATTAGATTATAATAGAATTTTTTCTTTTACCCCCACTAAATTTAACTTTTTTATTAATCTGTCCCCTTTAGTTTACCTATATAAAAAAGTGAGCATATGCAAGTCAGCAAGTGCCTATGTTGCCCTCTACCTCCGTCCGCCCTGACAGTTTCTCAGTTACATCGATAAATATTAGCAGTGATTAGGGACAGATCTAAAAAAAATTTCTAGCAGAGACGGATTTTAACTAATTTTTTCAAGTTTATGAGCTATCGTCTCTCTCTAACTTTCTGTATGCTGTAAACATACTTTGAAGAATTAGATTATAATAGAATTTTTTCTTTTACCCCCACCAAATTTAACTTTTTATTAATCTGCCCCCTTTAGTTAACCTATAAAAAAGTGAGCATATGCAAGTGCCTATACTGCCCTCTACCTCCATCCGCCCTGGCAGTTTCTCAATTACATCGATAAATATTAGCAGTGATTAGGGACATATCTAAATTTTTTTTCTAGCAGAGACGGATTTTAACTAATTTTTTCAAGCATAACTATCGTCTCTCTCTAACTTTCTGTAAGCTGTAAACATACTTTGAAGAATAGGCGGTCGGTCCCCTCTTATAATTGTATCCAACCTCATGTATTAATATGTTTCACAATTATAATTCGACACAAAATTTTTACACTACATAAAAGGACTTAAAAAATATTAGCAAATGAAATTCTTTTTATGCAACCAGAGAAAGTACCATAGAAAAGAAAAAGAAATTGATAAATCCACAACAGAAAATGATATTTCCACAATAAAATCATCGCTATAGATCGTATAGCGACGATTTTCACCATCGTTATACATCTATAGCGACACTTTTATTGTGTAAATATCAAAAAATATTGTGAAAATATTAATTTCCAAAAAAAATTACACTCCTCGATTTTGTGTTTTCTTTTCCATAGTCGTATGTATTTAAAACAACGATTCTGAAGGAAATTTTTATTTTTGTAGATTGTATGTTACATTTGCAATATTGTAGTAATAGTAGCATGATAATATTCAGATTACTAAAAATATATCTAGAATATAAGTAATTGTTGGTTATTCTCCAAAATTTCTGTAACCCCCGTTTAGAGTTAATACCCTAGCCTTTATGTTTTCTGTAACCCCCGTTTCAATTCCAACATAAACCTTATTTATATCTTGTTGTAACTCCCAAGCGTTTCATTAAAAACTATTAAAATCTCCAACATTATTTAAACGTTCCTTATAAGGGTGATTGTTTTTTAGAAAAATGAGAGTTTTACTTTCATGAGAAAAAGATATACACAAATAACTACTTTATTCTTCTTCTCCATATTATCTCTGTGTATCCTATTCTTCTCGATATATTCAACTCTTATACTCTGTTAATTGGGCAATCCACATAGACAAGTCCAAAGCCTCCTTCCGTGAGTACACACGATCGGAGACTTCTTAGATTGAATCTGGAGAGTGGCCGCTGCGACCATTTGTACCATGATTATTATCGATTAGAAGCGAAATCACTTTTTAGACAAAGATGCTACGCTTCGCCTCGATTTTCCAAATAAGTTGTTCCAATTTATTTATATTATTAATATCTTGTTAATTGCTATATTTTCCAACAATCTAAAAAGTGATTCGATCTATTAACAAGATTCTCTATCGGAATTAATGTATAGTCAATATATTACAAGGTTGTTGTAGCCTAATGCATGGTGTGAATGCATCTATTTAATATTAAGCTACCAAACATTATAAGCTCTTGCCAATCTCTTGATTATGAGAGAACTTATTGTGTGATACTGTGATGCATGCTGGTAGGTGTGCACTTTACATATTAGTCCCTTTCCTACTGGCAGAACATTAAACTAATAGTGGTCGTTAGAATTTCACTTCAGTTTCTATCTTGGATAATAGCATAGCACTCTAAATGCAGTAGTTATTATTATGCATTAGGTTGGTTGAATTCCTTCAGTTTCTTGGCAAATTGTTGTTGTGTATAAACTTTTGATACAAGCATAAGGATTAAACTTAAATTCGAAGACGCGAGGTGATTAATATTAAGATTAGGAAAAGACATCATAATAAGATTATGGAAAAGACATCATCTCGATAAGCTGTGATACAACCTAGTTTTCACCCACCCACCTGCATACTGAGTTTCCTCGCATTGAAGCATGAGGAATCTTTGTTCGAGTATCTGTTGAATTTATGAGGCAACATTGTGTATCATATAGTGTTTGATATTCATCATAAAAACAGAGAGTTAAATTACAGTTAGCATTTGACAATAAATTTACACCTTTTCTAAATAAAAAAAATAATAATAATTTTTGTGATTGTCAACCCTTGAAAACAGTGAACTTATTATTTAATCTTAACGAACTTATTCGTGGTTTTCTTGAAGAACATTTACGTTCTATTTGGTTACCTCTCTTTTTCTCTGTTTTTTGGGTATCTTTATATTCTTCACATTTTTTGGTTTCCATGAAATTTCTTGATTGACTTTGATGAGGCTTAGTGGTTAATTTGAGTGCGAGTTAGATTAATGGATAAAATAAATTGACTTATTTATTACTCCTCCACAAGTGTATCAAAGTTGTTCTGTTTTAAAGCTGATGCACCATGAAGATTCAGATTTCTATATATGATAGTATGAATGAAGATATTATATCTTGTATTTCCACTGAAGTTTTGAAAAATTAATATATTTGGAATTTGGGATGAAGGGAAATATTGCCATTTGTTTCGAGATAATAACAAGAATGGGTGTTTGGTGGTAGAAATGGTGCATCGTAATGTGAGAACCGAGATTATGTGAATCGAAGACATTACTTTTGTTGAAATGTTGGTTATTTTCTTTCCACTTTCTTTTCGGTAAATAGTTATTGTGATTATTAAATTCTAAAATTTAGCATATATTAATTATTGGCATAGAATTATTATTTTCACTTTGAAGTCTTGGGAAATTAATATACTTGGAATATTAATTGAGTAATATTATCTCATCGTTTAATTCCTTTGTTAATATTTTTGAAATATTAATTGTTGGTACTTGGAATTAAATTACCATGTTGTAATAACACATGTACCCTTGTTCCTAGTGAGGTGATTTAGGTTTTAGTAATTTAATTGAATTATTACCTAAATTCACTTCTTATAAGCTGAAAGGTTAATGGTAAATAATTGAGCATTTATATGGATTGTGTTTCCTAAGCTTTGCGAAGTCTTTCTTACATTTTTATGTTCTATTAATTTATGTTAATTTGGTTCATGTGGCAAAGATGGTGAACAATGATGATAATTCTAGATATAATCAAATCTATCTCATTGCCTTTAAAAGATGAAGCAGAAGAAATTTTTATTAAATAAAACTGAGGTTGAAAATTAGTTAGAAAGAAAAAATAGAACACCTATATATGATGAATGTCATGTTAATTAGCTTTAACTTACTTTCTAACATGTGGGGAGAAGCTTGCTTTTCTGAATAATCAATTTTTTAATAGAGTTCCACATAAATGGATAAACTCTTTACCATGTCTATTATGGAAGGAACTTGCACCTAACTTGGGGTATCTTAAAATGTGGGGGTGTCTAGTCAAAATAGCTATACCATAATTTAAAAAGAAGTTAAAAGTTGATCGATCTACTAATAATTTTTAAAGTAAGTTTTTCAGTACTTATTGTTATGTGCTAATGTTCAGCATTATGTGAAATTCTTGTGAATTATTTTAATGTGCACTTCGTGCAACAATGTGATAATAAATGTTAATAGTATGTTGATGATTTAAGTTAATTGTTCTATGTGAACTATAGAAATGCGAAGTATGAGCATTATGGAGCATGTATCAGATGTCAAGCATGTATAAATGTACAATATGAGAAAGATGAAGCATGTATAAAATGCGAATTATACATAAGATGTGAAGCATGAGAAATGTGATATATGTCATGAGATCTGAAAAGCATAAAAATTGTGATGTGATTATTTATTTATATGTGGAAGATCTGCTGATATTTGGTACTGATGAGAAAGTTGTGAAAATTGTTAAAAAAAAATTTATCTTTGACATGAAAAACAAACTTGATTCTTGGCATGAGAATTAATAAAAATGCACATGGTTTGTTTTCATCTTAGTCTCATTATGTGGAATTCTTAAGAAATTTAATTTCTTTAATGAAGAGCCATTAGGAACACCTTGTGACTCTAGTGTGTGCATTTAAAGAAAAATAAAGGGGATTGGTATTGCACAAATTGAAGATGCGAATCATTGATCATTGATAGTGTAATGAATTGTACTCGACACGATGTTGAATATTTCATTAGTAGACTTAGCGAGATATCTCGCGTAATCCTTCACAAGTTCATTGGAATGCATTATCACGTCTAATGAGGTATTTAAGAGGAACAGATTAATGTAAGTGTACATTTTACGATAATCCTAATGTTTTTGAAGGATATTGTGATGCTAATTGGGTATCTCGCTAATGATGAAACAAGCTTCACTAGTAGATATGTGTTTACTTTAAGTGGATGAGTTGTCTCTTAGGAGATCTGCTAAACAAACTTGTATTGTTAAATCTACTATGAAATCTAAATTTATTGTATTAGAATTGACAGGTACAGAAGCAGAGTGGCTGAGGAATTTATTAGCAGACATAATAATTCCTTACATATCTCTGCATTGTGATTCTCAAGCTGCTATTGGATGAGGAATGAACCATGTGTATAATGGGAAATAGAGACATATTCGCTTGAGACATAATGTTGAATGAGGACTGATCAGTAAACAGTGTTATTTCCATGGAATTTGTGAGGTCTGAAAAGGCTTACAAAGGGATTAATTAAAAAGAATGTCCAAGAAGCATCCGGAGGATGTGACTATTGCCAACATCTTGAGTAAGTAATGTCTGCGATGGAAACCCAACCCATGTGATTGGAGATCCCATGAATTGGGTTCGATGGGTAACAACAAGTCACGTAATTACTTAATTATAGCACTACTGATTACTTATATCCCTTCTTGTGTGCATGTGGTGCTTCTTGACAAATTGTGAAAGGATGAATCGTTTAGATTCTTAATGAAACTCATAGCCCTAAAGGGTGGTGTATGTCGATATACACTTGATGGGTTCACCTATATAAAGGTGGAAGTGTAAGTAGCTTCCTATGAGAGTCTTTGGCATACTCTCTGAGCCTTTATGAAAATCGGGACATGGCGCATGGCCTAGAAACGCGCCAACCACGGACTTGTGTGGATTCGAGATTTAAGATATGTGTGCAAGCTAAATTGATTGTATGATGATAATAATAGGTTCAAGAATATAATTCACCTATAATCTACAATCATGAGCTTGTTCCACTAAGTGTCGATTCATACCCACAAGGTATCGACGTTATGTATCTAAAATTCATTGCCCTTTTCACTTTTTTTTATTTTCTTCTCTTTGATAATTTTGGATCATGTGGGGATTGTTGGTTATTCTCCAAAATTTTTAAACCCCGTTTAGAGTTAATACCCTAGCCTTTATGTTTTCTGTAACCCCCGTTTCAATTCCAACATAAACCTTATTTATATCTTGTTGTAACTCCCAAGCGTTTCATTAAAAACTATTAAAATCTCCAACATTATTTAAACGTTCCTTATAAGGGTGATTGTTTTTAGAAAATGAGAGTTTTACTTTCATGAGAAAAAGATATACACAAATAACTACTTTATTCTTCTTCTCCATATTATCTCTGTGTATCCTATTCTTCTCGATATATTCAACTCTTATACTTTCTGTTAATTGGGCAATCCACATGAAACAGTCCAAAGCCTCCTTCCGTGAGTACACGCGATCGGAGACTTAATAGATTGAATCACGGAGAGTGGTAGCAAGCGTGACCATTTATTTGTACCATGATTATTATCGATTGAAGTGAAATCACTTTTTAGGACGATGCTACGCTTCGCCTTTCTCGCTTTCCAAATAAGTTGTTCCAATTTATTTATATTATTCGTCTTGTTAATTGCTATATTTTCCAACAGTAATGACTTGTTAAAAATTTCGTATCATTTTATAGCATAATTTTAAATTTTTATTTTTTATTTTTAATTGAATGTGTAGCTGTCACTACTTCGATCGAATTGGACTGAAATAGCTTCACTAACTTGAACAACAATCAGATGTTTTTTAAAAAGAAAATGTGCCGATAAAATTCTTCATTTATAATTTTTAAGAATTTCCTCACACGTGTGAGGTTTAATACAAGTATAGGGTTGCACGTGTACAACGTATACAATGATATGAGGACAGAAGCTAATTTGGAGGATAAGAGCCAAAAGAAAGGTCAAGGGGACCAAGTTGAGTGGAGAAAAGTTCTTTATATCCTCTTCTCACTAGTCTCTGCATCAATTGTGCCTCATATGCCTTTGCTCTCTACACAATTAAAAAGAAATATTTAAAAATCAACTTAATTTCACTACATTTACCCAAACATTTATACAAAAAATACTCCATCCATCCCAAAATGTGAGTCTTATTTTCTTTGAATATGTTGTTCTATATGAGCATTTCTTATATAAAATAAACTCAAAAGTGATATGATGTT
This sequence comes from Panax quinquefolius, assembly GCA_020205615.1. Classification (NCBI taxonomy): domain Eukaryota; kingdom Viridiplantae; phylum Streptophyta; class Magnoliopsida; order Apiales; family Araliaceae; genus Panax; species Panax quinquefolius. The sequence goes on along the minus strand of CM035172.1, from coordinate 134,311,438 downwards.
TCTAAAGTGTAGTAAAAAACTTGAATTCCCTGATATCAGTATCGTTATTCAAATAACTTGGGAGTTAAAACGGGATACCAGGAAATTTTCTCCAAAATTTATGGTCGTATTTTAAAGTGATACTCCCATCTTGGGACGGAGAGAGTATTGTGCATCCTTTTTCATAATGTAATTGGTATTCCCTCCGTCTCATATTAAATGTCTTAATTTTCTTTTTAAAATATTCCAAAATAAATATCTTATTTTTATATTAATTACTATTTTTATCATATTCTTCCTCCTATACCCTCACAATCTTTTTACTCAATTTCTATTGAAAATTGAATAAATGCGAAAATGTTTATATTGAAAACTGGTGTTGACTATACCACTTTAACTATAACATCTCTTTCTATTTAATGTACTTATTGAGAATGTGAGAGTTACGGGGAAAAAAATATGTATCTAGAGAACCAAATAGTGCGGGAAAGAGTAATTAATTAATTATTGAGGTCATAGAATAGTGAAGAATACTTCAATTAATAAGTAGTCAAAGGTAATTTAGGTAAAAGAAAAATTTATTAATCAACGCACGGAAACCAACCAATTAGGACATTTATTTCGGGACTAAGGGAGTAGTATAATAGAATAACAGATATTCGGTTAGCATGAAATTTATTTTTGGGTAAGTTGGTTAATTGATCAATAGAATACTGACACAAATAGTCAATTGACCAATTTACCTAAAATTGAACTTCATTGGTCAATTGACTAACTTACCTAAAAATGACCAACTAACTAATTGGTGTCAGCATTTTATTGGTCAATTAACCAACTTACCTAAAAATGAACTCCATGCTAACCAGAGCTACCAAATGAGTCAAATTCATAAAAATATGGATTTGAGGTTTTTAGAGTATCTTATCAAGCACCTGTAGTGTTTCCATCGCATTCCTGTCCAAATTGAAGTCATGAAATGTACTTGCTGCAGAAAGCTTCATTGATAGAAACTACATGGGAAAACAGAGAATGAGTTTGTCTTTTATTTATATTTAATTTAGTACATGTGACTTGTAAAAAAGAAAACATTGTTCTGTTAAAAGACTCACATCCACTTGGTTCTGCAAAGACTGGACATAATTGATAATCTCATCCAACATTACTGCCATGCCCATAGTCTGCAAATTGATCAAGAAAATGAGAAGGCTAATGTCATTATCATCTTGAAAATAATACTTAGTACTTGTTCGCCTAGTGGCTTATGAAGCGTTTTGTATTGCGTTAGAAATTCTGAACACATTTTTTTTTATAAAGAAGAGTTTTCTGGCCTTGCGACCATATTATGTCTCCCCTCCCCGAACAAGGCTTTCAATAACAGGCTTACGCCCTACGGTCGGTGACCCCTATGCTTGATGTCAGTGGGAGTCGAACTCAAGACCTCCAGATTTACGGCTAATCTCAAGTTCTCTCTTAAATTATTGAGCCAAGCGGCGGGATTTGAATGTATTTGGAAGTTTTGTTCGTTTACAAACAGTTTATTTTAAATACAACTTATTAAAATCACAAACGCATCATTAGAAATTCAAACACACTAAACGTTAGCGCCGCAAACACTATAAACAACGGTAATCAAACATGCCGTCTGTCAAACTTGAAAAAAAAAACTATAATTCTTGGATAGAAATTTACCTTGTGGCATCCCGGAACAATGTCTTGTAAGCATTTCAATCTCTCATTAATTTTTCCTCGTCTCACCTGTTCCATTTCAAATCCATTATAATCAGCAAGTCTAATAAGTACTGATTCATATATAATATCGGACTAATTAAGGATAATTAAAAAAAATGAGAAGTATAAAATGTTTTTGAACTTGTTACCCTTTCTGCTAAACTGTGACTATCAGTGGCTTGGCCCCTTCTAGCTCTGACATGCACCACACCCTTTGGTTTCTCTTCTTCCTTATCACTGTTTTTCAATCTTTCCCCCCTCCCTGAACTCTACAAGCAAAGAAAATAAAACAAAATTATACAACTATAAACAAAGAGATCACTTGAAGAACATAAAATGTTAATAATTTTTATTTAAAAAATAAAAAATTGAGCCATTACATTTTTTATGATATTCCCATTATTAGATGATGATCTAGGAGATGAATTGCCGGAACTGCTATTCAATTCATGGATTGCAATTCTCTTCTTACACCGATGCAAATCATTTTCAGGCGGCGCAGAATCCAGCACGACATTCTTCTCGTCATGATCAAAAATTGCGGGAAAATTATCTGCCAAGTTATTTGGAAATCCGGGTACTTGTTGGGTAAATAAATTGTCAATGGAAAATCCCATTAGGCTGTGGAAATTTGAGGTTGGGGTGTCTATAAGACTTGGATTTAGGTGTGTGAATTGGTTCAAGAATTCCATGTTTGGATCAACTTCTAAGAAAGAGGATGATGATTTGAAGGTTTGGATATCTGATGTGAATTGATCTGCCATGGGAGTTTGAATTAGAGAGGTTAATAGAAAAGAGCCAAATGGATGTTTTGGTAATAGAATGTGAGTGGTATATAACTATATATAGTGTAGTATTAGAGTTGAGCATGGTCTAAATTCTTCTCCTTTGTCCCAAATGGAGTGATACGTCCGAATAGGAAAAGGAAGGAAATTCAAGTCTAACAAGGATCAACACTATTTTGATCATAACTTTTGATCCGTTTAGAGTTACGGCACCCATAATATATTAAATTGAAATTTACAACGAGTTCTACAAAATTCATCGTCTTTGGCCATGACGGACACGGTATAAAGCCCAAAAAAGGTCTGAAAACATGTGTTTGGGCCTTCCGAAAATTTTCAGTTTTGATTTATTTTGGACTATTTCGTATTTTACCTATTCCTTGCGTAATTAGAATTTTCAACTTATTGTTTAGTATTTAAAGGAGGTTTTCATGTGTTTTAGGGTTGCAATATTATTTTCAGATTTCATAAACATTGTGACCGCTTTAGTCAATTTTATCTAACTTTGTGAATTCCCGTAATCGCAAAATTACATAAATTTAATTCATGTGATTGCTTCTATTCTCTATCCGTATTCCGCTGTGTCAAGGAGAGTCCAATGTAATTTGTTGAGCTTTTCCTTTCCATTATAAAGATTTGTCTAAGGAAACACTTAATTTAATACTCCATTGTCCCATAAAAAATATTTTAAATACAATTTCCACGTAATTTAAGAAAAAATAAAAATGATGGAGAAAGTATAAATAAGTTCTTATTTACTGACACAAGTACATTATAATTTCTTTCTTTTTCTTAAAGTAATGGACCCTATTTAAATACTTTTGACACTAAAACCGACTTTACATAATACTATGTATTTGACTGATCTAATTTAGACATCTTTTATGATTTATTTATTTACTAGTAATTGTTCGTGCCTGAAGGCATGGCGTAAGGAAATTCTCTCTCTCTCCGTTTTAATAATTTCACTTTCATTTCATCTCTCTCCTCTTTCCTCTCTCACCACCCATTCCTGCCCAAATCAATTAGAATGAATATGGATGACGTCATCACATCTTTCCGCTTCAAATCAATTAGAATAAATTGTTTTATGCTTTCCATTCAAATTCAAAACGAATTCTATCTTATTAATATAAATTTTCATATTTGGAGGAAAAGTGTATTTCTTATTCATTAAAGAATTAAAAAAATGAAGCATTTTAAGGGGGCCACGTGGAAATTCCAACTTCTGTAGTTTTGTTCCCTTGGTAGGCCCATTTCAGGAGACATATCCAATATTATGGGTCCATCATTGGTCATCGGCTTTGAGTATTCCCAATAGAATATATATTAATATGAAAAGCTTAAGCTAAGCCGGAAACTAGACACCATTTTTGGGATGGTATGGGAACTAAAGTAACACAAACACAAAAAGGCAAGAATACAAATAAAGATTAAAAAATTAATGAGAGTGTAGAAGAAAGCTACTCCCTTTGTTAGTAAGCACAGCTGCACAGGTAGGTAGGTAGGTAGGTTGTTCTTTTATATTAAGGGTGATGTTCCACTCATTTGTATGAAATGAAATGATGTTCAACAAAAATTATAGAAGATGTATTTAAATCATAAGTAAAATTCATTAAATAAGAATTTAAATAAAAAAAGCTCATTTGTTAGAAATGAATTAATTAAAGTAACCACCAAAATAAATGGTAAAAATTTAAGCCTTTAAGTTGCTTTAATGCAACTTAAAGTTATTGTAATGTAAATGTTAGTTTGTGTATATATATATATATATATATATATATATATATATATATATATATATATATATTGCATAGATAGAGCCACAGTGATAAGTTTGGGCGACACACCACATCCGAGAATTTTATTTTGATATCAAAAGAATTGTGGATGACCACTTGAATGTAAGAGATTATTAATATATATATTTTGTTCTGTTCTTAATTTATTTTATCTATCATTTTACAACACGTTATCAGCACGAGTTTCTACGGAATTTTGGAAAGGAAATTATCTCAACTCACTTTAAAGTATTATTTTATTAAAATTAAATTTGATCATGTATATATAGTATTGTTTTAGTAAAATTGTATATGATAAAACATAGTATATATATAAATAACTTTAACGCAGGTTCATATAACATGACCAAGTATGTCCCATATTAATGCTTTTATCATTAATAAACATTGAAAATTATAGACATATATCCATCATATATATATATATATATATATATATATATATATATTACTACTATATATAATAGTATGTGCTATGCATTAGGCTACACATCACCTGCCCCAAATATTATTTATATATCTACCTTCATTTTTAATTATATTTAATTATTACTAACTAGTAGTATTTTCATATTATTGCATGTGTTTTTAATAGATGTCAAACCTTACAAAACTTGAATTTGTTGCCTTGACATCTCGGGCAAGAATTACCTGTCATGGATTCTTAATGCTGAGATTCACTTAGAGACAAAGAATCTTGGAGATAGAATTAAGGTTGGCAATCATGCATCCCTGCAAGATCGTGCAAAATCAATGATTTTTATTCGCCATTATCTCCATGAAAAATTAAAATCTGAGTACCTTACTGTGAAAGATCCTCTTGTCTTATGGAATGATTTAAAAGAGAGATGAAAATCAAAAATCTATAATCCTCCCAAAAACTCGCTATAATTGGTTGAACCTGAGGTTGCAAGATTTTAAAAGGGTGAGTGAGTACAATTGTGCACTTTTTTAAAATAATCTCACTATTAAAATTATGTGGGGAGAAAATCACTGATGAAGATATGTTAGAGAAAACATTTAGTACATTTCATGCCTCGAATATGCTCCTGCAGCAACAATATCGAGAGCATAAGTTCACAAAATATTCTGAACTAATATCATGTCTTCTAGTGGCTGAACAAAATAATGAACTTTTGTTGAAAAACCACCAATCTCGCTCGACCGGTTCTACTCCATTCCCTGAAGTGAGTGGAACCTCATTTGATAAACATAGAGGAAATTATGTTCATGGTCGTGGTCGTGGTCGTGGGCGTGGGCTTGGTAATTATCGTTGGCGTGGAAGAAAAAATCAATATAGAGAGGATCGTACTCATAATTCTTCAAAAGGGAATAACATACCTTACCATCAGAAGAATCAAAATGGCAAGGGTTTACAAAATAAACCATCAAATGGTCATGAAAATAAGTGTTATAAGTGTGGAATGGAAGGTCATTGGTCACGTACCTGTCGTACTTCTAAATATTTGGTAGAGTTGTACCAAGCCTCTATAAAAGAAAGGGAAAAGAGAATTGAAACAAACTTTATTGATCATAATGATGTTGAGGATCCCATGAATTATCTTGATCTTCAAAATGGAGTGGATATGACTTATCTTGATGCCACTGATTTTTATGAGACCGTTGATGAAAAATTTGACAATTTGATTGGTGATGAAAATGTTAATACCAATTAATTATTTTCTTTTACTATAATATTGCATCTTAATAAGTATGATTGGTGATTGAAATGTTCAAACCAGTTAATTATTTTTTCTTTTATTATATTATGGAAAGGTAGTAAGTATTTTTATAAAGTTTAATTTATGTTTTGTATATATGAAGATGCATGGGTTCAACTGGTAAAATCAATTCCAAGATGACTATGGAAGATTTTTGTCTAGCGGACAGTGAAACAACTTATACGATATTCAAAGATAAAAAATATTTTTAAATTTTCAAATTATGCAAAGCCAATGTTAATACCGTATCAGGTGCATCGAACTTGATTGAAGGTTCTGGAAGAGCGATTATAATGTTGCCAAAGGGCACAAAACTTTGTATTGATGATGCTTTGTATTCTTCTAAATCAAGAAGAAATTTACTCTGATTTAAGGATATATGTTATAATGGTTGTCATATTGAAACCAATAACGAAGGCAGTGAAGAATTTTGTTGACTTGTTAATATTCTAACCTTATTGATTTGATGATAACTTGATATTTTGTACTAATTTGTTTATTATGAAATTTTAGGAAGTTGATGAAAGGATCATTGTTGAAAGACTTTGAAGATTTATGTCCTAAGAAAATTATGTAAGGTCATTGTAAATATTCGATTTTCCAATACGAGGCTCTAAGACATTTTATTTGTGCATTAAAAGTGATTAGTATTTTTGTGCATGCTTAGAGTTTTTATAATAAATTGCTAACTGATTTTATTGTCCAAATTTTTAACTGATTATATTTTGCCATGAATGCTAATTCTTGAAAATAGCTATCATAATTATTTTGATGCATTACGGAATTGACATATTTATATTAAAAAAAGGCAGTGTGATAGATGTGGCGGTAGAGTCATGATTATTCTCTATATAGTGGATCATGATTAGAAGTCAAATAGGTGCAAGTATCTTGGAACTTAAAATCATGATTATCCTGAAAATATGGTTTGAGTTATTTACGGAACTAACATCTCTTAGTTTATCTCATCAATAACAGTATTAACTTTCCTTTGCTTTTATATATTTCGAAATTGTTTTATATATTGAAAAAGCATTGTGATAAGTGGCGGCAGACTTAACAAACTTGATTGATATAGAAGACTCAGTATTGAAGAAGTCTAAGCAGATAATATTGTTTGAGATATACTTTGAAATAGTCCAACGAGAATTTGTTTTAAACAGAAGATTTATTGAACTATCCTGTTGGTAACGGTAATAATTTTATAACGGAACTTTATATGCAATGGTAATAATTGGGCTATAAAAAGAGAACTGAGATATCAGTGCTAAAAAACAACACACTGGAATTAATTTCTGCACTCATATACTTGAAAAGCTATTCTATTATTCTTGGTGCAAATTCTCAGCTGCTGTGCAATTAATATTCAGATTATTTTTCAGCTAATTTTCGTGAGCTTCATATTGGTGATATCTCTTTTACTATTTAATCATTGCATTCATTAGTTGGGCCTTGCATTGTTAAATTTTTTATTTGATTTGATCATTAGACCTCTATATTTGTAATCTTATATTTTTAGACTAAGTGTTGTCTAAAGAAATTTAATCCAGGTGGATTAATGTTTGTTTACAAACAGGTTCAAGGAAGCATATGTGCTTAAGGGGTGCATTGGTGCACAAGGAGCAAGAGTGCTCAAGTGAATTATTGTAATTTAAATTTGATAGAATCTATTTTGTAACAAGGGTCAATTTAAAGAAATAAAGTGAGTCTCCAATACTAGTTGGTATTGGACGTGGACTAGCCTATTATTATTGAGGGTAATAGCTGAACCACGTAAAAAAATTTGATTTTATTACTTGTTTTACTTTATTTACTCACAAAAGCTAGTTAGTTATCTTAATAATTAGAATTTGAATATTTTCATTATCTTAAGATAATTATTTAACACAAAGTATTTTCTCTAAGTTATAAATTCAGCAAGATATTTTCTTAAAAACAAACAGTCAATACGGTAGGCCATATTAATTCAGCAAGCTGTATTCATCAATATAGTAGGCTGAATTTAGTAGTTTGGTTTAAAGTTTAAAAATTGGTCATAGATTGCTCTCACACTTATTCAGCCCCCTTCTAAGTGTGCCTTATCTGAATTTCAAATTTCTTTATATTACTTCAATAGTATCGGGCCAGAAGCTCATATTAGAAAAATTGCCTATTTTCTCTTCTAGGATGTATTATACTACAATGAGAACAATTGAAACAAATGTTGCAATACACCAAAAGTGTTCTGACCCAAAAGTTTTTATGCTTTGGAATGATCGTCTTGGTCATACCGGATCTATAATGATGCGTCGAATTATTGATAACTCCTACGAACATCCCTTAAAGAACCAGAAGATTCTTTTAACTACTGATTATTCATGTAGTGCATGTTCTCAAGGTAAATTAATTACTAAACCATCACATTCAAAGATTGTTGTTGAGTGCCTATCTTTCTAAGAAAGAATTCAGGGTGATATATGTGGACCAATGCACCCATCTTATAGTCCATTCAAGTATTTTATGGTTTTAATTGATGCATCAACCAGATGGTCACATGTATGTTTACTTTTTACTAGAAATGTTGCATTTGCTAGACTTCTTGCTCAAATAATTAGGTTGAGAGCAAAATTTCCTGATTATCCAATTATGAAAAGTCGTTTAGATAATGTTGGTGAATTCGCATCTCAAGCTTTTGATGATTATTACATGTCAATTGGAATTGATGTTGAACATCCTGTTGCCCATACACATACTCAAAATGGTTTAGCTGAATCTCTTATCAAGAGACTTCAAATTATTGCTCGACCTTTGCTTATGAAATCAAAATTACCAGTTTCTGCTTGGGGTCATGCTATTTTACATGCTACATCATTACTTCGGATTAGGCCAACTGCTTATCATAAACTCTCACCATTGCAACTTTTGTTTGGCCAATAAACAAATATTTTTCACTTATGCATATTTGGTTGTGATATATATGTACCTATTTCACCCCCATAACGCACAAAGATGGGTCCTCAACGTAGACTTAGAATTTATACGGGTTTTGATTCCCCATCTATCATTAGATATCTTGAACCTCTAACTGGTGAAGTTTTTATGGCACGTTTTAAGGATTGTCATTTTAATGAAATAATTTTCCCACAATTAGGGGGAGAAAAATCATTAACTGAAGAATGACGTGAGATTACTTGGAATGTTCTGACGTTATCTCATCTTGATCCTCATACAAATCAATGTGAACTGGAAGTTCAAAGGATATTATTCATTTGCAAGGAATTACAAATCAATTAGCAGATGTATTCACTGACAATATAAAAATAGTGAAATCTCATATTCCAGCTGCTAATACTCCAACGCAGATTGAAGTCCCTGTAGGACAATCAGTTAATACAATAGCAAATGAATCAAAGCCACACCTGAAGCGTGGAAGACTTATAAGACCCCGAATTTTATGAAATAAAAGTATTCAATTTTTCTTATAATTATTATTCTATTCAGTAAATGGTTAAATTGATAAAATGTTAAAGTTAAGGGTGATATGTGAAAATTTTATAAAGTAAGCAAGTTGTCATAAAATATTCGTTGTGTCGGGGAATATTCGTTTGGTCGGAGAATATTCTTTTTATCGAAAAATATTCGTACGACGACACAATCATTGGTGGACCACATAACAGAATAACTGATGGATATAGAAAGCGATATAAATTACCTTTTTATAAAATTAACGGCAAAATTTTTACCGTTAACTGTTGAAATACCCAGTGATAAAAGTATAGTAATACGCGTTGTTCCACAGTGGTACGCGGTATTGCACAGTAGCACACGATAGTGCACAATATCTCTGATTATTGATACTTACGTAAGAAGTCACTCACTATTTGACTCAATAATTGCTACAGTAAAAATTACACAGTCTTTCATATTATTGATGCAATAATTGCTACATGGATAATTGAATAGTATTTAATATTATTGACTCAATAATTGTCATAATAACAACTGAATAGTATTTCTCATTATTAAATCAATAATTGTCACCCATATTATTGAAATGATATTATTAGATAGTATTATTGACAAGGTCTAGAAAGTTCTGTCGAGGAAAGGGGTTAGGTTATATAATTGCGTGCCAGTAAAGAGAAATCCTTATCGGAAAGCCCCCTCTTTCCTGGGAACGATCTGGTTGTCAATATTGTGAATCTATAATATTAATTAGAAATAGTTATTGAAAGATTGAAGAGTTGTAAATAATTGATGAATAAAAATTATGGATAAATATGACAAATAAATATTTGTTCAATTTTAATATAAATGGAGGACTTTTAACATGATACATTTGTTGAAAAGTTGGCAAATTTTTCTATGGAACCATAATTATTTTCTCTGATAAAATATTCATTCAAATATATTATTATAATATTATATTATAATAGTTTAATGTGATAATATAATAGTATAATTTTATAATTTAAATAGCAATAGTATTATAATAAATTTATGGCATAAGAATAAAATAAGGAGGAAGATAACAAATTGAATTTGAATTCCTTTTTAATTATAATTTTTTGAAAAGCATGTGATAAAGAGTGGAGGTGAGCAAGTTGGTTTTGAAAAGCTTTGTTTCAAAATGCGTGTGCTGCTAAATCACCCGCATGTGAATTTGTTAATGCGGGTGTGCTAGTACTTTTCTATAAATAGGTTGCTTAGTTAAACAATGAAACTCACACCAGAATCAGAAAATTCTTTCTCTATAATATTGAGTGTATTTCTTGTGAGTATAAGGATATTTTGAGTGTTGATAACAGTGCAAGATTTCCTCAACATAATCTTCGTTATTCCAGTCATAACTAATTTCCTATTAAAATAAAGGATATTATTTTTCTCGTAAAGGATGTTATTTTCTTTCAACATTCGTAAAGAATATTATTTTTCTCTTAAATGACGATGTTATTTTCTTTCAACATTCGTAAATGATATTATTTTTCTTGTAAAGGATGTTATTTTCTTTCAACATTCGTAAAGGATATTATTTTTCTCGTAAATGTTGTTATTTTTTCTTTCAATACTCGTAAGGGGTATCATTTTATTTCATACTCCATATTATGTAAGTGATATTATTTCATTTCATATTACTATTCATACGGTACTATTCATGGGCACTATTCATACGGTATTATTCATAACAGAATTGAATTTCATTTTCTTTGTCCAAGTTATCTTTTATGAATCTTATTTTTGAAATTGAATCCATGTTATGATCTTCATGTTGACAATTTGGACATTCTTGAACTCTGAATAAATTGAATTAGAAATCTCTAATATTTATCTTTGATCTCACTTGATTCATTCTTTACGTCATTGTCATAATTCTCAGACTTAAATTATATATGTTGAAAATTATCTTTGGCCTGTAGTGAAAATTAAGATGAACTGTTGATTGGTGAATATCTTTGGCCCGTAGTGCAAAGATGAATTGTTGATTGTTATCTTTAGCCTGTAGTGCAAAGATGAACTGTTGATTGATGGATATCTTTGGCCCGTAGTGCAAAGATGAATTATTGATTGATAACTTTGGCCTGTAGTGCAAAGATGAACATTTGATTGATGAATATATTTGGCCCTTAGTGCAAAGATGAATTGTTGATTGATATCTTTGGCCTGTGAGTGTCTTTAGCCTTTGTGGTAAGGACATTGAGTGTGAAAGTTCTATTAAGCCTTTGTGGCAAGGAGAAACTGTTGATTTACATTATTATAAACATGAATTATGAATTTAACTATAATCTTTGGTGGTTCAGGTGAAGACAGGTCATGATTAAAGTTCTCTTTGTTTTTGGGTACAACAAAGAACTGTTAATAGGTATTACATGAATGAAATATTAATGATAGACTTTTAATTTGGAGGAGATAGTAGAAATTATGTTCTACTTGACTCTTCTAATGGATTGTTGATTCCGCTGCAATTATGGTTAAAAACTTTTATCATCTACTATATTTTCTAAATATCTGATTTATTATTGATGAAGGCTATTGATAATTTAATTATCTTTAGTCATAATATTCTTTGCTGGGCTATTTGTGCTCACCCTTTTACTTCACAATTCCTTTCAGGTAATAAGAGTGTAGCTGGGTTGAGCGGGGATAACAGGGGAATAGAGTGACGGTCTGTGACTGTTGAAGTTTCTCTATACATTATAAAATAGCGAGATAATATATAATTGTATTGAGGACTTAAAATACGTGTGTCGTATTTTATACGTCATTTAATAGTTAATTTTGTTGAACAACAATAGGGTGATGAGAACCCGACTTTGGAAGCGTCTACACCCCATTAGAATGAAGAGGACATAAATCTTTTCGTGTTCCTTTGAAGACTTGAAATATTTATTGCTGTATTTTATACGACATTGTAATAATTTGGGTGTGTATATTATCGTATTATATTCACTACAATATTTGTATTGAAACTCACAACTTATGTGTTGTCGTATTTTGCACGATAGTTTAATAGTTGTATAAATAAAGTTTGTATTTGAATTCTGTACTATGTATTTGGCGACTCAGAATGGGTTGTGTGGACATATTTTGGGGGCGTCACAAGACCGATCGATGTTAAAGATAAAATTCCTCGTAAGAGGAAAGTACAAGAAAAACAAGTTGCAGCCTATAAAAATGCTATACCCATTAAACAGACCACAAAGATAATTGATCTATCCAAAACTTGTGAACAAAAATCTCCTAAAAATAAAATTCTTGAAGAGTTATCCCTTGAAAAAGATGAGTTATCCCCTGGAGAGGATCAGGTACCTGAAAATAACGATATCTCAATACATTATGCACATATTGGAGAAGTATTGGATATAAATAAAATTATTGTCGATAATATATTTTCATACAAAGTTGCTCTCGATATTACCAGAAGTAATGATCATGAATATGAACCATAAACCGTTGATGAATGTCAAAGAAGAAATGATTGGCCAATGTGAAAAGAGGAAATTCAAGCAGAATTAAATTCACTATGTAAACGTGAAGTTTTTGGACCTGTAGTCCGAACACTTAAAGGTGTAATGCATGTTGGATATAAATGGGTATTCGTACGTAAACGAAATGAAAAAAAATGATATTACAAGGTACGAAGCGCGACTTGTAGCACAATGTTTCTCGAAGAGACCCGATATAGATTATGAAGAAACATATGCTCCTATAATGGACGCAATTACATTCAGATTTTTAGTTAGCTTGGTAGCAAAAGAAAATTTGGATATGCGGTTAATGGATGTTGTTACAGCATATCTGTATGGATCATTAGATAATGATATCTACATAAAAATTCCTGAAGGATATAAAATGCCTGAAACATATAATTCTACATCTCGAAGTATGTATTCTATCAAGCTACAAAGATCCTTATATGGGTTAAAACAATTCGGACGCATGTGGTATAATTGCCTCAGTGAATATCTTTTGAAAGAAGGATTTAAAAATAATCTAATTTGTCCATGTGTTTTTATCAAGAAATCAGAATCCGAATTTGCTATTGTTGCAGTATATGTTGATGATCTAAATCTTATTGGGACTCCAGAAGAGTTAACAAAAATAGCAAATTATTTAAAAAATGAATTTGAGATGAAAGATCTTGGTAAGACAAAATTTTGTCTTGGCCTATAAATTGAACATTTTCCGAATGGAATTCTTGTTCATCAATCAACATATACAGAAAAAGTTCTGAAGCAATTTTACATGGATAAAGATCATCATTTGAGCACTCCAATGGTGGGTCGGTCACTTGATATCAAGAAAGATCTGTTTCGACCACAAGAAAATGATGAAGAAACTCTTGGTCTTGAAGTACCATATCTTAGTGCAATTGATGCTTTGATGTATCTTGTAAATTTCGCACGACCTGATATAGCATTTGCAGTTAACTTACTAGCAATGTATAGTTCTGCACCAACTCGGGACATTGGAATGTAATTAAGCATATTTTTCGATATCTTCGTGGGACTACTGATTTTGGATTATTTTATCCAAATGGATCAAAATCATAGTTAGTTGGATATGCTGATGCGGGTTACCTTTTTGATCCACAAAAAGGCCAATCACGAATAGGATAATTATTTACTTATGGAAATACTGTTATTTCATGGAGATCTATTAAACAAATAATTTCTGCTACTTCCTCAAATCATGCAGAGATTATTTCAATTCATGAAGCGAGTCGTGAATGTGTTTGGTTAAGATCGGTAATTCAGAATATTTGTGAGAACTGTGGATTATCATCAATCATAACTAGTCCAATAATAGTATTTGAGGATAATGTCGCTTGTATCACTCAAATTAGGGGAGGCTATATCAAAGGTGATAGAACCAAGCATATTACACCAAAATTGTTTTATACACATGAGCTCCAGAAGAGTGGAGATATTGATGTAAAGCAGATACGATCATGTGATAATTTGGCTGATATGTTTACTAAACCATTACCAACTGTGACTTTTAAGAAGATGATGCAAAGTATTGGCATGCATCGACTTAAGGATATTTTTACCATTAACAGTGGTACTCATGAGCGGGAGTAAATTTTTTAAAGGATATCTGCTGATTGTACTCTTTTTCCTTCGCTAAGGTTTTTTTTCCCATTGGGTTTTCCTTTGCAAGGTTTTAATGAGGTAATCCTATGGAACTAGAATTTATATAAGAATATTGTACTCTTTTCCTTAGCCAAATTTTTTCCCACATGATTTTTCTTTGGTAAGGTTTTTAATGAAGCATATTCTTAAGAAGTGGTCATCCAAGGGGGAGTGTTAGAAATTAATTAATTAAAGTAAGCACCAAAATAAATGGTGGAAACTTAAGCCTTTAAGTTGCTTTAATGCAACTTAAAGGCTTAAGTTTCCACAACACATCCAAAATATTTCTTTTGATATCAAAAGAATTGTGGATGACCACTTGAATGCAAGAGATTATTAATATATATATTTTGTTCTCTTCTTAATTTATTTTATCTATCATTTCACAACACATCTATCTATTATTTATAATAGCGCAAATATCGTTTTATTGTATAAGTTAATTGAAATATTTTGACTCGTCCTGAATTGAGTTTGACTCATTATAGTTGTATTGAATTGGTTGATACTTTTATTTTATTTTATTTATATTATATCATAAGATATATCTCTTATATCCTGTGACCCAATATCCATCTAGGTAATTCAACTCGTCAAACTTTTTTGTTTCATCGAGTGGACCTTTCTAGAGACCCTTCCTCAAAAAGTGACTTTCGAAAATTCTTATATTTATGATTCCATGATGAGATACAAAAAAAAGAAATCAGTATTCTGTTGGGATATTTCACATGAATCTTACATTTAATAAATTCAAGAGTGTAGATGGGTTAATAAGTATGGTAGAGCCTCAACCTAATAGGTTAACCTTTTAGGTAAGGAGGTGGTCTAATATGCTTATTGGGCTAATCTACACAGGTGTGCGCTGCATTGGTGATGAATTGATTCCGCTACAAATTGGTATCGGAGCTCATAGTTTTATGGGCCCAAGTATCAACTCTAGGGTGCGAGGGGAGTGCGAGGGTGCATTCACAAGCCTCGTGGTCGGAGAAAATAGAGTCCATGTATCAACTCCATGGTGCGAGGGGAGTGCGGGGAGTGTATTTGTAGGCCTCGTGGGTGAAGAAAATAGAGTTGAATCAGGTGGACCACGAGAAGATTTGAGTCGGGTGGAGCGGGCTCAAAATAGCTTTGGGAAAGTTGCTCAGGGTGGAGCAAGGTTGTACTCACACGTTTGCCTCGGGCGTGGTGGAGTAGTATTAGAGTTTAGTAGAGCTCTTGAAGGGACTCAAAGAAGGTGTGCTTAATGGTGACTACTCTAGTATGATATTTGTGATGGATATTCAAGTGAAAGATGGAGGGTTAATAAGTATGGTAGAGCTTCAACTTAATAGGTTAACCTTTTAGGTAAGGAGGTGGTCCAACATGCTTATTGGGCCAATCTACACATGTATGTGCTGCATTGGTGATGAATTGATGTGGGATGGATCGTACAATTCCGCTACAGATTCATCAATACCTTCTTCTTGGTGCCAATGAGATGTGATCTCCACAAAGAAGAAGAAGAAGAAGAAGAAGAAGAGGAAGAATGCCACTAGAATCTTCTTTCACAATCTCTTTCAAGCTTGAGAGCCAGGAAGTCGCCGACCCCCATATTCGACCCTGTAAATTGCTGATGCTAACGACACAGAAGCTCTGAGGCCAAGAGTTGACACCGCTTCTTGATTTCAGACTTCATTGACGAGCTTGTGTTGGGTGGGGGGGTGCACAACCAGAAATCGGGCTTGAAGTTCTCACCTTACCAACGAGTCTACTGCTGGTGGTTGTTGGTCACGGTTAATACAAAAAAATCCAATAAAAATGAATATTTTACATGGAGGAGTGTGTATCTGTATGTTGGGTGTTCTTCTGTAGTGCGACCCGGCGGGACGGGGAATGTGTTACCTACTCTTAACAGTCAAAGCGAGCCCTTTTATTCTGAATTAAAGAATTCAGAATAACTAGAAATATCTTAAGAGAAAAAGAGATCGTTTGGATTCGAGGCGAAACCGTCTCCGCTGTTACAGAGTTCTTTTGCTCTAATCTCCAGAATTAGTAAATTCCCTTTCTTGGTAAATAATTCATTCATAAAATATATAATAGAATTTGTAGACAATTCAATGTAAATGCAAGTAAATTAATTGGTATTTCCTTTCTTTATAGGCATTTAGTTGAATCCAATACTCTATTTGTTGGAAACCTGAAATGTATTATACATTCATTTAGAATCCTTTTTAGTTATTCTTCTTCCTTATTTATTTATTTATTTATTTATTTATTTTTGTTTTGAGAGCGAAGATGTTTTATTAAGCACTAAAAATGAACATGAATACCCTTTCGGGATAAGATCATGTCTAACAATTTTAATAAATAATGATAAAAATAACATTACAAAGTTACTTTATATATGATTTTTAATTAATACTCTTTATGTTTTAGAATTGTAGACAATTTTTTTAGTTTGATCCAAAATTAGAGATATACTATCTTTATTCCCAAAAAGATGACTAAAAGTACAAATATTTTTGTCCCAAAAAGATGATATAAAGTATATGATTTGACAAGTAACTTAGGGACTGTTTGATAAAACTAATCGAAATGGTCTGAATAATTAAGCACACTTGAATGACTATATGAAATAGAACTTGATAATTGAATATTGAATGAATAAAGTGTTTGATAATTATCTGTTTGAATCATTTGAATGAAGGTATTTTCCCATTTTAACCCATTAAGTTAGTTTAAATGGGTTATTCTAGTGTGTGTGCCTCTCTCTCTCTCTCTCTCTCTCTCTCTCTCTCTCTCTATATATATATATATATATATATATATATTGTAACGACCCCAAAATTAGCCAACCCAGATCTAGTGCGTTAGATAACATCTTGAACTAGCTTATTACCAATATTTACTAAACAAATGCAGATACTTTAAAATTTCTCTTTTTATCTTTCCTTCGCTTTCTGAATCGTAACATTTACGAAATCATTATATGATTTATTTAATTGGAGTAAATGTACTATGAGCTTTCAAGTCTCAAGACATAATCTTTTCTGTTAATGATTCATTTATGAAATTCTTACATGCAAAATAATCACCGTGCGTAATACATTCCCACTTCAGAACAAATAATCTTCATCTATGAATAGTTCAAAGATTAACATATTTGTTGTTTACACATATAACACTATCATTATAATTATTCCATACGAACTCAACTAAGAAAGTAGCCTTCCTTTCATGCGTTTTTGATCACGAGATAACACATCGTAGCTTTAATTAACCTGCAAATTAAGCAAGATTGAGCACGACGGCCCAACAAGTCTAACAGCTTATCATGCATCATGTAGCACATAATTTCATATTTAATTCATGCTTAATAATCTTTTCGCATATTATCAATGCAACATCAACTTATCAATGATCATATATCACATACTTCAATAGACTGAGTTCCATAACTCAAAAACAAATTAGTCATAAATTGACTTCGATCATTCACAAAGCAAGTAATGTAGTTCATGGATATCCACATACTTATAAACATAAGTCATGCTAACGGTTAATTCATATCCATTTACAAGTTCACATAAATAAACTGAAAAAATTGTCTGTCGCGTTGATTACAACTTTAGTTTAACAACTAATAGCTATCTTCGCTTCACAAAATCCTACACAGTCATATAATCACACACATACATCAGTCATACTGATTTATTGCGCGAAATTTATATTAGCCTAACACAATAGCTTTATTAACTTTACTTCGCTATTTAGTTTCATTTAGAAACTTTTATCCAACCCTTGCTTGATATAAGTCATTCCATGTTCGGGTATACTAGACACCTTGTGTCTCATGTATTCTAATTTTAAAAACTTATACTCTTATGCCCCAAGATTTAGTCAAACATTATACCCTTCCTGATAACTCTGCAGCATGGCCCGGTCGCGCTGCATTTATGGCGCGCCACTTCCTTTTCAGCCTATATGAGGGTTTCAAGTTCATTATCAAATGAGTTAGTATATCACTTGATTTTCTATAGAAAATTAAATTTAGATATTTCAATATTGCCTTGAACACCATTTGATGTATTTAAATACATCGCATGTATCAACACTTTGCAAGTTTTATCCCAAACTAGACCTTTGAATTTACTTTCAAAAACTTGTTTTAATTTCTTATTTAAAACTCATTCAATTTATGCTATATTAAGTCAATACTTGCATAGTTGGCCTGGACATCCTTTAAGATACATAATAGAGCATAGAGGACCTTTGTATGTACTTAAAGCTCGGGATAAGGTTCAAAAATGTCCCTGATATTTTCTCCAATGTCTATCGAACACCCTATACTTTTTTTTGTCCAAAAATACCCTTAACGTTATGTTTTTTGGAATTCGTTCAATGCACTTAGTTGATGATACGCCACATGTATATAAACGGAGTTGACAAATTGAATATATTTTCTTTGACGTGGGCTGCTACATAGTCAAAATACTAAAATTCAAAACATATTTGATGTGGCTGCCACATGAAAGTCAAAATATTTAAATATTTATTAAAAAATACTAAAAATACTAAAATACTAATTAAAAAAATACATATTAAAATACTAGTCCACACCGCCACCAGTCCACCACCCACTCCACCACCACCGCCACCAGTCCACCACCCACTCCACCACCACTCCACCACCGCCACCACCACCACAACCAGTCCACCACCGCCACCACCACCACCAGTCCACCATCACTAGAGACATCAACACCACCAACAAAATTCAGATCCATATAATCCACCAACAAAATTCAGATCATCACCAACAAATTCACCACAAATACATACAAATCCACCCAATCTATCAATACTACAAAAATCTACCCGATCTACTTGAAAATTTATTACTTGAAAATTAATATCAAAATTAAAGAAAGAAATCGGAGAAGATAACCACAATAGAAGAAGGCATCATCGAGACACCACCATTAGAGACCTCGCGAATCTGAAAGCCTCTCCGCTTTGAGAGACCTCGCGAGTTTTTCTCCCAGTCTACTAGAGAATCACTAGCTTTCCGTAGCTTATCCGCCGCCGAAATCCCTGAATCGCCGGAATCACTCGCGAGGTAAGGTTGGTAATTAGGGTTTAAGCGTCGGCGTGAGTGTAGGAGAGGAAATCGACGGCCAGACGGATCCAATACAAGCTGATAGAAGGCGAAGATGAGCCGGAAAAGGTGAGAGTTTTGAGACGTCGGAGAATTGTTTCTTCAAAGGATCGAGAAACACCCATGGCTGCTGCTTTTCTTTAAAGGATCGAGAAATACCCATGGATGCTGCTGCTATTCGATTAAAACAGTATATATTAATATTTAGTAAAATAATTTTAGTATGTAAAAAGTATATAATACTAATATTTAGTAAAATAATTTTAGTATTTTAGTATTTTTTTAATTAATAAAATAATTTGAATTTTAGTATTTTTTAATTTTGATTTTTTTAGCATTTTAATATTTTTTAATTAGTATTTTAATATTTTTTACTTAGTATTTAGTATATTTTAATTAGTATTTTAATATTTTTTAATTAGTATTTTAATATTTTTTACTTAGTATTTAGTATATTTTAATTAGTATTTTAATATGTCAGGATGCTCGGTAGACATTGGAAAAAATGTCAGGAACATTTTTGGACCTTATCCCTTTAAAGCTCATATTACATAAAACTAATTTTGGAAAAATTGTAGACCAGCGAGGCCGCGCCACTTCGGAGCAGACTCTATTCTTTTCAACTGCAGAACCCAGCACTCAAGCCAACTCTACTTACCTAGCCATCCCTTATGGCATTATATATACCCAGAATAGTGAACACATATCTAGAATTAGGATTGTATCACCATTTAAAGTATACAAAATAGAAATTTCATAATTTTTAGATGAATTCCTCTTTTAGGCAATTTGACAAATGTCTTGTAGACAGAGTTTAAAAAGGTTAGTTTCATAGAAGTTTGAGCATCTTTCAACCCAGATTTCTTATAGAAATCCGTTACAAACCATCCTAATAACCATATGCTACATAATTAGCCATAATTCATGTTCATATACATAGAACCCAAGTATAAAATTTCTTTATTTTACTTAAGAGTCTAACCACTAATCATAATCAAAGGTAGATTATTACCTTTTTAAACCAAAATCCTTGCTTAATCTTCTTCAATCCTTCCATTAGAACTTTCAATTTCAGTTGCTATCACAACTTTTGAAGTTTTGCAGAGTTTATATATACCAATAGAGTAGGAGAGTCGAAGAAACTGAAAAATGGGAAAATGGAGCTCTGATTTTATAGAGAAATCCAGCCTTGCACATTACGTTACAGAAGAGCTACAGAAGAGTTGTGCATTAAGTTTAGTTTTACTCAAACCAATTCACATTCCATAACCTATATGTATATACTCCCTCCGTCCCACGATAAAAGTCCTGGTGGACTTTTCACGCATATTAAGAAGAGGAATGAAATGACAAAATTGCCCATAATAATGTCATTAAATATATAGAGAGAATTAGAATAAAAAAAATATGAGATATTTAATGCTACGGGTATAATAGGAAAATATATGTAAAAGTTTGGTTATTAAAGGAAAATAGACATTTAACATGGGACTACCCAAAATAGTAATAAGGACTTTTATCATTAGACGGAGGGAGTATTAAATATATCAATTTCATACATGTAACTATATAATAAAATTATCTCAATTACACATCATGATTTTATTTATTCTCATAAAAATTATTCATCCACACTAAATAATTATTGTGACGCCCCCAAAATTAGGTATACATCACCCATCTTGGGTGCCGACATACGTAGTATGAAATTCAAATACAACTTACTAATACAACCGTCGTGTAATCAATACGACAAACATAAACCTGTGAGTTTGAATACAAATATTATCTACTGTAGATTATACAAACTCGAAAGGAGTCCTCATTATAATTATTATCACACTATTTCACGTAATAGTGAGGGACTACTAATGCTATCTTCGGACTATCACTCGCTTCCCGACTCGTCCCAAATATATATTACATTTTCAAGAAGTAACGAAAAGAAAAGGTGAAAGTGAAATTAACTAGCCTAAGAAGAAGAAATATTATGACTAAGATAATGCAGAATAAATTATCATTAGTCTCCAATAATGTTAAACCGATAAAATATAATGACATCAAGTTTAATGCGCAATTTAACAAGCAATCCATTAAAAAAGTCAAGTAGAAAATAAAATCTACTATCTTTTATGATTTAAAGGTTTTTCATCATTTTATCGGCGAGACTCAAATTTTAATAAATATTCTACATCATCGAATCACCCCTGCATTACACGGCCAAGAATATTCTTTAAGATCGCGACCACAATTATCCATGCACTACGGGCCAAGAATATTTGTGTATTCATTAATGATCATGATCATGCCAACAATCGTCCCATCAATGCACTACGCCAATGAGAACTTTTACCATATCATTTGTAACATTACTTTATCGTGATTACAATCAATAATCCTCAATCATAATCATACCAAATCCATCTTTGCACTATCTGCACCACGTATGACTTTCAACAAAATATAAACACGAGGATGATGACAATGATATAAGAATTCAATAAAACAAGTTCAAGAATTATTTTATCCAAGAATTATTAACGTCCAAATTGTCGACATGATCTTGTTTTGTAGAGTAAAATTCAAGAATGATCGAAAGAATATTTCCATGAAAAGATATCTTTGGATGAAGCGCGAAATATCGAGGATATTCTACTAATTTCATGGAGTATAGAAGTTGAAACTTTAACCAACCGAGTATAATAAAGAATGGAATAACAAAAGAAATCACCATGCACGCGGTTTCTTGATGTAGGCGAGGTTATTCCAATGTATAATAATAATGAACCGAGTCAAGCAAAATTTGCAAAGGCGGGGATGTTCCAACGTAATAATAAAGATAGAATCCGTGTCCTGTAAAACACACGACAGATGTTCCAACGAGAATAATAATAAGATTTTAATCAGTCCGTAAAAAAACACGTATTGCGAGGATATTCCAACGGAATAATAATAAAGACGGAACCGAGTGCGATGTAAAACACACGTATGTAATGTTCCAACGAATAATAGAAGAATGTCACCAAGTATAGGGTGAGATCACAGATATCTGAGTTATTCCAATGTAATAATAAGAATTGGAATAACAACAGCTTCTTTTCATGAATAAGAAAGAATAACACTCCTTACGAGTCACAACAAATAATATTCCCTACCTTAAGAATAAAGACTTGGATATATAAGTAGTGAAGTAGTAGAATACTTTCTTCTTTCTCTATATAGTTTATCTCTGTAGTTTCAAATTGAATTAAATGAAAATAATGAATGAATGAGCTTCTATTTATAGAAAAATGGAATGCGTAAGAACTAACTCATGAATCTATCGAGATTGATTTACTTTAATATGACGATTCCATATTTAAAGCAAAATAAAATATAATATATTCTATTTATAATCTAATAAAACGAATAACTTTATAAAAGATTTTACTACGCAAAACACTATGCAGTACTTATGCAAAACACTATGCGTAATAAAATATAATATATTCTAATTATTGTACTAATAAAATGTATAACTTTATAAAAGTATTCTGCATTTTATATAAAAAAAGATTTTACTATGCAAAACACTATCACAGACAACATCTATGCAACACTATGCATAATAGAATATAATATATTCTATTTATAGAATAACTTTATAAAAGTATTTTGTTTTATATAAAAAGATTTTCTGTATTATTACATTAATAATACCAACAAAACTGAGTGACTTATCACTTAAGCATCAATAATTAATACTGTGTGTTATTATGCAACCACGCGTATTACTGTACTTTTAACACCGGGTGTTTCAACAGTTAACGGTAAAACTTCCGCCGTTATTTTCATAAAGTATTTTTGTCATTTTCTCAATTCGACAATAATTTCGTTGTGGGGTCCACCAATGACTTTCCCGTTGTACTAATATTCCCTGTTAAAATGAATATTCCCCGACCAATCGAATATTATATAACAACTTGCGTACTTTGCAAAATTTATAAATATTACCCACAACTATTATATCAATTTCACTCCATAATATTCAAAAATAATATTTATAGAAAATTCATCTTTATTCAAAAATTTGGGGTTTTACAATTATACATTTATAATATTACACTACAAATTATGAAATTGCATTCATAATTAAAATAAACATCTCTATTAAATTAAATATTTTCATTAAAATAATTAATATTTATTCCAATAATTATTTTAATAAATTATGCAATTATGATGTATAATTATTTAATTTATTTCCTTTTATAAATTGGCTTAAGA
The DNA here is from genome assembly GCA_020205615.1 of Panax quinquefolius. Lineage (NCBI taxonomy): Eukaryota > Viridiplantae > Streptophyta > Magnoliopsida > Apiales > Araliaceae > Panax > Panax quinquefolius. The sequence continues at coordinate 134,287,408 of CM035172.1, read as the reverse complement.
CAATTTATTTAATCACAACTTAAATATTAATTTAATTTATTAATCTTGACACCAATATTTATTTATAGAAATATTAGTTTTTCTCACATCATATTCAATTTATATTTGATTGACATAATATAGTGTATTAGGTCATTACATAAATGTATTACAATTATATGCAATATATTAACTCTCTCATTTTATTAAAATAAAAATATTTACCTTAATTCACTATTTAATTAAGTGAATTAATCACATCATTTATGAAATTTAATTCATAGCTCTATTCCCATTCAAGGCTTTAATATTCAAATTCTATTATTTCATAATATAATTTTTAACTTAATTTAAATTAACTAATATTATTCTTGTTAATTTATTTTGCCAATATATTTCTTTTCGTAACTAATTTTGTTCACTTTCTTTAATAGTTTAATTTACTATTAAATCTTATTTTACCCAATATATGAATATATATTTCTCTTTTATATACACATTTAATTTTTTCACAACAAATCACATATTTTAAAATATATAACACATATATGATTACTCGAACTCGACGAATCTCATAATAAAATTTTATTTATTAAATTCTTATTTTAATAATTTCTGAAAATCTTGGTACACACACACACACACACACACACACACACACACACACATATATATATATATATATGGGAAAAGGGTCAAAAAAGCCCCTGATATTTATCCCAATGTCCCACTTGCACCCTAAACTAATTTTTTTTCCAAAAGTACCCTTAACGTTACATTTTGGGTCATTCATGCTCAATGCGGCGTGAGCAGATCCCCAAAGGGGGGAGGGCTAACAATTACATTAAAAAGTTTACTATGAAAAAAACTAGAAATCAAGCTACATCATGTACTAGTTTTAATTTGTTGAACTAGATAATTGAATTCTACGAGTATCCATGTTCTCAAACGCTTTCAAAATTGCTTCGTTATCAATAGTCGCAAATATCTCTCTCTCGATAAACACCACCAAAACTAAGAATAGTCACATGTAATCCGGATCGACAACTATAAGATTCGGGTTAAACTCAAAATATTAGCATTTGAAGTTTGTGGTGGTTGTTCAACACTACCGTAAGATTCATTGGGACCTCTAGGCCTTTTTGGTGCGAAATATCTAAACATTTCAATTTTATACTAATAACCTATAAAATAGAACATAAATATACCATTTGTTATTTTTAATTTTAATGCCCCACAAATCACAATTACTTAAAGGCTTGAAGTAAAACCAAAAATGTAGCAAGTCATCAAGAATGCGTAAACTTAACTTACCTCGGCTAATCGGCTTGGTGGTGGTGGTGATGTATTGTGGACGAAAGCGGACGTTCGATGGCGGAAGAAAGCGGCGTTTGGCGGCGGACGACGTCGTCGTCGGCAGCAACAACAAGCAAAGAAGTGGCGGAGCTGACGAGTCGTCATGTTCTTGCTCTTATTTCTTTCTCAACTCCAAATCCCTAATTGGCTAATTCTAATTTGCAATCGTGAATTTGTGATGTTTTCTGTTACTTCTTTACTGAGTATAGCGTCGTTTTTGGACCGGGTTTAAAAAATAGAACATATATTATATATACATCAGAGAACCGGAGAAGAAGGGACGGGGAGACTAGCCGAGTCTTAGGGACCTGGAGAGCGCTTGAGAGAGGGGGTGGACGGGAAGGAGGTGGTTGGTTTATGCAAATGAGGGGTAAAAAATTCCGACGGGAGGGAGGCGTGCCCCCTCTGCCTCCCCCCTTCCTCACTTGTTCATCAGGCCCCTACCGCTAACAAAAACAAACGGAATTAAAATGTGATGACGTGGCGGAGACTTAAATATAAAATATATTCTAAATAAAACAATATATATATCATTTAATCAAAACAAAAATAATAAAATTCAAAATAAAAAGCATAACATATTTACATCATTTAATCAAAATAATAAAATTCAAATTATTTTGTTAACTAATCAAAATAACTAATTAAATAAAATAAGTTGTATAACATATTTACATCATTTAATCAAAATACTTAAATTACTAAAATCATAATACTAAATAATATTTTAAAATTCAAAACTGAGTATTGTGATTATTTTAGTAATTTTAATATTAATTTTAAAATCATATCAATTTAAAAATATTATGATGTAATTTGAAATTTTTAATACATTTTTAAAATATTATTACATCATCAAATTATAACATATATATTGTTATGTATAGATTATTACATCATCTTATTTATATTATTTATAACATATATAGATTATGTATAGATTATTACATCATCAAATTTTATATAGTTTAAAAATATTATTTAGTATTATGATTTTAGTAATTTAAAATTTTATATCAATTAGTATTTAGTATTTTAATAATGTAATTTGAATTTTTGTTGTTTTGATTAATTAACAAAATAATTTGAATTTTAGTATTTTTAGTATTTTTTTTAATTTGATTTTTTTAGTATTTTCGTATTTTTTAAATTAGTATTTTAGTATTTTTTTTAAATTAGTATTTGGTGTAAATATGTTATGTTTTGAATTTTAGTATTTTATTAAATGATGTAAATATATTATACAACTTATTTTATTTAATTTGTTGTTTTGATTAGTTAACAAAATAATTTGAATTTTATTATTTTGAATCCCCCAAAATAGGTATACATCACCCATTCGAGTTGTCAATACATGATACGAAAACAACTACAACTTTATTATTACAATAGTAAAAGCGTGAGTTTGAATACAAATATTATCTTCTGACAATATCTATACTCAAATAAATCCTCATCACATTTATTGATACATTATTTTACAAAAATGGTGAGGACTACTAAACAACTCTCTCTAGAACTTTCATTCCATACCCAGGCTACGTACTTTCGCTATATTCTAGCCTCTGAGAAGAAAAATGGAACAAAAAGGAAAAGGTGAGCTCAACTAGCCGATAAAGAATATTATGACTAAGATAATATACAACAAATTATCGTTAGTCTTCAACAGGAAAAATCTAATAGAATACAATAGACAACAAATTTTAAATCAATATTACATGACGCGAAATAATAATTCATTAGAAGAGTTAAGTAGAGAATGCAAACTACTATCTTCATGTATGAATTTAAAAAGTTCATCGTCTATCTTTTATCCTGTAACATCAATCGATATATATCGGAATCAAATATTCATCTTTTTACTACTGGGCCAAAGATATTCATCGATTAGTCATGTTCATCTAAACACTGTTCATCTTTGCCTCTGGGCCAAGATATTCTTCAAAATCATTCATCTTTGCACTACGGAGCCAAAGATATTCCATAATATCATCATTTAAGGCGAAAGATGATGAAAAATATTTTTAAAAGAAACAAATCCGATGAAACAAAATGACAAGGATTAAGGATTAAGGATTAGTACTTTGTTTTATCCACGTCCAAAAATACCTCAAAAATAATCACGGTGGTGTAAAATTCAAGAATGATCAAACATGGATACAATCAAAGCTAGTATCCGAATAGATATTTTGGACAAAAAGAAAATTTTTATTTTTCGATGAATAGTGTAAAGTGATTAAGTGAATAATGTCATATATCGTGAATAGTCTTAGTATCGTGAATAGTAACTCAGACACCAAAAGTTCCAAATTTGATAAAAACTTGGATCAATATTTCAACATAATGATATTGAAGAAATAATATCATTACTGAAAAAAATAATATCCCTTACCTCGAAAAGCAGTACTTCTAGTTGAAACACCAGGATATAGGTTATGACTTGAACTTGACTTGCAGTATAGCAATACTCAAAGTATACTCAAAATACTCACAAGAATAAACTCGATAATATAGAGAGAAAAACTTGAGTTTACGGTGTGATTTTCAATTCTAACCTAAGCACCTATTTATAGAAATTGCTTAGAACACCAAAGCGAAAATTTAATATAATAATATTATATATATTACAAATTCTCTCACACATTAGCATCTGAAATCAACAATCTTAACACATGTTAAATGAGTCCCAACAATGTAAAAAACGTTTTTGTAATTAAAATATTTTAAACTTCCAAAAATTAATTATTTGAACTTGAACTTCAATAATTCATAATAAATAGCCCTTTTATCAAAAAATTCGAATCTCATAATTTTTATAGGAAATTCAATTCTCTACAACTTTGCGAAGAAAGTTTTCCAAATTCCAAGCAAAATTGACCGAAATCCACAAACGCAAGCGATTTTACAGTATAATCAAATTTCGATCAATAAATGGGGTCCACCGAGCATGTTTAACATGTTTTAAACATTTATTGCAACAAAAATACTCTTCCTCCTCGTATACTCATATATCCCACATTAGATTGTAAAAATATCACCATTATTATATTATTAAAATATAATAATACATTTAAATGAATTATCTTATCGAGAAAAGATAAAATTTCAATTTTCAACAATTGTCACATTAAAATTTTTCTCCATCTATATCCACATAAAATCAATATTTTCCTCATCATATGAATCAATAATTAATTATTCACAAATAATATTACGAGAATCACAATATTGACAACCGAGGCGGTTCCAGGAAGAGGGGGCTTTCGATAAAATTTCTCCTTCTTGGCCTTGATTAGGTGACCAAACCTCTCCTTAGAAGCAGAACTTTCTAGACATTGCCAATAATGTTATCTAATAATATTATTCGGATAATATGAATTATTGCATCGATAATGAAAAATATTGTGTAATGACAATTATTGAAACAACAACAATATAAAATATCAATGCAAAGTGATTATTAAATCAATAAAATCTTTGAGCGATAATTCACGTAACCATTATTAAGTAGTGCCTTCTTACGTAAGAATCAATAATTGGTGCAATACCATTTACTACTTGTGTTTTAACCATAGAGTATTTTAACGATGATTAATTGTAACAACTACTGCAGTTATTTTTAAAACCACTTATATTTGTCGTTTTCTTCATCCAATCGCTTTTAGTTATAGGGCCCACAAAATCTTCTGCGTAGTCGTCTTTAATATTCCCCAACGACAAAGAATATTCCACGACCAAAGCGAATATTCCCAGAACAATGATGAATATTTTATAACCACTTACTTATTTTTTTGAATATTTAAGTATTTTACCCATAACTATTCACATTAATCAAATCAACCCTTACTATTTCAAAATAATAAATAGAAAATTAAATTTCATTAATAATAAGTTGGGGTCTTACAACCTCCCTCCTTATGAAATTTCATCCTCGAAATTGACGTCGTGCACAGTGTTTGAAAAAGGTGAGGATACCTCGCTTTCATTTCCGTTTCAATTCCCAGTCATTTCCTCTATAGCATGATTCCTCCACAAAACTTTAACTTGTGGTATGACCTTTCTTAGCGTAGGACATGCTCCTTCTATCCAAGATCTTGGCAGTACCTCCTCATCACGTTAAGTCTTGGCTATCTCGTCCGGTTCTAACTCTATAACGTGGTTTGGGTCTTTCACATATTTACGAAATACGGATATGTGAAACACATTATGAACACGAGACATACTCGGAGAAGTAACGCGAGTCTATAGGCTACATTTCCTACTCGATCAAGAATTTGAAATGGACCAATAAATCGTGGATTGAGCTTTCCTCTCTTCCCAAATCTTGTAACTCCTTCCATGGAGCAACTCATGACAATACATGATCCCCATACTAAATTCCACGTCCTTTCGATGAAGATCCGCATAACTCTTTTGTCGATCTTGTGCTTGGTTTATATCGTTGTCGAATCATTTGGATCTTTTAGGTGAGTCATACGTACTTAACTTTCGGGTCCCAACAATGTTGCTTCACCCACCTCATCCCAACATATTGGAGAGCGACACTTTAAATCCATATAATGCTTCAAATGGAGCCACACCTATACTTGCACGATAAGCTGTTGTTGTAGGAGAATTCCACCAATGGTAAATACTTATCCCAACCGCCCTTGAAGTCTAGGACACGAGTCTTAATAGATCTTCAAGAGTTTGAATAGTCCTCTCGATTGTCCGTCCATTTTGGGGATGGTATGCGAAACTAAATCGCAAATCCGTGCCCATAGCTTTTTGCAAGCTAACCCAAAATCTTGAAGTGAATCTTGGGTCACGATCCGAAACTATGGATCTTGGCATGCCATGCAACCTCACAATCTCATTCACGTCACATACTAGCAAGAAGCGTTCAAGGGAATAAGTCTCCGTGTCGGCAAGAAATGAAAGCGAGACTTGGTTAATCTATCAACAATAACCCAAATAGCATTGATGCCTTGAGAACCCGTGGAAGACCGTAATAACGAATCCATGGTAATGTGTTCCCACTTCCATTTGAATCTCAAGTGGTTGCAGCGGACCCTTAGGTACTAGATGCTCGCTTTTTACGTTGACAAGTTAAACACATTGAGATAAACTTTGCAATCTCTCTTCATATTGTTCCACCAAAATGTATGTCAAGATCACGATACATTTTAGTACTTCGAGGATGGATTGCAAATGGTGTATTGTGTGCCTCCATCATAATCTTGTACTTCAAATCGAGTCGTTAGGGACACAAAGTGCAGAGTGGACTCAAAGTATTCCTTCTTCATCAATTCTCGCTTAGAATAGCTCCTTCTTGTACTTTCTTCTTCATACGCATCGGCTCAAATTCGGTGGCTTGAGCACCCTTAACTTTTTCTATTAAAGTTGGCTCTGTCGTATATACTTGACATCATCGCACTCATTCCGCATATGATCTTCTACTACTCAGCGCGTCGGCTACCGTTCGCTTTTTCGGGATGGTATTGAATAGTGTGGTCGTAGTCTTTCAATAGCTCGAGCCAGCGTCATTTTGCCGCGTGTTGAGTTCTTTTTGAGTGAAGAAATATTTAAGGCTTTTATGGTGCGAATATATCTCCACTTTCTCCCCATATAGATAGTGCCTCCATATCTTTAGCGCAGCTTGATCTTTGCGCTGACTCTAGATCATGAGTAGGATAATTCCTCTCATACTCTTTAAGTTGTCGCGAGGCATAAAGCTATGACTTTCCCATGTTGCATGAGAACACATCCTAACCCTTTGCACGAAGCATCGGCAGTAGATAACAAATCCATCCGAACCGGATGGTATTGTTAGAAACAGTCTTGAAATAAGTCTCCTCTTAAGCTCTTGGAAACTCTTCTCGCATTCTTCGCTCCAAACGAATTTTGTATCCTTCCGAGTTAAATTTGGGTTAATGGAGTAGCGATTAGAAAACCCTTCCATGAATCTCCAGATAATAACCACTAGACCCGAAAGCTTACGTGCTTGATCCACCGACTTGGTTGCTCCCAACTTTGTATTGCTTCAATCTTGGCGGGGTCCACGGATACTCCATGTTTTGACACCACGTGCCCAAAGAAATGCTACTTCCTCGAGCGAACTTCGCATTTCTTCAATTTGGCATATAGTTTGTTTTCACGAAGCCTTTGGAGTACCGACTTCAAATGGTGCTCATGATCTTCCGCGACTTTTGGAATATATGAGGATGTCATCAATAAAGACAACAACAAAGCGATCCAAATATTCCTTGAATACTCGGTTCATCATATCCATGAAAGCCGCGGAGCATTAGTCGATCAAAAGACATGACTAAGAATTCATAATGCCCGTCTTAGGGTTCTAAAGGCGGTCTTTGGAATATCCTCGGTTCTAATCTTGGTGATGATATCCGAGCGAAGATCGATTTTGAAAAAATTGTGCCCCTTACAAATTGGTCAAACAAGTCATCAATACGAGGTGAGGATACCTATTCTTGATGGTGACATGGTTCAATTCCCGATAGTCGATACAAAATCGCATACTCCCGTCTTTCTTCTTTCTGAATAAAAGCAGAGCACCCCAAGGAGATGTCTTGGGGCGAATGAAACCGATGTCCAACAATTCTCAGTAGTTGGACCTTTAACTCCTGAAGTTCAATAGGAGCCATTCGATATGGGGTTTTAGAAATGGGCTTTGTACCGGGTTGAAGATCAATAAAGATTCAACTTCACGTTACGGGGTAGGCAGGAAGTTCTTGAGAAATCGTCGGAAAGTCGATAACAACGGAATATTATTCAAATTTGGCGTGTCTTTATTCAAATCCATAACATGGGCTAAGAAAGCTTGACATCCGTTTTTCAATAAATGAATAGCTTTATGATTAGATATGACGATGATTGATTTTAATGGTTTAGTTGCTTGAATTAAATACAACGAGTTGGTTAGGAATATGAAAACTAACAACCTTACGAAAATAATCAATTTTGGCATGATGAGTAGTTAACCATCAATCCCTAAAATCACATCAAAAGCAAGTATCTTTAAAGAGATAAGGTCAATGAGGTAAGGTGATGGTGCCAACTTGAATCAAACAAGATTTATAAGCAATGGATGTGATGAAAGTTTCTCTAACGGAGTTTCCACGAGATAGGTCAAAGTCTAATTTCTCCTGAGTCAAGTTTAAGCGTTGAGCACATGCGGAGAGATAAATGAATGGGTATGCTTAGGGTATCAAGTAAGGTATAAACTTCGCAAGAATTTATAAATAGCTTACCGTGATCACCTCATTTGGGTTCCTCGCATTTTGACCGATCACAACAAACGCTCTTCCGGAATCGTTGACTTTGACTTTTACGGGACGATCTTTTGAGTCACCGTCCCCCATGAACTAGGTTTTGCTTCTGCGTCTGATCTCGGCGATATGTCCTTCCTTTCCATAATTATAGCATACCTTGAAGCTGTTGTGGGTAGTTTGGGTGATATGTCCCTCTTTTCGCATTTGTAGCATATGGCCGGTGGTCGTTCTCCTCCCTTAGAACCCGATTCTTTGCCGACCTTTATCGTCTTCACATAGTCGTTGTTAAATCTCCTCTTTTTAAAATCTCCTCCTCGACTCGCTTCTTCTATTTTCATGGCCATGATTACCACCGGAGTGGTTACCATTTTTGTCCGTCTGTTTCTTTCTCCATTTGGTTATCATTATTACATTGATTTATATCTTTGATACGATCCACGGTTATGGTCCCTCGGTTGAACATACTCATTATCTCGCTCTAACAATTGAGCCTACATTAACAACATCTGAATAGAGAGAAAATTTATGAGAAATGAGATATTGTCGTATCTTGGGGTTTCAAACCTCTCGAAACATCCGCGTCATACGTTCCTCATTCTCCACCAAATGAGGTGCAAACACGGATAACTCTGCAAAACTTTGCCTCGTCTTTGAGACACCGTCGTGTTGTTTTTGTTCTAATCGATGAACTCCACTTCCTTCATATGACGAACACTTTCGGGAAAGTATTTGTCATTAAATAGTTTCTGAAACGTCTCCCCGAAGACATCTTGAGAGTCTTGGTGGATGGAGTGCAACTTCACAGACTCCCACCGATGATACGCCTCGCCACGGAACATAAAGGTGGCGAATGGAACCTTCTGTTCCTCAGTGCATCCCAAGACATCAAATATCTTGGTAATTTGCTTGACCCGTGTTTTTTTCGCCGTGATCGGATCGGCTTTCCCTTAAATTCGGTGGTCCCAACTCTTTGAAGCTGCTTGGGTTTGTGACAACCCGTGAATTGCTATCATTTCCTCCTGTATTTTGAACACGAGTCTCCTCGTGCGATTTTGCATGAGCTGCAAAAAGCTTCTAAACATCCCTCGTTCATCATCTCGCTTTCGGTGGTGTTGTTCACGGGAGGAACATTGCCCGACTGTTACACGTTCTCCTCGTTGGTGAGTCTGAGCGTCTCCACGATCTCATTTCCATTGTTAATATATTCTCGATTCGACATTCTCAAATCTTGTCGTAAAACAAAGGTTAATTAAGGAAATCAATATATCACATAATATCCTTATATCTTGACCAACTAACAAATAAGCTTAGGTAGGACACACTAGCGAAGGATTTACTCGTCTCTCCCTCCCAATTCTATTCCCAGATCTCATGAGAGATCATATCCTAAGCTCGATACCAACCTGTGGCGCCCCAAAAATAGGTATACATCACCCATTACGAGAGTTGTCGATACATGAGTGCGAAACAACTACAACTTTATTATTACAACAATAAAGCTGTGAGTTTGAATACAAATATTATCTTCTAGATAATATCTATACTCAAATAAATCCTCATCACATTTATTGATACATTATTTTACAAAAATGGTGAGGACTACTAAACAACTCTCTCTAGAACTTTCATTCCATACCCCAGGCTAAATACTCGCTTATATTCTCGCCTCACGAGAAAGAAAAATGGAACAAAAAGGAAAAGGGAGAGCTCAACTAGCCCGATAAAGAATATTATGACTAAGATAATATACAACAAATTATCGTTAGTCTTGACGGGGAAAAATCTAATAGAATACAATAGACAACAAATTTTAAATCAATATTACAGTGAAATAATAATTCATTAGAAGAGTTAAGTAGAGAATGCAAACTACTATCTTCTGTGTATGAATTTAAAAGTTCATCGTCTATCTTTTATCCTGTAACATCAATCAATATATATCTGGAATCAAATATTCATCTTTTGCACTACAGGGCGAAGATATTCATCGATTAATCATGTTCATCTAAACACTGTTCATCTTTGCACTATGGGCCAAAGATATTCTTGAAATCATTCATCTTTGCACTACTGGCCGAAGATATTCCATAATATCATCATTTAAGGCTGAAGATGATGAAAAATATTTTTAAAAAAACGAATCCAGTGAAACAAAATGACAAGGATTAAGGATTAAGGATTCGTATTTGGTTTTATCCACGTCCAAAAATACCTCAAAAATAATCACGGTGGTGTAAAATTCAAGAATGATCAAAACATGGATACAATCAAAGCTAGTATCCATAATAGATATTTTGACGAAAAGAAAATTTTTCATTTTTCGATGAATAGTCTTAGTATTATTGAATAATGTCGTATACGTGAATAGTGCGTATCGTGAATAGTAACTCAGACACCAAAAGTTCCAAATTTGATAAAAACTTGAGATCAATATTTCAACATAATGATATTGAAGAAATAATATCATTACTGAAAAAATAATATCCCTTACCTCGAAAGATCAGTACTTCTAGTTGAAACACCGGATATAGGTTATGACTTGAACTTGCACCGTATAGCAATACTCAAAGTATATTCAAAATACTCACAAGAATACGCTCGATAATATAGAGAGAGAAAACTTCAGTTTCTGGTGTGATTTTCAATTCTAACCTAAGCACCCTATTTATAGGAAATTGCTTAAAACACCAAAAGCGAGAAAATTTAATATAATAATATTATATATATTACAAATTCTCTCGCACACTTAGCATCTGAAATCGCAATCTTAACACATGTTAAATGAGTCCCAACAATGTAAAAAACGTTTTTGTAATTAAAAATATTTTAAACTTCCAAAATTAATTATTTGAGCTTGAAAACTTCAATAATTCATAATAAATAGCCTTTTATCGAAAAAATTGAATCTCACGAATTTTTATAGGAAATTCAATTCTCTACAACTTTGCGAAGAAAGTTTTTCCAAATTCCAAATGTTGGCCAAAATCCACAAGCGAAGCGATTTTACAAGCTATAATCAAATTTCGATCGATAAATGGGGTTCACCAGAGCATGTTTAACATGTTTTAAACATTTATTGCAACAAAAATACTCTTCCTCCTCGTATACTCATATATCCCACATTCGTTGTAAAAATATCACCATTATTATATTATTAAAATATAATAATACATTTAAATGAATTATCTTATCGGAAAAGATAAAATTTCAATTTTCAACAATTGTCACATTAAAATTTTTCTCCATCTATATCCACATAAAATCAATATTTTCCTCATCATATGAATCAATAATTAATTATTCACAAATAATATTACGAGAATCACAATATTGACAACTCGAGCGGGTTCTAGGAAGAGGGGCTTTCCAATAAGAATTTCTCCTTCTTGGCGCTTGAATTAGGTGACCAAACCTCTCCTTGAAGCGAAACTTTCTAGACATTGCCAATAATGTTATCTAATAATATTATTCAGATAATATGAATTATTGCATCGATAATGAAAAATACTGTGTAATGACAATTATTGAAACAACAACAAAATAAAATATCAATGCAACAATTATTAAATCAATAAAATCTTTGAGCAGTAATTACTTTGTAACCATTATTAAGTAGTGCCTTCTTACGTAAGAATCAATAATTGGTGCAATACTGGTGTCTACTTTGTGTTTTAAACCAAGAGTATTTTAACGGTATTAATTGGTAACAACTACTGTAGTTATTTTAAACCACTTATATTTGTCGTTTTCTTCATCCAATCGCTTTCCGTTATGGGGCCCACAAAATCTCATGTGTCGTCGTAATATATTCCCAGACAATGAAGAATATTCCACGACCAAACGAATATTCCCAAACAACAATGAATATTTTATAACCACTTGCTTATTTTGAAATATTTGCGTATTTTACCCATAACTATTCACATTAATCAAATCAACCCTTACTATTTCAAAATAATAAATAGAAAAATTAAATTTCATTAATAATAAGTTGGGGTCTTATATATATATATATGGTTTCCATCCGTGGCAATCCTGGCCACACCGATACTATTCAAAGAACCATGATCTTAACCCTTGATCTCGATAATGAATGGCCGAATTTAATCACAATTTCTACTTGCCGCTAGAGCCTCTAGCGACAGTCACATTCCTTAAATCGGCACAACAAATTACCAAAAAAACCCCTCCCTTCCTCAAGACACTGCATTGCCAGTAAGTCAGCGGCGGTGTAACCTCTCACCCATATTAAGGCTATGGTTCATTTGGTAAAGTATACATAATGTAAAAATAATAGATAATGTAAAGATGGGTTTATTTTTATGTATACATAATGTAAAAATAAAAGATAATGTAAAGATACATAATGTAAAACTAAAAGATAATATAAAGATAAGTTTGAATAAAAGATAAATTTATTTTTATGTATACATAATGTAAAAATAAGATAAATTTGAATAAATGATAAATTTATATTATTATACCCATGTATACAAACTTATATATATATATATATATATATATATATATATATATATACTCACACCATCACACACATCAAATTATTATTAATATTGAAGTTTAAATACATGATAAATTTTATAATCTAAAATATATTATTTTTTGAATATAATAATATATTAGTCAAATACATCAATATCAAGTATAATAAATCTCCATTCGCTCCAAAATATAAGATCGTTATTGAATTTTTGAAAGTCAATTTTAGATATTTTAAAATTTTTAATATATTTGTTAATAATCAAATACATCAATATCAAATATAATAATACTTCATATAAGATCGTTATTAAATTTTTGAAAGTCAATTTTAAATTTACAAAGTATATTTATTTTTAAATATAATAATACAATTATACTAACTACATCAAGATAAAATATAATAATACTCCCACCCTCAAAAACATAATCTCATTATTATCTTTTTGAAAGTTACTGCTTTGATATTTTAAAACTTAAAATTGGTATAAGTTTATTTAATTTTAATAAATACAAAATACTAATAATCATGAATTTTTTTTATAAATATGAATAAATCATATTGCAAATTAATTTTTAGAAATTTAATAATTATTTTATATTATTACAAAGAGAGTGCTAATATTGATGACGTAATATTAATATATATCATGACATATGATGAATATTATATACACTATTTTACTTCTATTTTTTCGACTTTATATTTTAATGCAACTCATTTAATACTTGTGCATTTCTTTTTCTCTCTTTCCTAAAGATGTTTAATTTTGGTTTAACATAAAGCAATATGGGCATGCACGTAAAAAAATCATTCAGCTACCCTACTTACTGAATCAGTCAACCTTATGATACTTAGGTTGTGTTTGATAAACTTGAGAATTAAGATCTGAATGATTATGATAACTTAATAAATTAGATCATCTGAATAGTTATGAGGTTTGAATCTAAAAAATTGTTTGATAACTAAAAAATAAATTCTCTTAATGACACTATTTTACCATTTTAAAGGGTAAAATTTTATTTAATAATTTTAAATATTCAATTTAATAAAAATGAGTGCATAATATTGTTGAATATATTTATATAAAAAAAATTATCAAAAAAATTTCATTAAGAGGTACCTCTTAATTATTAATATTTCATTTTCTGTCTTACCGATTAAGAGGTATTCAGAGGTAAAAAAAATAAAACAAACAGCATCATGCCTCTTAGCGAATAAGAGACAGTCTATTAAGAGGCAATCAGATGTAAACAAACAACACCTTATTCGGTAAGCACTATACTATTAAGAGCTATTCAAAATTTTAATTTTACAAAACAAACAAGCTAAATGATATTTCTTATTCGATTAATGTAAGACCCCAGATTTTATGAATAAAGATTTAATTTTCTCAAAATAAATTTTTTTTTTTTAATATTATGGTGTTGATTTGATGTAATATTATAGTTGTGGGTAATATTTACAAATTTTGCAAAATAAGCAAGTGGTTGTATAATATTCGATTGGTCTGGGAATATTCTTTTTAATGCACAGACGATGGTACAATCATTGGTGGACCCTACAATGTAATTATTGTTTGATAGAAAAACGACAAAAATACTTTATGAAAATAACTACGAAAGTTTTACCGTTAACTCATTGAAACACCTTGTTAAAAGTACGAAGAATCTGGCGGTCGTTTGCGTAGTAATACACTGCAGATCGATTATTGATGCTTATGTGAGAAGCCACTCAAGTATTGTTCAATTCCAGTATTCGGGATACTTTTCGTGTATTGAGTACTATTCACGAGTTACTATTCATGAGTTACTATTCACGAAGTTATTATTCATGAGTTTACTATTCACGGGTACTATTGATGTGACGCCCCAAAATAGGTATATATCACCCATTCTGAGTTGTCAATACACGGCATGTAAAACAACTACAACTTTATTATTACAACAAGAAATCGTGAGTTTGAATACAAATATTATCTTCAGACAATATCTATACTCAAATAAATCCTCATCACATTTATTGATAAATTATTTTACAAAAATGGTGAGAACTACTAAACAACTCTTTCTAAAACCTTCATTCCATACCCCGACTCGTACTCGCTATATTCTCGCCTCCTGAGAAGAAAAATAGAACAAAAAGGAAAAAGGGTGAGCTCAACTAGCCCAGTAAAGAATATTATGACTAAGATAATATACAACAAATTATCGTTAGTCTTCAACAGGGAAAAATCTAATAGAATACAATAGACAACAAATTTTAAATCAATATTCGCAATGAAATAATAATTCATTAGAAGAGTTAAGTAGAGAATGCAAACTACTATCTTCTATGTATGAATTTAAAAGTTCATCGCTCTATCTTTTATCCTGTAACATCAATCAATATTTATCAGAAATCAAATATTCATCTTTGCACTACAATTCAAAGATATTCATCACTTAATCATGTTCATCTAAACACTGCTCATCTTTGCACTACGGCCAAAGATATTCATCGAAATCATTCATCTTTGCACTACAAAAGCCAAAGATATTCAATAATATCATCATTTAAGATCGAGGATGATGAAAATATTTTTAAAGAAACGAATCCAAAGAAACAAAATGACAAGGATTAAGGATTAAGGATTCGTACTTTGTTTTATCCACGTCCAAAAATACCTCAAAAATAATCACAAAATGGTGTAAAATTCAAGAATGATCAAAATATGGATACAATCAAAGCTAGTATCCATAGTAGATATTTTGGACAAAAAGAAGAAATTTTCATGTTTTGATGAATAAAGTCACGATTCGTGAATAATGTCAGATACGTGAATAAGGTCCGATATCGTGAATAGTAACTCCGACACCAAAAGTTCCAAATTTGATAAAACTTCTTCAATATTTCAACATAATGATATTGAAGAAATAATATCATTACTGAAAAAAAAATATCCCTTACCTCGAAAGATCAAGACTTCTAATGAAAACCTTGAGGATATAGGCTATGACTTGGACTTGCACCGTATAGCAATACTCAAAGTATACTCAAAATACTCACAAGAATACGCCGATAATATAGAGAGAGAAAAACTTCAGCTTCGTGTGATTTTCAATTCTAACCCAAGACCCTATTTATAGGAAAATGCTTAGAACACCAAAGCGTAAAATTTAATAAAATATTAATATATATATTAAAATTTCTACACCAACCTTCTTAGATCTGATCTCAAATTTCATTTTGCACATGTTGTAGCCCACAAAACAAACAAAAAACGCTTTTATTATTTAAAATATTTTAAACTTCCAAAATCAATTATTTTGAGCTTTTAACTTCAATAATTCATAATAAATAGCCCTTCTATCGTAAAATTCAAATTTCGCTTGTTTTTTATAGAAAATTCAATTCTCTACAACTTTGCGTAAGAAAGTTTTTCCAAATTCCAAATGTAAATTGACCAAATCCACAAACCTATTATTTTACGGTGCTATAATCAAATTTCAAATAATAAATGGGGTCCAATTTATGTTTAACATGTTTTAAACATTTATTACAACAAAAATACTCATCCTCCTCCTCAGATACTCATATATCCCACATTCGTTGTAAAAATATCACCATTATTATATTATTAAAATATAATAATATATTTATTTTATCGTAAAAAGATAAAATTTCAATTTTCAACAATTGTCACAATAAAAATTTTCTCCATCTATATCCACATAAAATCAATATTTTTCTCATCATATAAATCAATAATTAATTATTCACAAATAATATTACGTAATCACAATATTAACAACTGTGCAGGTTCAGAAAGAGGGGCTTTCCAATAAGAATTTCTCCTTATCTAGCGCGCAATTAGGTGACCAAACCTCTCCTTAGATGTAACTTTCTAGACATTGCCAATAATGTTATTTAATAATATTATTCAGATAATATGAATTATTGCTTTCGATAATGAAAAATACTGTGTAATGACAATTATCAAAACAACAAAGAATATAAAATATCAACGTAGCAATTATTAACTCAATAAAATATCGAATAAAGAATTACCGTAACCATTATTGAGTAGTGCCTTCTTCACGTAAGAATCAACAATTGGTGCAATACCGTGCTACTTGTGTTTTAACCACCGGGTATTTTAACAAGATAATAGCTTGAATAACCACGCCTGCTATTTTTAAACCACTTATATTTGTCGCTTTTTTCATCCAATCGCTTTTTACGTTATGGGCCCACATTATGGTCATACTGGTGCATTTAATATTCCCCGAACGATCTTAATATTCCACGACCAAACGAATATTCCCCGACAACAATGAATATTTTATAACCACTTGCTTATTTTGAAATATTTATGTATTTTACCCTAACTATCCACATTAATCAAATCAACCTTACTATTTCAAAATAATAAATAGAAAATTAAATTTCATTAATAATAAGTTGGGGTCTTACAACCTCCCTCCTTATGAAATTTCGTCCTCGAAATTGACGTGACGTATTCTGTGTTTGAAAAGGTGAGGATACCTCGCTTTCATTTCCGCTTTTCAATTCCCGTGTCATTTCCTCTATAAAGCATGATTCCTCCACAAACTTTAACTCAGTGGTATGACCTTTCATGGCAGTAGGGACATGCTCCTTCCTATCCAAGATCTTGACAGTACCTCCTCATACATTAAGTCTTCTACTATCTCGTCCGGGTTCTAATTCAATAACATGGTTCGGGTCTTTCACATATTTATGAAGTACGATATGTGAAACACATTATGAACACGAGACATACTTGGAGGTAACGCAAGTCTATAGGCTACATTTCCTACTCGGTCAAGAATTTGAAATGGACCAATAAATCGTGGATTGAGCTTTCCTCTCTTCCCAAATCTTGTAACTCCCTTCCACGGAGCAACTCGCAATAATACATGATCCCCACACTAAATTCCACGTCCTTTCGATGAAGATCCGCATAACTCTTTTTTGTCGATCTTGTGCTGCTTTGTATCGTTGTCAAATCATTTGGATCTTTTCCGTAGTCATACGTACTAACTCGGGTCCCAACAAAGTTGCTTCACCCACCTCGTCCCAACATACCGAGAGCGACACTTTCGTCCCATATAATGCTTCAAATGGAGCTACACCTATACTTGCTCGATAACTGCTTGTTGTAGGAGAATTCCACCAATGGTAAATACTTATCCCAACCGCCTCTTGAAGTCTCAGGACACAGAGTCTTAATAAATTTTCAAGAGTTTGAATAGTCCTTTTCGATTGTCCTTCCGCTTTGAGGATGGTATGCCGAATCAATCGTAAATCCGCGCCCATAGCTTTTTGCAAGCTAACCCAAAATCTTGAAGTGAATCTTGGGTCACGATCCAAACTATGGATACAGTGCATGCCATGCAACCTCACAATCTCATTCACATACATACTAGCAAGACGCTCAAGTGAATAAGTCTCCGTGATCGGCAAGAAATGAATGCGCACTTGGTTAATCTATCAACAATAACCCAAATAGCATTGATGCCCGAGAAACCGTAGGAAGACCCAGAATCGAAATCCATGGTAATGTGTTCCCACTTCCATTTCTGAATCTCAAGTGGTTGCAACGGACCCTTAGGTACTAGATGCTCTACCTTTACACGTTGACAAGTTAAACACATCGAGATAAACTTTGCAATCTCTCTCTTCATATTGTTCCACCAAAATGTATGTCAAGATCACGGTACATTTTAGTACTTCCGGGATGGATTGCAAATGGTGTATTGTGTGCCTCCATCATAATCTTGTACTTCAAATCGTAGTCGTTAGGGATACAAAGTCTAGAGTGGACTCAAGTATCCCTTCTTCATCAATTCTCGCTTTAAATAGCTCCTTCAGACTTTCTTCTTCATACGCATCGGCTCCGGTTTGGTGGCTCGAGCAACCTTAACTTTTCTATTAAAGTTGGCTCTATCGCGATACTTGACATCATCGCACTTTTCCTCCGCATATGATCTTCTACTCAACGCGCCACCACCACGTTCGCTTTTTCGTGGATGGTATCAATAGTGTGGTCGTAGTCTTTCAATAGCTCGAGCCAACGTCATTGCCAGATGTTGAGTTCTTTTTTTTGAAGAA
The DNA here is from genome assembly GCA_020205615.1 of Panax quinquefolius. Lineage (NCBI taxonomy): Eukaryota > Viridiplantae > Streptophyta > Magnoliopsida > Apiales > Araliaceae > Panax > Panax quinquefolius. The sequence continues at coordinate 134,268,187 of CM035172.1, read as the reverse complement.
ATATTTAAGGCTTTTATGGTCCGAATATATCTCCACTTTCTCCCCATATAGATAGTGCCTCCATATCTTTAAGCAAGAAACGATCAATGCCGCTAACTCTAGATCATGAGTAGGATAATTCCTCTCATACTCTTTAAGTTGTCATGAGGCATAGGCTATGACTTTCCCATGTTGCATGAGAACACATCCTAACCCTTTGCACAAGCATCATTGTAGATAACAAATCCATCCAAGAACCAGATGGTATTGTTAGAACAGTCTAAAATAAGTCTCCTCTTAAGCTCTTGGAAACTCTTCTCGCATTCTTCGCTCCAAACGAATTTTGTATCCTTCCGAGTTAATGAAGTTAATGGAGTAGTGATTCGAGAAACCCTTCCACGAATCTCCGATAATAACCAAATAAACCCAAAAACTACGTACTTCAACACCGACTTTTGTTGCTCTAACTTTGTATTGCTTCAATCTTTGCCGATCAACAGATACTCCATGTTTCGACACCACGCGCCCAAGGAATGCTACTTCCTCAAGCCGAACTCGCATTTCTTCAATTTGGCATATATTTTGTTTTCACGAAGCCTTTGAGTACCAAATTTCAAATGGTGCTCATGATCTTCACGACTTTTGGAATATATAAGGATGTCATCAATAAAGACAACAACGAATCGATCCAAATATTCCTTGAATACTTGGTTCATCATATCCATGAAAGTCGCAGGAGCATTAGTCAATCCGAAAGACATGACTAAGAATTCATAATGCCCATACCGAAGTTTTGAAGGCGCTTTGGAATATCCTCGATTCTAATCTTCAAATTGATGATATCCCGAATCGAAGATCGATTTTTGAAAAGAATTGTGCCTCTTGAATCGGGTTAAACAAGTCATCAATACGAGGTAGAGGATACTTATTCTTGATGGTGACATGGTTCAATTCCCGATAGTCAATACAAAAGTCGCATACTCCGCCTTTCTTCTTTTTACTTAATAAAACAGAGAGCACCCCAAGGAGATGTACTAGATTTAATGAAACCGATGTCCAACAATTCCTCAGTAGTTGGACCTTTAACTCCTGAAGTTCAATAGAGCTATTCGATATGGGATTTTAGAAATGGGCTTTGTACCAGTTCAAGATCAATAAAGAATTCAACTTCACGCTCGGGGTGTACCGGAAGTTCTTCAGAAATACGTCGGAAAGTCAATAACAACAGAATATTATTCAAATTTGACGTGTCTTTATTCAAATCCATAACATGGGCTAAGAAAGCTTGACATCCGCTTTTCAATAAACGAATAGCTTTATGATTAGATATGATAGTGATTGATTTTAATGGTTTAGTTGCTTGAATTCGCATAACAAAGTTGGTTAGGATTATGAAAACTAACAACCTTACGAAAACAATTAATTTTGGCATGATGAGTAGTTAACCAATCAATCCCTAAAATCACATCAAAAGCAAGTATCTTTAAAGAGATAAGGTCAACGTAAGGTGATGGTGCCAACTTGAATCAAACAAGATTTATAAATGTGTGATGTGATGAAAGTTTCTCCTAACGGAGTTTCCACAGATAGGTCAAAGTCTAATTTCTCTGGAGTCAAGTTTAAACGTTGAGCACATGCAGGAGAGATAAATGAATGGGTAGCACCTGTGAGACCCCAGATTTTATCAATAAAGATTTAAATTTTGTCGAAATAATTTTTAATATTATGGTGTGAATTTGAGATAAATATTATAGTTGTGGGTAGTATTTATAAATTTTGCAAAGTATGCAAGTGGTTATATTATATTCGATTGGTCGGGAATATTCTATTTAGCAGGAATATTCGTGATAACTACTCAATCATTGGTGGACCCCACAATGTAATTATTGTCGGATTGAGAAAACGACAAAAAATATTTTATTGAAATAACTATGAAGTTTTACCGTGGTTACCGTTGAACTACTCGGTAGTAAAAGTACAAATAATACGTGTGGTTGCATAAGAAGACACTGCAGTATTGATTATTGATGCTTATGTGAGAAGTCACTCAGGTTTGATTCCATTATTGTCGATTAATAATATGAATTATTATAGCGATAATAACGCTTTTGTTTTATTCAGTATTATTAACGTAATAAAATGAAACATCTTTTATATAAAATAGAATACTTTATTAAAGTTATTCTATAAATAGAATATATTATATTTTATTATGCATAGTGTTGCATAGTATTTTTTTTGCATAAGTATTTGCATAGTAAAATGTTTTTATATAAATAGAATATATTATATTTTATTTAAAAGATTTTTCTTTAAATATGGACCGTCGATTAAAGTAAATCAATCTGACCGCTCATGGATTGAATTACTATGCATTCCATTTTCCTATAAATAAAGCTCATTCCTTCATTATTTTCTTACTTAATTCATTGAAACTCTAGAGAGAGAGAAATTATGAGAGAAGCTATAAAGAGAAAATTATAGAAAGAAGAAGAGTATTCTTTTACTTCACTATTTCTATATTCAGTTCTTTTTACTGTAGGGGTGTTATTCTTTCTTCTTGAAGAGAACTTCATTATTCCATTCACTATTATTCATTGGAATAACTTGTAAAAAGTGGCATACCCTATACATAACTCAGTATACGCAGATACCCTATACTTGGTGAAATCTTTATGTTATTCCATTGCTTATTATTCTGTTGGAATAACTCAGATACGCTGGTTTACCCTATACTTGGTGACATTCTTCTATTATTCTCGCTGGAACATCCTCATGCATGTGTTTTACACCTGACCGTTCCGCTTTTTATTATTCTCGCTGGAACATCCTCATCATGTGTTTTACACCGACCGGTTCCGCTTTATCATTCTCGCTGGAATATCCTATCTCGTGTGTTTTACACGGATCCGGGTTCCATCTTTATTATTCTGTTGGAACATCCTGCTTGCAGTGAATTTCACCTGACCGTTCCGTTATTATTATTATTCTTGGAATAACTCGCTCATGCATGCAACCGCATGCACGGTGATTTCTTTTGTTATTCCATTCTTTATTATACCCAAATAAGTTAAAACTTTGACTTCATACTCCATGAAATTAGTAGAATATCCTTGATATTTGCGTTTCATCCAAAGATCTTTTCATGGAAATATTCTTCCGATCATTCTTGAATTTTACTCTCTAAAACAAAGATCATGTTGACAATTTGACGTTAATAATTCATGGATTAAATAATTCTTGAACTTGTTTTATTGAATTATTATGTCATTGTCATCATCCTCATGTTATATTATGTTATCTTTGGCTTACGTGCATAGATGAACTTAGTATGATTATGACCGAGGATCATTCTAAGATAATCACGACTTGATATAAATGATGTGACAAAAGTCCTCAAAGTGGCACGTAATGCGATGGATAGTTTTGGTATGATTATGACCAGGGGTGATTCGGTATAGTCATGACCATTGATAATTTGATGAAAATCCTCGACCGTGGTACAGGGATGATTAGATGTGGTGGTTTATTTATTGTCGAGTCTCGTGATAAAAATTGATGAAAACTTTTAAAACCTAAAAGATAGTAGACTTTATTCTCTACTTGACTCTTTTAATGGATTGCTTATTCACCGCAGCTTAAACCGGTTGTCTCATTGTATTTTATCAATTTAACACTCATTGAAGGCTAATGATAATTTATTCTCGCATTATCTTAGTCATAATATTTCTTCTTGGGCTAGTTGAGCTCACCCTTTCTTTCTTTCAATGTTTCTTGAGAAATGAGAACATAGCCGGGACGAGTCGGGGAACAAAGTAATGGTCCAGAGGATAATAGATTAGTAGTCCTCACTATTCGTGAAATAGTGTGATAATAGTTGTAATGAGGACTCCTTTTGAGTTTGTATAATATCTAGTAGACAATATTTGTATTCAAACTCATAGTTTATGTCGTATTGCATACCATACATGCTATATTAGTAAGTTGTATTTGAATTTATGTACCATGTAAGTGGCGACTCAAGATGGGTGACGGATACCCAATTTTGGGGGCGCCACAACAGTATCGTAGCTTAGGATATGATCCTCAGCTAAGATGCTAGAGATAAGAACTAGGAGGGGAGAGACGGGGAATTCCTTCACTGGTATGACCTACCTAAGTTTATTTGGTATTTGATTGGTCCTGGCACGAATATAGGGATAATTTGTTAAATGTCAATTAACCCTTGTTTTGTGACAGTGTTTGAGAATGGCATCTGAAAATGCTGAGATAAGCAATGAAGCACATGAGAGTGTTGATTCAGTTCAAACAAAAGGTAACGACCAACAACACGATAATAATCATATCTTGGTTAAGCAACGGCCATCGTAACAATGATAACCATCGTGGGGGAAATTATCATGCTAAGAATGGTAACCACTTCGGTGGTAATCATGGCAAAGATAATAGAAGTGGAAATTTCAAGAAGAGAAGGTCATTTAGCTCGATTTTGTCGTATAGTGAAGTCAAGTCCAGTCATTTGGGATAGTGGCACCAAAGGCGGATACATGAAAAAACAAAGTCGGTGGTTTTTAGGAAGAGCGTTTTTCGTGACTTCTCAAAAAGTGGGTAACCCGAACGGTTAGCACGGGTTAGTTAATTATAAATTCTTCGAAGTCTATACCTTATTAGATACCTGGTTCTACCCATTATTTTATCTCTCTTTGCTTTGCTTCAACGCTTAAATTTAACTCCAAAGAAGTTAAACTTTGACTTATCGGTTGAAACTTCGTTAGTAGGAGCCTTCATTCCGCTACTATTTTTAAATCTTGTTTAATTCAAATAAACACTTTCACGATCTTATCTCTTTGAAAATACTTGCCTTTGAGGTAATTTTTGGAAAACGATTGATTAACTACTCATTATTCTTTTTGTAAGGTTGTTAGCTTTCATATTCCTAACCAACCCGTTATACGAATTCAAAGTAACCAAATCCTAAAGTTAATCATCGTTATATCAAGTCATAAGTAAAGAGCCCCAAACCTTTCGTTGTTGACTTCCTTGTGTGGAATGCACCGCCGCCGACTTTCATCAGAGGCGACATCGTGAATGAAGATGGCAAGTTGATAGGTATCATTGTGAGGTGCCATCTGTGTTAAGGGATAAAGTCACAGTTGGTATTAATGTGACGTACTTATCCAAGTCTTGGACGAGAGTAATGCTTTTGAATGATATTTCTATCATTAATAAATTTCTTGGCGTATTCTTGAAGACTTCCTAGCCTACCCTAGAACGTGAAAATCAAATTTTGTATTGACCCCAAAGACAAAAATCCATTTCTTAAACCCTCAAATATTTCTTCAACTAAAATGAACAGTTTACGTGGTTTATGATGAATGTCATAATAAAAGCATTGGACTAATGAAAATCATGGGTATATGAAGTATTAGTAAGTGTTATGATGAGTTATGTGGTTATTATGTGAAAACATGAAAGTTTCTTAGAAATCACAAAGGGTTGAAAAATCGATTTTGGTGAAAAAAAACGTAACATGAAATTCAATTGACCATATCTCCTATTATATTTTTGAATTTTGAGTGTGGTCAAGTCCTAGAGTTAGATCTATGAGTTACCTAACTAATCCAAGTGGAATTACTGGAAAAGGTATTGTAGATTTTTGTGTGGACTGATTTTAGCAAAGGAGGCCAAAGCTGTAAATTTCGAAAATGCTATCGCCCAGAAACTTTAAGGGACTGTTTCGGTCACTTAAATTATGAGAAAAATTCTGGCCTTTTGGGACATGAAGGTATATGGTATAAAGTACCTCCTGTCCAAAAATGAGCTCATTCTCGACTTAAAATGAGCAAGTTATGACTATTTCAATATTTAGGTTTTTCCCGACAAAAACGCTTATAAGCGGAGTTCTATAACTCAGATGACCATGAAATTTAAACTAGAAGCTCACGTTAACATGTGTAAGGTCCTGCCAAGATTTAGGAATTTTGGATTTAAACTTGAGGTAGCTAATTTCTTAAGGAATTAATTAGAAATTGATTTTTGAAAAATAGTAAATGAATTTTAAAAATTCCGAGAAAATATATTTTCATTATGGGACTATATTATGCTAAATCCCAGAAAAGAAATATTTTTGGGACTAATTTGGTATTTTCATGAAAATAGTTTAGTTACTGAACATATGAGTTAAATATGTTATGTGAAGTAACAAAGTTGAAAATAGGATTTTATGGCTAGAGAATCCTATATAGTAGTATATGCATATTTTTGATGAGGATTTGATAATTGGTGATGATATTTTATGAGTATGACATTTTGAATGATTAAATGCATTATATGGTAAAGCGTAAACAATTAAGATAAATTGTTTATAAATTTAAGAAGTGATTAAAATATTGTTATAATATTAATGATATTAGATTATGAGATTATTAAGTGATTGAAAACATGGGGATATTCTTGAATCTCGGATAAATTATATTATAAATGTTTAATATTTATCCTTTATCTCATTTGATTGATTCTTTATATCATTATCCTCATGCTTATATTATGTTGAAAGTCATCTCGTGGCATGAAGTGCATAGATGGACTTGGTATGATTATGACCGTGGATTGTTCGGATAATCATAACAGTAATTGAAAACACAATTATCTTTGGTCGTAGTGCATGGATAATTTGTGGTCGTGATACTAATGAATACACAATTATCTTTCGTAGTAGTGCATGGATAATTTGTGGTCGTGATACTAATGAATACACAATTATCTTTGGTAGTAGTGCATGGATAATTTGTGGTCGTGATACTAATGAATACACAATTATCTTTGGTAGTAGTACGGATAATTTGTGGACGTGATATCTAATGAATACACAATTATCTTTGGTAGTAGTGCATGGATAATTTGTGGTCGTGATATTAATGAATACACAATTATCTTTGGTAGTAGTGCATGGATAATTTGTGGTCGTGATATTAATGAATACACAATTATCTTTGGTAGTAGTGCATGGATAATTGTGGTCGTGATACTAATGAATACACGATTATCTTTGGTAGTAGTGCATGGATAATTTGTGGTCGTGATACTAATGAATACACGATTATCTTTGGTCGTAGTGCATGGATAATTGTGGTCGTGATACTTAATGAATACACAATTATCTTTGGTAGTAGTGCATGGGATAATTTGTGGTCGTGATACTAATGAATACACAATTATCTTTGGTAGTAGTGCATGGATAATTCGTGGTCGTGATACTAATGAATATCCTCGCCCGTAGTGCGTGGATGATTCGATGATATGGATTAATTATTGGGTTTGTCTCAATTTATGAAATATTATTTCATGGATGTGGTAAAAGTCATCTTTGGTAGTAGGCATTGATAGACTTGGTATGATTATGACCACGGATTATTCTTGTATAATCACGATCAGATTGAAAACACGAATATCCTTTGCCAAGAAGTGCATGGATAATTCGTGGTCGTGATACTATTAAGCTAAGTCTCAAAGATTATTGGTTTTACAGCTTATATATCTTTGGCCCAGTAGTGCAAAGATGAATTGTTAATGAATATCTTCGGCCTGATTGCAAAGATGAATTTAATATTTTTAAACGATAAAGGTATTCAAGGTATCCTCATCTCTTATCATACCAGTGTATCGCATTCTAATTTCGAGGGCTTAAATTCCATAAGGAGGGAGATCAGAGACCCCGTATTTTATCAATAAAGATTTAAATTTTGTCGAAATAATTTTTAATATTATGGTGTGAATTTGAGATAAATATTATAGTTGTGGGTAGTATTTATAAATTTTGCAAAGTATGCAAGTGGTTATATTATATTCGATTGGTCTGGGAATATTCGGTTTAGCATGGAATATTCGTATAACTACTCAATCATTGGTGGACCCCACAATGTAATTATTGTCGATCGAGAAAACGACAAAAATATTTTATTGAAATAACTACGGAAGTTTTACCGTGGTTACCGTTGAACTACTCTTTAGTAAAAGTACGAGAATACGTGTGGTGGTTGCATAAGTAGACACCAGTATTGATTATTGATGCTTATGTGAGAAGTCACTCGGTTTGATTCCATTATCATCGATTAATAATATGAATTATTATAATGATAATAACGCTTTTGTTTTATTCAGTATTATTAACGTAATAAAATGTAAACATCTTTTATATAAAATAGAATACTTTATTAAAGTTATTCTATAAATAGAATATATTATATTTTATTATGCATAGTGTTGCATAGATTTTGCATAGTGTTTGCATAGTAAAATGTTTTTATATAAATAGAATATATTATATTTTATTTAAAAGATTTTTCTTTAAATATGGACCGTCGATTAAAGTAAATCAATCTGGACCGCTCATGGATTAAGTTACTATGCATTCCATTTTCCTATAAATAAAGCTCATTCCTTCATTATTTTCTTACTTAATTCATTGAAACTCTGAGAGAGAAATTATAGAGAGAAGCTATAAAGAAAAATTATGAAAGAAAGAAGAGTATTCTCGCTACTTTCTACTATTTCTATATTCATTCTTTTTTTACTAGGTAAGGGGTGTTATTCTTTCTTCTTGAAGAAACTTCATTATTCCATTCACTATTATTCTGCTGGAATAACTTGTAAAAGTGGCATACCCTATACATAACTTCAGATATGCGCATACCCTATATACTTAGTGAAATCCTTATGTTATTCCATTGCTTATTATTCTGCTTGAATAACTTTGTATAATGCCATTTACCCTATACTTGGTGACATTCTTCTATTATTCTCATTGGAACATCCTCATCTACATGTTTTTTACACCGACTGGTTCCGCTTTTTATTATTCTGCTGAACATCCTCATGCATGTGTTTTTACACCTGACCGTTCCGCCTTTATCATTCTGCTGGAATATCCTATCTCGTGTGTTTTACATCGGATCCGGTTCCATCTTTATTATTCTGTTGGAACATCCTCGCTTGCGGTGTGAATTTCACCGACACCGGTTCCGTTATTATTATTATTCTGTTGAATAACTTTTCTATCTTGCACCGCATGCATGCGTGGTGATTTCTTTTGTTATTCCATTCTTTATTATACCCAGTTGGTTAAAACTTTGACTTCATACTCCATGAAATTAGTAGAATATCCTTGATATTTGCGTTTCATCCAAAGATTTTCATGGAAATATTCTTCCGATCATTCTTGAATTTTACTCTACTAAACAAAGATCATGTCGACAATTTGACGTTAATAATTCATGGATTAAATAATTCTTGAACTTGTTTTATTGAATTATTATGTCATTGTCATCATCCTCATGTTATATTATGTTATCTTTGGCTTACGTGCATAGATGAACTTAGTATGATTATGACCGTGGATCATTCTAAGATAATCACGACTTGATATAAATGATGTGACAAAAGTCCTCGGTGGCTCGTAATGCAATTGATGGATAGTTTTTGGTATGATTATGACCAGGTGTGATTCGGATAGTCATGACCATTGATAATTTGATGAAAATCCTCGACCGTGGTACGGGGATGATTAGATGTGGTGGTTTATTTATTAAGTCGAGTCTCAAATGATAAAAATTGATGAAAACTTTTTAAAACCTAAAAGATAGTAGACTTTTATTCTCTACTTGACTCTTTTAATGGATTGCTTATTCCACCGCAGCTTAAACCGGTTTGTCTATTGTATTTTATCGCTTTAACATCATTGAAGGCTAATGATAATTTATTCTCGCATTATCTTAGTCATAATATTTCTTACTTAGGCTAGTTGAGCTCACCTTTTTTCTTTCACCGTCTCTTCGTGAAATGAGAACATAAATACCGGGACGAGTCGGGGAACGAAGTAATGGTCCGAGAGGATAAGATTAGTAGTCCTCACTATTCGTGAAATAGTGTGATAATAGTTGTAATGAGGACTCCTTTTGAGTTTGTATAATATCTAGTAGACAATATTTGTATTCAAACTCATAGTTTATGTCGTATTGCATACCCTATGCTTATATTAGTAAGTTGTATTTGAATTTATGTACCATGTAAGTGGCGACTCAAGATGGGTGACGGATACCTAATTTTGGGGCGTTCTAAAGACCCTGGATCAAGTAAGGTATAAACTTCGCAAGAATTTATAAATAGCTTACCCGTGATCACATCATTTGGGTTTCGCATTTTGACCAATCCAACAAACGCCTTCCGGAATCGTTGACTTTGACTTTTCGGGACGATCTTTTGAGTCACCGTCCCGGGCGAACTAGGTTTCGCCATCGTCTAATCTCGAAAGCGATATGTCCTTCCTTTCCACAATTATAGCATACTTTGAACTGTTGTGGGCGCTTGATGATATGTTCCTCTTTCCGCATTTGTAGCGTATATGACCGGTGGTCGTTCTCCTCCTTAGAACCCGATTCTTCTGCCGTGACTGCATCTTCACATGGTCGTTGTTAAATCTCCTCTTTTAAAATCTCCTCCCGACTCGCTTCTTCTATTTTCATGGCCATGATTACCACCAGAGTGGTTACCATTTTTGTCCGTCTGCTTTTCTTTCTCCATTGGTTATCATTATTCTTGTTGATCGCTATCTCGGTATGATCCTCGGTTATCGTCCCTCGGTTGAACATACTCGTTATCTCGCCTAACAATTGAGCCCTCATTAACAACATCTCGAATAGAGAGAAAATTTATGAGAAATGAGATATTGACGTATCGCCGGGTTTCAAACCTCTAAGAAACATTCACGCTATACGCCTCCTCATTCTCCACCAAATGAGGTGCAAACACGATAACTCGCAAACTTTGCCTCGTCATCGAGACACCGCCATGTTGTTCGCTCCCATCTAATAAACTCCACTTCCTTCATATGACCGAATACTTTCGGAAAGTATTTGTCATTAAATAGTTTCAAAATGTCTCCCAAGACATGCCGAAAGTGCGGGTGGATGGGTACGCTTCACGACTCCCACCAAGAGTCCGCCTCGCCACGGAACATAAAGGTGGCAAATGGAACCTTCTGTCTCTCCGTGCATCCCAAGACATCGAATATCTTGGTAATTTGCTTGACTCATGTTTCCGCCATGATCGGATCGCTTTCCCTTAAATTCAGTGGTCCCAACTCTTTGAACTGCTTGGGTGTGACAACCCGTGAATTGCTATCATTTCCTCCTCAGATTTTGAACACGAGTCTCCTCGTCGATTTTGCATGAAACCAAAAAAAATCTTCTAAACATCCCCTCGCTCATCATCTCGCTCAAGGTGTTGTTCACAGAGGAACATTGCCCGCTGTTACGCTCTCCTCGTTGGTGAGTACAAAGGCGTCTCCACGGTCTCATTTCCATTGTTAATATTCTCACGACATTCTCAAATCATCACATAAAACAAGGGTTAATTAAGGAAATCAATATATCACAAAATATCCCTATATACTCACCAACTAACAAATAAGCTTAGATAGGACACACTAGCGAAGGATTTACTCGCTCTCCTCCTAGTTCTATTCCCCGATCTCCGCCAGAGATCATATCCCTAAGCTCGATACCAACCGTGACGCCCCCAAAATAGGTATACATCACCCATTCGAGTTACAATACATGGTACGTAAACAACTATAACTTTATTATTACAACAAGAAAACTGTGAGTTTGAATACAAATATTATCTTCTGTATAATATCTATACTCAAATAAATCCTCATCACATTTATTGATACATTATTTTACAAAAATGGTGAGGACTACTAAACAACTCTTTCTAAAACCTTCATTCCATACCCCACTCTGCACTTTCGCTATATTCTCGCCTCCCGAGAAGAAAAATGGAACAAAAAGGAAAAGGGTGAGCTCAACTAGCCCAAGAAAGAATATTATGACTAAGATAATATACAACAAATTATCGTTAGTCTTCAACAGGAAAAAATCTAATAGAATACAATAGACAACAAATTTTAAATCAATATTCGCGGAAATAATAATTCATTAGAAGAGTTAAGTAGAGAATGCAAACTACTATCTTCTATGTATGAATTTAAAAGTTCATCGCTCATCTTTTATCCTGTAAACATCAATCAATATTTATCTGAATCAAATATTCATCTTTGCACTACAGTGCCAAAGATATTCATCACTGGTCATGTTCATCTAAACACTGCTCATCTTTTACACTACGGGCCAAAGATATTCATCGAAATCATTCATCTTTGCACTACAGGGCCAAAGATATTCAATAATATCATCATTTAAGACCGAGGATGATGAAAAATATTTTTAAAGAAACGAATCCAAATGAAACAAAATGACAAGGATTAAGGATTAAGGATTCGTACTTTGTTTTATCCACGTCCAAAATACCTCAAAAATAATCACAGTTGGTGTAAAATTCAAGAATGATCAAAACATGGATACAATCAAAGCTAGTATCCATAGTAGATATTTTGGACAAAAAGAAGAAATTTTCATTTTTGATGAATAGTCTTAGTATTCGTGAATAATGACGATATGTGAATAAAGGCCGTATACGTGAATAGTAACTCACACACCAAAAGTTCCAAATTTGATAAAAACTTCAGATCAATATTTCAACATAATGATATTGAAGAAATAATATCATTACGAAAAAAATAATATCCCTTACCTCGAAAGATCGGACTTCTAAATTTGAAACACCTGGATATAAAGGCTATGACTTGGACTTGCACCGTATAGCAATACTCAAAGTATACTCAAAATACTCACAAGAATACGCTCGATAATATAGAGAGAAAAAACTTGATTTACGGTGTGATTTTCAATTCTAACCCAAGACCCTATTTATAGGAAAATGCTTTAGAACACCAAAGCGAAAAATTTAATAAAATATTAATATATATATTAAAATTTCTACGCCAACCTTCTTAGATCTGATCTCAGCTCATTTTGCACATGTTGTAGCCAAAAAACAAACAAAAACGTTTTTATTATTTAAAATATTTTAAACTTCCAAAAATCAATTATTTGAACTTGAACTTCAATAATTCATAATAAATAGCCCTTCTATCAGAAAATTCGAATTTCGTGAGTTTTTATAGAAAATTCAATTCTCTACAACTTTGCGTAAGAAAGTTTTTCCAAATTCCAAATGTAAATTGACCAAATCCACAAACGGCTATTTTACGTGCTATAATCAAATTTCATCAATAAATGGGGTCCAATTTACATGTTTAACATGTTTTAAACATTTATTACAACAAAATACTCATCCTCCTCAGATACTCATATATCCCACATTCGTTGTAAAATATATCACCATTATTATATTATTAAAATATAATAATATATTTATTTTATCGTAAAAAGATAAAATTTCAATTTTTCAACAATTGTCACAATAAAAATTTTCTCCATCTATATCCACATAAAATCAATATTTTTCTCATCATATAAATCAATAATTAATTATTCACAAATAATATTACGTAATCACAATATTAACAACCAGTGCGGTTCAGGAAAGAGGGCTTTCCAATAAGAATTCTCTCACTTCGGGCGCAATTAGGTGACCAAACCTCTCCTTAGAAAGAACTTTCTAGACATTGCCAATAATGTTATCTAATAATATTATTCAGATAATATGAATTATTGCTTCGATAATGAAAAATACCGTGTAAATGACAATTATCAAACAACAAAGAATATAAAATATCAACGTAGCAATTATTAACTCAATAAAATATCGAATAAAGAATTATCGTAACCATTATTGAGTAGTGCCTTCTTACGTAAGAATCAACAATTGGTGCAATACCGGTGTAACTTCTGTGTTTTAACCACCAAGTATTTTAACAAGATAATACTTGATAACAACTACGCCAGTTATTTTTAAACCACTTATATTTGTCATTTTTTCATCCAATCGCTTTCACATGGGGCCCACACATGGTTGCGCCGTCATTTAATATTCCCCGACAAAGATTTAATATTCCACGACCAAACGAATATTCCCCGAACAACAATGAATATTTTATAACCACTTTGCTTATTTTGAAATATTTCATGTATTTTACCCCTAACTATCCACATTAATCAAATCAACCCTTACTATTTCAAAATAATAAATAGAGAAAATTAAATTTCATTAATAATAAGTTGGGGTCTTACAATTGATCACCCGTAAAATATATTTCTTTTTGGTCCAAATCATTTTTGGGTACAATATTATTCTATGAGGAGATGTGCTAATTTTTCAGACCGTTGGTTGAAGATATAACAGTGAATCAATATGGACCGCTGGTGGAAAGTTATAATAGTGAATCAATATGGATCGCTGGTTTAAAGTTTTAATAGTAAATCAGTATGGACCGTTGCTTTAAGTTTTAATAGTAAACCAATATGGACCATCCGTTTAAAAGTAAATCAATCTGGACCATTCATGAATTAGTTACTATTCAGTCAATTTTCCTATAAATAGAAGCTCATTCCTTCATTATTTCTTACTAATTCAATTGAAACTCTAGAGAAAAAGTTATAGAAACTATAGAAAAGTATTCTCGCTACTTCCCTACTCTTATATTCGGTTCTTTTACTACGGTAGGGGTATTATTTTTTTGTATTCGGAAAGAGAACTTCATTATTCCATTATTTATTATTCTCGCTGAATAACTCAGATACGCTGAGCCACGCTATACTTGGTGAAATTCTTCCATTATTTCATTATTTATTATTCTCGCTTAATATCTTGTCATGCAAGCGTTCTGTGGGACTGGGTTCCATTATTTATTATTCTCTCGAATATATCGTCTGCATGCGTTCTGTGGGACACAGTTCCATTATTTATTATTCTTTTGGAATATCCTCATCTATCGCTTTTACGCCGGGACCGGGTTCCATTCTTTATTATTCTTGGAATATCATGTTCATGCATTTTACGCCTTAGACCGGTTCCGTTATTTATTATTCTGTTGGAATAACTTTTGCACATGCGGTCTATCGCATTTACGGTAATTTCTTTTATTATTCCATCCTTTATTATACTCAATTGGTTAAAACTTTGACTTCTATACTCCATGAAATTAGTGGAATAGCCTTGATATTTGTGGCTTCATCCAAAGATCTTTTTATGAAAATATTCTTCGAGCATTCTTGAATTTTACTTTACAAAGCAAAGATCATGTTGACAAATTTGGACGTTATCGGTTCCCTGGATAAATTAATTCTTAAACTTGTTTTATTGAATTCTTATATCATTGTCATCATCCTCATGTTTATATTTTGTTGAAAGTCATCCATATCAGAGAGTGCATAGATGGACTTGGTATGATTATGACTAGGGATTATTCGGTATAATCATAACCGTAATGTTACAAATGATGTGAAAAAAGTCCTCATTGGCCCGTAGTGCATTGATGGACAGTTTTTGGTATGATTATGACTATGGATTCTCTTTGGCCGTAGTAAAAAGATGAATTTTTTTATGGCATGATCAAGACTGTTGATGAAAACATGATTATCTTAAGCCGTAGTGCATGGATAATTCGTGGTCGCGATACTTAAAGAATATCCTTGGTAGTAGTGTGCGAAGTGATTCGATGATGTTGATTATTTATTAAAGTGAGTCCCAAATGATAAAAGTGATGAAAACCTTTTAAATCATAGAAGATAGTAGATTTTATTCCCTACTTGACTCTTCTAATGGATTGCTTGTTCCGCTGCAGTTAAACTTGATAGTTATTTATATTTTATAAGTTTAACACTGTTGAAGGCTAAAGATAAATTATTCTACATTATCTTAGTCATAATATTTCTTACTAGGCTAGTTGAGCTCACCCTTTCTTTCAACCGCTCTCTTCTGTGAAATGAGAACGTAATTTTTTGGACTAGTCGGGAGCAAGAGTGATGATCCTAGATGTTTGCATTAGTAGTCCTCATTATTCTGTGAAATAGTGTGATAATAATTGTAATGAGGACTCCTTTTGAGTTTGTATACTCTCTAGTTGACAATATTTGTATTCAAACTCACAGTTTATGTTTTGTCGTATTGTACACGACAATTGTATTATTAAGTTGTATTTGAATTACATCTGCATCTATGATCCCATGACTCAAGATGGGTGATGTATACCTAATTTTGGGGGCGTCACATTTAACACCATTCAAACTCAATAAGTAGTTATCAAACACCCCTTTAGTCATTTAGTAAGGTCGATCTACTAGTGTAAAAAATAAAAGTATTCATTACTTTATATAATATTGTGGGGACACTAAAGATAATTTTAAAACTTTTTGTACTCTATTTTTCTATTTTTATTTTTCTTATGTATATACACTTCTGTGTAGTACACAATCGCTTATGGCGACAGTTTTTTGAGATATGGCTATGGTTTAACCCTATAACTCATGCCATAAATTTCTCAAAAAAAATATCGTCATAAAGCGATCGCATCATCGCATACCGCCAGATATATATTTCTCCCTTTTATTTTTCTTAATATGTGTGTAAATTGTATTACCCTCATTCTTTTAATTTGGTGACGGATGAAGTATTTATATTTTAAGATTATAAAATAACATGATAAATTATAATTAATAAATAAAATATAATTATAAATTTTGTACTTAGCACGGGACATCGAGCTAATATATATAAATTACGAATATTAGCACTCAAAATATATAATGAAGTACACAACTGTCACAATTGTAATATCAATAATGTCACGCTACTAGTGAGAAATTACAACATTGAATGAAATCTCACATAAATTTCAGAGGTGTCATTCCTTTGAGGAATTATTTTATAATTTTATAGGATTTTAAAAAATGCATTTGATAATTCTGAAGCTTTCTTTTATGCCAAATGGACAGAACGACTTCGCTAACCAAGACAAAAAAAGCAACTTGGTCTCCATTTAGAATATAAATAGACACGGTCCAAGGTTGAGTTCAGGTAGGAAAAAAAGAAGGGTGATTTACATATTTTATTACATTTTTTAAAAAAATTCCAACACTCATATAATAATAATTACACAACTAATACACTTCTATATTTTATTTACAATACTAAATAAGTATTATGATTCCTTAATTTAGGAATTAGTATTCAATTAAAATTCTTAATTTAAGGATTAGTTATACACACGGCTTCTTCTTCTATCTCTCCTTATCTATAACAACCGCAGCTAATATCACCCTTCTTCTTCATTCAACGTATTCTTTCTCTCTCTCTATATGCATTATTGGTAGCAAACAATTATTGTTTGTTGAGGAGTACGTGAGTGGATGCAGTAGCACTAGTTCGATCAACATCCCTATCAATACATTTTTTCAAACATGTTTTGTGTTTTTCAGTCTATATGCATTTATTCCTTTCAGTATACTCCTCCCTCGCATAATATATATATATGCACCTGAATCTGCTCCTATTCAAAGAAACCAAGGGGCAAGATTTCCCAAACAATTTTATTCCAGGAACCATTCAATCAAAAGAATATTCTCGCTTGTGAATCACGAGTTCTTGTAAGGAATTCAACTACCACTAGTTTCACTGTTCTTCGTCTGCAGAATCGCTCCAATTCATTGACAGGAAAATTTCCAACCGCAAAGATGAGGCTATATCCTTCACATGCAACCAAGTCGGGCTTGCCAACACGCCGCCACCGCCATTCTCCTTCTCTCTTGATGTAAGTGGACAACAAATCGTCCTTTTCCGCCCCATGGTCCTCTCTTCATCCCCACCTCACGCAACACGGCTGTCCTTTCATGTTGCGCAATTTTCTTATAAGACAGTTGGTAGTTAAACATTCATAAGCAAGTGTAACCAATTCAGGTGTTATTAGGTTTCTAATTTATTTTTAAAAAATCTATTATAGATTTTTTTTTTATTTAATAAATGCAAATTGGTAGCTAACACTTTATACAAATGTAACCAATTCAGCTTTTATTGGGTTATTAATTAATTAAAAAAAATCTATATGTAGATTATTTTTTATAATACAATGGTAGTAGCCTTTAATACAAAGGTAACTAAATGCAGCTTTATTGGGTTACCAATTAATTATAAAAAATTTATTATAGATTTTTTTTTTCATACTGCAATTGGTAGCTTAACCTTAATACAAATGTAACCAACAAAAACTAAAATTGTTATCTTTGTAAGTTTTGGTTACCAACTGCACTGAAATTTCTCTCGGTTACCCACAAAAACTAAAATGGTTACCTTTGTATAAATATTTGGATACCAACTGCACTAAAATTTATCATTTTCTCCTTTTAATTTCTGGACTAAATCAACCTTCGTCACAATGTCAGTTGTGGCCGTAATGGATGAGGAGATCGGCGTCCATGGTGTTGAAGCGGCGGCGAAGGGGAGGACGAAGATGACCGGCGAAGGGGAGGATGAAGATGACGTTGTCAAACTTTGAATATTTGAATTTTAATTATTATTTTTGAATTTGAATTTGAATTTGTTGTTAGATTCAAATATTTGAATTTGAATTATTAATTATGGCAGTTATTTGTCCTTAATTTTAGGTTTCCTTATTAATGTAAATTGTACTATTTTTGTAATATGAATTCTCTTTTTGTAATTATTTGGTTGATGCATTTTTCTTGTAATTACTTTCTATTTGTTGTATATTTATGTAAAGAACCCAAAGAAGAAATCTAAGATTGTTTTGAACATAATTTTTTGATCCACTTAGAGTACCGGGATCCATAATATACTAAATCAAAGCTTGTGACGAGCCCTACAAACCTTATTACCTCTGGCCATAACGGACACCGTTTGAAGCCCAAAAAAGATCTGGAAATAGACGTTTTGTCCTTCCAAAGTTTTTTCTAATTTTGAGTTCATTTGGATATTTTTGTAATTTCATTATTTCTTGCATAATTAGATTTTTCAGCTTATTGTTTAGTATTTAAAGGATGTTTTCATTTGTTTTAGGGTTAACTTATTATTATTCAGATTTATGAAATATTGTGACAAATTGAATATACGTATAATTGAATATACGTACTGTCGGATATAGAAAGCGACAGAAATAATCTTTTTATAAAAATAACGACAAAATTTTTACCATTAAAATGTTGAAATACCCGGTGATAAAAGTAAAGTAATACGCTATCGTCGTTTACAAGATAGACGCCAGATTACAATATATCTCTGATTATTGATTCTTACGTAAGAAGTCACTCAATATTTCATTCAATAATTGTCACAGTAGTTGCTGCATAGTTTCTCATATTATTGATTCAATTTTTGTCACAGTATCATATCTGCACAATACTTTTTATTATTAAATCAATAATTGACACAACACAGTTACTCATATTATTATTAGTATTATTGGCAATATCTAGAAAATTTTGTCGAGAAAAGGGGTTATGTTATTTAATTGCGCGCCAGTAAGGAAAAATCCTTATCGGAATGTGACACCCCCAAAATAGGTATACATCACCCATCTTGAGTCGCCAAATATATGGTACAAAATTCAAATACAACTTAATTATACAATAGTCGTGTAAAATACGACTAAACATATCTTGTGAGTTTTAATACAAATATTATCATCTGCATAATACACAAAACTCAATGGGGTCCTCATTACATTTATTATCACACTATTTCTCGAATAGTGAGGACTCTTAATGCATTTATCTGGACCATCACTCTGTTCCCCGACTAGTCCCAGCTACGTTCTCATTTTTGAAGAGAACAATGAAAGCAAAAGGGTGAGCTCAACTAGCCCAATAAGAAATATTATGACTAAGATAATGCAGAATAAATTATCGTTAGTCTTCAACAGATAAAACGACATGATATAACAAACATCAAGTTTAATCAAGAACAAGCAATCCATTAGAAGAGTCAGTAGAGAATAAAATCTATTATCTTCTATGATTTAAAGGTTTTTCATTACTTTTATCGGCTGAGACTCAACTTAATAAATAATTCACATCATCCCTGCACTACGGCCAAGGATATTCATTA
This sequence comes from Panax quinquefolius, assembly GCA_020205615.1. Lineage (NCBI taxonomy): Eukaryota > Viridiplantae > Streptophyta > Magnoliopsida > Apiales > Araliaceae > Panax > Panax quinquefolius. Next base: position 134,248,228 of record CM035172.1, on the reverse strand, counting down.
GTATCACGACCACAAATTATCCATGCACTACGGGCCAATGACATTCGTGTATTCATTAATGGTCATGATCATGCCAACAACTGTCCATCAATGTGTTATTAGTTCCTGGATAAATTAATTCTTGAACTTGTTTTATTGAATTCTTATATCATTGTCATCATCCTCATGTTTATATTTTGTTGAAAGTCATCTGTGGCCTCTAGTGCATAGATGGACTTGGTATGATTATGACTGTGGATTATTCTTGTAATCATGACCGTAATGTTACAAATGATGTGGTAAAAGTCCTCATTGGCCCATAGTGCATTGATGGACGCTTGTTGGCATGATCATGACCATTAATGAATACACGAATGTCCTCGGCCGTGTAGTGCTTGGATAATTTGTGATCGTGATACTAAAGAATATCCTCGGTGTAGTGCGGGGGGTGATTCGATGATGTGGATTATTTATTGTCGAGTCCCAAATGATAAAAGTGATGAAAACCTTTTAAATCATAGAAGATAGTAGAGATTTATTCTCTACTGACTCTTCTAATGGATTGCTTTGTTTCTGCAGCTAAACTTGATATTTATTATATTTTATCGCTTTAACATTGTCAAGGCTAACGATAAATTATTCTCGCATTATCTTAGTCATAATATTTCTTTCTCGGCTAGTTGAGCTCACCCTTTCTTTCACCGTTCTCTTCGTGAAATGAGAATGTAAATTTGACTAGCTCAATGGGAACAAAGAGTGATGGTCCTAAATGTTTGCATTAGTAGTCCTCACTATTCTCGTGAAATAGTGTGATAATAATTATAATGAGGACTCTTTTGAGTTTGTATACTCTCTAGTAGACAATATTTGTATTCAAACTCACAGCTTATGTTTTGTCGATTGCATACTTGATATAGTTGTATTATTAAGTTGATTTTGAATTCTGTACCATGTATCTTGCAACTCAAGATGGGTGATGTATACCGATTTTGGGGGCGTCACAGTTGGTATCAAAGCTTAAAGATATGATCCTTGGCTAAGATGTGAGAATAAAACTAGGAGGGGAGAGACGGAGAATTCCTTCGCTAGTATGACCTACCTAAGTTTTTTTGGTATTTAATTGGTCGGTCAGAATATAGGGATAATATGTTACATGTCAATTAACCTTTTATTTTGTGGCGATGTCTGAAAATGACATCCGAGAATGTTGAGAATAAAGAATGGAGCACAAAGCGACGGTTGATTCACCACATATCAATAATCGTGATAATGTGCATCGTAAGGAGACAATCCTCATGCAAATAACAACACCGACCAAATGATGAATGATGGAATGTTGGAGGCTTTATGCAATTCATGCAACAAAGAAAGTGAGCGGCTCTGTCCAAAATGTAGGTGGAAACATCGAAAACTCTCGGACGGTCACCGCTAAAATGATTCAAGGAGCTGGGACCACCGGAGTTTATTGGAGAGCCAAAACCACTTAAGGCAGAAGCATGAATAAAGCAGATCACCAAGATATTTGATGTCTTGGGATGCTTCGAGGAGTAAAAGGTTTCCTTTGCCGCCTTTTTGTTGCGAGGAGAGGCAGATTACTGGTGGGAATCGGTAAATCGTACTCAACCTGCCGCACTGAAGATGTCTTGGGAAAAGTTCCAAGAACTATTAAACGACAAGTACTTTCCCAAAAGTATTCGTCATATAAAAGAGGTAGAATTCATTAAGTTAGAGCAAAATAATATGACAGTGTCGTAGTACGAAGCCAAGTTTGCCGAGTTATCCCGGTTTGCGTCCCACTTAGTGGATAATGAAGAGAGAATGACGCGGATGTTTTTAAGAGGTTTGAAGCCGGAGATACGTCAACATCTTATTTCTCATAAACTGTGTTTGTATTCAAATGTTGTAAATAGGGCTCAGTTAGTGGAGCGATAACGAGTCAACGCAACTAAAGGAGAAGCGATCCATCGGCGGTGACAACAAGCGTGAGGGAATCAACAGCCGTAAATGGTAACCACTTCCTTGTGCTAATCAAGGCCAAAACAATAAGAATGGACATTTCAAGAAGAGGAGATTCAATAATGATGGAAAGACGTTAGCACCAGCACCAGTTGTTAAGGAAGGAGAACGACCACCTATCATATGCTTCAAATGCGAAGGGGAGGGACACATCAGTCCAAACTGCACGATGCCATCCAAAGCATGTTATAATTGTGGAAGAAAAGGTCACTTAGCCCAATTTTGTCGTTCACTGAAGACAAGTTCAGCTAGGATGGAGGCACCAAAGGCCGTCCCAGAAAAGTCAAAGCCGGTAGTGCAAGGGAGAGTGTTTGTTGTGACCTCCCAGAAAGCAAGGAACCCAAATTAAGTCATCACGAGTAAGCTTATCATAAACTCTAGCGAAGTCTATACTTTATTTGATACCGGTTCTACCCATTCTTTTATTTCTCCTACTTGTGCTCAACGATTAAATTTGACTTCGGAGAAATTAGACTTTGACTTATCTGTGGAAACTCCGTTGGGAGAAACCTTCATTACATCCACTGTTTATAAGTCTTGTTTGGTTCAAATTGGTACTCTCACATTACCTGTCGATCTTATTTCTTTAAAAATACTTGCGTTTGACGTAATTCTAGGGATTGATTAGTTAACTTTTCATCATACAAAAATTGATTGTTTTCGTAAGGTTGTTAGTTTTCATATTCCTAATCAACCTATTATGCGAATTCAAGCGACCAAACCATTAAAGTCAATCACGGTCATTTCAAGCCATAAAGCTATCCGTTTATTGAAAAACGGATGTCAAGCTTTCTTAGCTCATGTCACAGATTTAAACAAAAATACGTCAGTTTTGAATGATATTTCTATTATTAATAAATTTCCTAACGTATTCCCTGAAGAACTTCCTGGCCTACCCCAAGAGCATGAAATTGAATTTTGTATTGACCTTGAACCTGGTACAAAACCCATTTCCAAAGCCCCATATCGAATGGCTCCTATTGAACTTCAGGAGTTAAAGACCCAATTGCGAGAATTGTTAGACATTGGTTTCATTCGTCCCCAAGACGTCTCCTTGGGGTGCTCTGCTCTATTCGTGAAGAAGAAAGATGGGAGTATCGACTTTGTATTGATTATCTGGAGTTGAATCATGTCACCATCAAAATAGTTACCCATTGCCACGTATTGATAACCTATTTGACGAACAGCAAGGAGCCAAATTCTTTTCAAAGATTGATCTTCGTTCCGGATATCACCAATTGAAGATTAGAACCGATGACATTCCAAAGACGGCTTTTAGAACTCGGTACGGGCATTATGAATTCCTAGTCATGTCCTTTGGATTGACTAATGCTCCTCTTTGCCTTCATGGATATGATGAACCGAAGTATTCAAGGAATATTTGGATCACTTTGTGGTCGCCTTTATTGATGACATCCTTATTTATTCCAAAAGCCGTGAAGATCATGAGCAACACTTGAGGCTGACACTCCAAAAGCTTCGTGAATACAAGCTTTATGCCAAGTTGAAGAAATGTGAGTTCTGGCTTGAGGAAGTAGCATTCCTTGGGCACGTAGTATCAAGTCATGGAATATCCGTTGACCACAAAGATTGAAGCTATTCAAAGCTAGGAGCAACCTAAATCGATGACCAAAGTACGTAGCTTTCTCTTTTAGCGAGTTATTATCGAGATTCGTGGAAGGATTTTCTCGAATCGTTACTCCATTAACTCAAATTGACTTTCGGAAAAATACAAAGTTTGGTTGGAGCGAAGAATGTGAGAAGAGTTTTCAAGAACTCAAGAGGAGACTCATTTCAAAGACTGCTCGACAATACCATCCGCCTCGGAGGGATTTGTCATCTACAAAGGATGATGCTCGGCAAAAGGGTTGGGATGTTTTCTCATGCAACATGGGAAAGTCATAGCCTATGCCTCAAGACAACTCAAAGAATATGAGAGGAATTATCTTATTCATGATCTAGAGTTAGCAGCTGTTGTCTTCGTACTTAAAATTTGGAGGCATTACTTGTATGGGGAGAAAGTGGAGATCTTTACGGATCATAAAAGCCTCAAATATTTCTTCACTCAAAAGGAACTCAACATGTGACAACGACATTGGCTTGAACTGTTGAAAGATTATGATCATACCATCCAATACCATCCTAGAAAAATGAACGTGGTAGTGGATTTATGAGTAGAAGATCATATGCAAGTACGAAAAGCGATATTGTCAACGCAAAGGCCCATTTTGTGTGACTTGCAAAGGATGGAGATAGAGTTAAAGACTCCAGGGACCCATGTGATGATGGCGAATATACGAGTATAACTGACTTTAATTGATAAAGTTAAAGCTACTCAAGCTACAGACCTGGAGCTGATGCGTATGAGGAAGAAAGTGCAAGAAGGTGTTATGCCAGAAGCAAGAATCGATGAAGAAGGAATACTTCGAGTCAACTCCAGACTTTGTGTTCCTAACGACCCTGATTTAAAGTATAAAATCTATTAGGTTTGTAATATTCAAGAACGCAATCAAATTGCATAAATAAGCGGAAACGTGTAAAAATCAGAGTTTAAAAATTTTACAAATCATATACCCGGATCACCCTTTATGCACAATTATTAATTAAACGAAAAAGATGAATAAGAAACATACCCTTGAAGATCCGAGCTTTCTCAGGTACAAGTTCACCTCCAATCCTTTTCGCGTTCAACTTGAATCCACCGGGTTTGGTTCCTTCTTTTGATCAACATTAGCCACCCAAGTGTTTGGCATCTAGAGGTGATCCACCAAGGAAGAAGAAAGATTCAAGAAGATGGGTGGTTGGCTAAACCCTAGTTTTTCTATCTCTATAGAAAAGGAGCGTACTCTCAACTTTTTTGAATTACAGATATATTTTGATATCCGATATAAGACTCTCTTATAAAGATATCGTAAACCTTATTTAATAAAATAAGGTATTATTTAATTAAACTCTTTTAATTAAATGGGCTCCTAATCTTATTAGAGTTAATTAATTAAACTCCTTTAACTAATTTTCCTCCTAATCTTATTAGGAATAAATGAGAGTACTTATATTAAATTAATTTCTAAACTCTTTTAGAAATTAAAATAATAATAATAATAATAATAATAATAATATTATTAATAAGACTCCTCTTATTAATTTATATTTAATATTTTTAAAATATTAAATAATAAATATTAAGCTATTTAATTTATTCTATCACCATAGATTAAATTAAATATACATAACATATTATTACGATTATGCCATTAACTTCTTAAATAATTATTCTTCCTTTTTATGGTGTGACCCTTTAGGTTCTCCATATTAAACCTATTGAAATAAATCAATTAGAACAATTCTAATCTTATTTAAATAAATAAATTAAACAATTAATTAATTTAAATAAATAATATTTATTCTACAATAGGGATAAGTTTCCTAGCGTTCAACGACTTTCGATAGATAATATAGATTTCAACATTAATCATAAAAGAACCTTTGAGTAAATAGTTACCGCATAATTCAATCCTTCCACCATACAATGTCCCAATTAAATATAAGACATGGAATTACTTCACAAGTCTTATTTTATTTAATTATATGTATTTCGACTCTTAAATGCACAACTCCAAATAATGCAAATTAGAAACTCCTTTCTAACTTCATTCTCGCCTTGGCCAAGGACTCTTTGGGTTGTCATTTATCGAATCACATAGACATTTCTCTTCTTTTAATAGAAGTGGTAGATTCTTTATTGATCATACATTATCTCCATGTACAACTTATTATACCCAATCATACCCTTTGATATACCCTAAGGGTCTTAAGGAATAAGTCAAAGTATAACTCATCATACACAAGATACTATGATGATCTCAAGTCCAAGGATCACTTGTACTACTATCACTACAGAATTCCTATCGACAAAAAGTAAAACTCCATTAGGTATTCCTTTAGCGAGCCAATGCTCAGGTGAACTTATTCTCTAATAAGCACCTACATACTTGCTTTAGTGTCTCCACACAAATGATTATGAGATCAATCATCCTCATCCAATGAAGCAAGCAACGTATGTACCAATCTATCCCATTCACTAATCCCCAATTTAGTAATCCAATGATTGGGAACTATTTTAGTTTTAAGCTTTCTAAGAATTTAGATCTCATTAGAATGATCATCATCATTATTCTAAAAGCATTGCTTAAAACTATGGGTTTATCACATATTATAAAACAGCATCATGTAGATAATTAAAAGCCTTTAATAAATTAATACTTTTTATTAATAAATGAATAAGATTGTTACAAAGTATATGCTTTATCATCAAACATGATTGGCTTGTGTGCATATTACTTTCAATCTCCCACTTGCACTAAAGCCAATCGCCATCAGATCTTTATATACTCTTCTTCTCTAAGTGACGATTATCCTGGCCATTGGATAAGCTTTAGTTAATGGATATGTAATGTTGTTCTTGAGAGTCCACCATCTCTATAGTGATTTTCCATCTTTCAATGATTCTTATAATCAAATGAAAGTGCCACAACACATGTTTAGATCCAAGATGAGACTTAGAAACTATTCCTAGTTCTCAGAATGAACTTTTAATCCAAACAATCAACTTGCGACTTCATTTATAGCTATATACTTTGTCTTTATCACTAAACCAAAGAACTCTTTGCTATTTGGAACCTTTCCAATTCATCGCACCAATTGCTCAAGGTAACCCTTTACCTTAAAGTGGATTTTTCTGTCGTCTTGGTCTGTCTGAAAAACTTGAGTCTGTTAAGCCCTCTAGTTTTAATTTAAACCCACCATGAATATGATCACATCCTTAGTGCTAGGGCTAAGCACTTTAAGATATTTTTCACCGACTCATAGTGAACTTCTCCATAATATGATCGATCAACATCGTCTCTCGTACATTTCATTGCATACATGATTGTCACTCATGCGACCTCTCTTCGTCGAGTCCGTGGGGACTATTAGGAGAGATACACTCCAAGGGCTCATCAACATGAGACATCCCATGGAGTTTGCCATTCTAAATAACTTTAGCATCAAATGAATATACGTTCCTTGGGTTAAGTCGAGGATCCTTTTAAATCTATCTATATAGATTTGTATCCCCAATTAAGATACTCTTCCCAAATCATTCATGGAGGAATGTTTAGACAACTTTATCTTTTACTTGATTGTAGCATTAGTTTGTCATTCCTTATCCGTAGTATATCAACATATAATACTAGGAATGTCACGACGCTCCAATCGACCCTTTTGTACACACTAGAACTCTTACCTCATCGTATGTAACTCTAGATCATCATCTTCTATGATCGTACCTCATCATCATCATCCATGATGAATCCATACCTCCTAGGTATCTTCTATCTTATTCTAGATTTACGATTATTCTTGTCATGGTAAAATAGATCTATCTACGTGTTCCTCTTATTTGACTTATAGTATTTTGTGGTTCTTGAACTCTTCAAGATCTATTATCCTCCCACTAGCCCCTTCAATGATAAACACATTTATCTTAGAAGGCGCGTGTTTCGCAATAAACACCTTTTGCTAAGCAGGATTATAGAACATATACCCTAAACTTACTTTAGGATGTCCCACAAATCGACACTTGTCAAATCTTGTCCCAAGCTTATCCTTTGAAACCTTTTTCACATAAGTTGGACAACCACTTATCTTAACATACTTAAGATTAGGAATCCTCCATGTCCATAACTTTTATGGAGTCTTGGGGCTGGATTTTGAGGTTACCTTTTTCGTAGATATGCAGCCATTTCTAGGACATGACCCTAGAAGGATACTGGAATGTCGGTAAAATAATTATGGACCGCACCATGTCCAACAAGGTACGAATTTTCCATTCAGATACATCAATTAATTATTATGTATCGAGAGGCGTCCATTATGAGAAAACCATTTGAGATGATCTAGAAACTTATTGCACAAGTATTCCTTCCTTGATCCGATCAAAGAATCCTAATACTTTGCCAATTTGTTTCACTTTTGAATTCTTTGAACCTTTCAAATAACTCACACTTGTATTTCAGTAAATACACACATTCAACTCTTTGAATGATCATCTCCTTTTCATATACTAGTTTGTTCAATTTGCAAAATTATTTTCACATAAGTCAAGCATACAAAATCCATTAAGTAATATTCCAGTTCTATACAAAACATTATTATTATAAATAGAACAACAATTGTTCTTAATTATAATACCAAAAATTTTATTGTCTAACAATAAAATAGAAATAATGTTTCTAACAAGAACTGGAGTACAATAACAACTTATTGACTTAATAGATTTGCCCGTAGGCATTATTAAATTATAAGTTTCTATGGCTAATGCAGCAACCTTTGCTTCATTTCCCACACATAGGATTACTTATATTTGTTTAGTTTTCTACTTTCATTTGGTCCTTCATAAATCTATATTTATGATAACCAAAGCCGGTATCCAATACCCAAGTAGAACATTGACTTAAAGAAAAATTTATTTCAACCATGAACAAAATAATATTTATAACCGAAACTTCACTAAGCTTCTTTGGTTAGCCTCTGCAAGATGCTTCTCACAGTTTCCTTCCAGTGTCCAGGCTTATTGCAGTGGAAGCAAACTCCTTTGCTATCCATATCAGTTTTGTTCTTATTATCCTTTGTTTATGCCTTTCTAATTACCTTCTTAGAATCGTTCTTCTTTTCAGAAGATCCTTTGGCCCCTACCAGTAAGACATGGTCTTTCTTGGTTGGAAAGTGACTCTCATCATTTTTCAACATGTTAAGCAAATCAACGAAGCTGATATCTAGCTTGTTTATATGAAAAATTCACAACAATTGTGAAAGGAGTCCGGGAGTGAGTGCAAGATCAAATCTTGGCTCAACTCTCCATCCATGACAAAACCAGTTATCCTAATTGATCAATCAAATTTATTATGTTAAGAACTTTTGTCTCGCATCTTATAGTGCCATTGGCCATTCTAGATCGGAAGAGCTCCTTAGATATCCGATATCTATCGGTCCCCACTTTCCTCACCATCAACTACTTGATGTGCGGGAATATAGTAGAGAGCATCCATAGTTTCATCTTGACACTGAAGCTCATTACTCATGGATGCGAGCATGATGCATTGAGCCAATCATGCATCATCTTGCCACTTTCTAAAAGTAGCAATCTCTTCCTCGGGAGGCATTATGCGCAACCATTGTAGGGATAGGCATATTAAGGACATAAGATAACTTTTCAACTATGAGAACTATTCTCAAATTCCTTAACCAATCCGCTTAATTGATTACAGTTAATTTAGCATTTAATATGCTTCGCAAAGTGATAGTAATTTTAGACATTGTAAAATTACAGAAATGAATTTGTAATTAACAACATTTTAACATACATTCTTTTATTAATTACCAAAATAAATTAGGTCTTGTTTTAAATTGGTATCTCCCACTATTTTCTTCAAAACTATATTACCTCACTTATATAGTTCTAAGAAAAATCTAATTAAAGATTTGCTAGTGAGAATAAGGATCCCATTTCAAATGTATATAGCCTTGTGGTGACACAACAAACTATATATAAATAAATAGGTAGACAACTTTTGTCAATTACAACAACTATGCAACTCCTTTTCTTTTGCCTCTTAGATTATTTTGATCAAGTGGTGGCACATCCGAATCAAAATTATCCAAGTTAAGTCCGACCTAGCACTCCATATATTCAAAAAAGAAAAATATTATCCTTGTGGTGACACAACAAAACAATATTGTTCAATTTTCTTTATAAGCATCAAATGTGATAAATTAACATCTTAAATACTTAATACTTGCCTTGTGGTGACACAACAAACTCATATTAAATATTTAATACTCTATTAATTTTATCATGCTAGAAGGCTTAACGCTCGATATTCCAAATATCTTTGAACGCTTAGGACTTAATATAAAAATTGAGGGGTTTGTTATTAATATGTCTCATCTTGTTTAGCGCACATGCATATATATATATATAAATATACGTCATATTAATGAACATGCGAAGCATGTTTGCATAATATATAATATATATAGTATAAGCATGCACATATAGAATACTATATTCTACTCGGATTGATTATGGACTTTTATTCTAGTTTGGTTCACTAGAGCCACCAAGTGAACCAAAAGGTCAAACCTCTGAGGGGTGCAAGAAATAATATTTAAATATAACTATTACATTTAAACCCTGCTCCATTACAAACGGGTCTTCAAGCGCTCCTTGCTCCTTGATCTCCAATTTTCAAAATTAATTCTAACTATTCCTATTACAAAACTATTTGAAATAAATAGAAACCTTGATCGTGATCGAGGGAAGTACATAGGAGGGAGATAGAATTTACATTCAGAAAAATTAGAGAAGACGAGGAACGCAGACCCCATTTAATAAAACCCATACATTCATGCATCCAACTAAAATAATATCCAATCACATTGGTCAATTGTCCATAATCAATCTCATTTATTATCATACATATCACCATATGCATCAATACATAACATTCATCTGATGAATAATAAACATTCAATATATATATTGATATCATTTAATGGGCAAATTTAGTTAGTATAAAATCTATTTTTGAATCAAAATAAACTCTTTTATTTTAATCCAAATTTAAATCAAAATAAAACTATTTTATTTTAATTTATCCAATTTTGAATAAAATAAACTATTTTATTTTAATCAAAATCTTTAATCAAAATAAACTCCTTTATTTTAATTAATTATGGAATCCAATTCCATGTAAAAAATAAAACCCTTTATTAAAGGAAACACTTGATTCTCTTCCTATTCACAAATAAACTTTTTATTTTGAATAATATGAAAACTTATTTCATATCTAAATAAATTCCTTTATTTAAGGAAAGATGATTCTTTTTCCTATTCACAAATAAACTCTTTTATTTTGAATAATATGAAATCTTATTTCATAACTAAATAAACTCCTTTATTTAAGGAAACATAGAATCAAATTTCAACTCCAATTAGTTTTCATGGAATCCAATTCCAACTCTAATTAGTTAGCATGAAATTCTAATTTTAAAATTAAAATAAATCTTTTTATTTTAATATTAAAATAAACTTTTTATTTTAAGATTAAAATAAACTATTTATTTTAATTATAAAATAATTAAAAATATTATATATTGTAATATTTATATAAACCGCGTGGCCATCCTTTGGAAAAAAAATAAAAATAAGTCACCTGCTTCTATAATCATGATCCTGCCGAATTTTTTATTTTTTTTATTGTTGTTCGTGATGCGCGTGGTGGCTGGTGGTCACGATTTGTATCATATATATATATATATATATATATATATATATATATATATATATATATATATGGCTTGTAATACTTTATGATAATCATAAGATTCATTATATATGCGTGGCTATAAATCTTTTCTAGATATTCAAGATTTATTAGTTACTAAAACTTAAGAATCACACACACACACACACATACACACATTACGATATATATATATATATATATATATATATATATATATATATATATATATATATATAAATGTAGAAGCCTTGAACTGTGAGTCCGTGACACAATGAGAAAAAAACGAAATGCAATTCGCGAAGAAAAATCGAAATTCAGTTCCAGTTTTCGGAATTGTTACCGTTTTTTTTTTATTAAATTTTATACAATAAAATTATGCCCAAATAAATTGTTCTAAACACATATCAATATACATATCAAATTAAAACAATTAATAATTCGCATAAAGGTTTGGCTCTGATACCACTGTTAGGTTTGTAATATTCAAGAACGCAATCAAATTGCATAAATAAGCGGAAACGTGTAAAAATCAAAGTTTAAAATTTTTACAAACCATAACCCGGATCACCCTTTATGCACAATTATTAATTAAACGAAAAAGATGAATAAGAAACATACCCTTGAAGATCCGAACTTCCTGAGGTACAAGTTCACCTCCAATTCTTTTTCGCGTTCAACTTGAATCCACCGGGTTTGGTTCCTTCCTTTGATCAACGTTAGCCACCCAAGTGTTTGGCCTCTAGAGGTGATCCACCAAGGAAGAAGAAAGATTCAAGAAGATGGGTGGTTGGCTAAACCCTAGTTTTTTCTATCTCTATGTAAAAGGAGCGTCTTTCTCAACTTTTGGAATTACAGATATATTTTTGATATCCGATATAAGACTCTCTTATAAAGATATCGTAACCTTATTTAATAAAATAAGGTATTATTTAATTAAACTCTTTTAATTAAATGGGCTCCTAATCTTATTAGGGATAATTAATTAAACTCCTTTAACTAATTTTCCTCTCCTAATCTTATTAGGAATAAATGAGAGTACTTATATTAAATTAATTTCTAAACTCTTTTAGAAATTAAAATAATAATAATAATTGTAATAATATTAATAAGACTCTCTTATTAATTTATATTTAATATTTTAAAATATTAAATAATAAATATTAAGCTATTTAATTTATTCTATCACCATAGATTAAATTAAATATACATAACATATTATTACGATTATGCCATTAACTTCTTAAATAATTATTCTTCCTTTTATGGTGTGACCCTTTAGGTTCTCCATATTAAACCTAGTTGTGAATAAATCAATTAGAATAATTCTAATCTTATTTAAATAAATAAATTAAACAATTAATTTATTTAAATAAATAATATTTATTCTACAATAGGGATAAGCCTCCCCATAGCTTCAACGACTTTCCGGATAATATAGATTTCAACATTAATCATAAAAGAACCTTTGAGTAAATAGTTACCGCATAATTCAATCCTTCCACCATACAATGTCCCAATTAAATATAAGACATGAAATTATCACAAGTCTTATTTTATTTAATTATATGTATTTCGACTCTTAAATGCACAACTCCAAATAATGCAAATTAGAAACTCCTTTCTAATTTCATTCTCGCCTCGCCAAGGACTCTACCGGGTTGTCATTTATCGAATCATATAGACATTTCTCTTCTTTAATAAAGTGGTAGATTCTTTATTGATCATACATTATCTCCATGTATAACTTATTATTCCCAAGCATACCCTTTGATATACCCTAAAGGTCTTAAGGAATAAGTCAAAGTATAACTCATCATACACAAGATACTATGATGATCTCAAGTCCAAGGATCACTTGACTTACTATCACTACAGAATTCCTATTGACGAGCAAGTAAAACTCCATTAGGTATTCCTTAGCGAGCCACGCTCAAAGAAACTTATTCTCTAATAAGCACCTACATACTTGCTTTAGTGTCTCCACACAAATGATCATGAGATCAATCATCCTCATCCAACGAAAAGTAAGCAACGATGTACCAATCATCCGGATTCACTAATCCCCAATTTAGTAATCCAATGATTGGGAACTATTTTAGTTTTAAGCTTTCTAAGAATTTAGATCTCATTAGAATGATCATCATCATTATTCTAAAAGCATTGCTTAAAACTATGGGTTTATCACATATTATAAAACAGCATCATGTAGATAATTAAAAACCCTTAATAAATTAATACTTTTTATTAATAAATGAATAAGATTTTTATAAAGTATATGCTTTATCATCAAACATGATTGGCTTGTGTGCATATTACTTTCAAAATCATGATGGAGGCGCACAACACACCATTTGCAATCCATCCTGGGAGTACCAAAATGTATCAAGATCTTCGACATACATTTTGGTGGAGCAATATGAAGAGAGAGATAGCGGAGTTTATCTCAAGGTGTTTAACTTGTCAACGAGTCAAGGCGGAGCATCAAGTACCAAAAGGTCCATTGCAACCACTTGAAATTCTAGAATGGAAGTAGGAGCACATTACCATGGATTTCGTTACCGGTCTTCCTAAGTTTTCTCAAGGTATAAATGCGATTTGGGTCATTGTTGATAGATTGACCAAGTTTGGTCATTTCTTACCGATACGAGAAACTTATACACTTGAACATCTTGCTCGTATGTACATAAACGAGATTGTAAGACTGCATGGTATGCCGGTATCCATAGTTTCTAATCGAGACCCAAGATTCACTTCATGATTTTGGGTTAGTTTGCAAAAAGCTATGGGCACAGACTTACGATTTAGCTTGGCATATCATCCTCAGACGGACGGACAGTCGGAGAGGACTATTCAAACTCTTGAAGATCTATTAAGACTTTGTGTCCTTGACTTCAAGGGAAGTTGGGACAAGTTCTTACCATTGGTGGAGTTTTCCTACAACAGTAGTTATCAAGCAAGTATTGGTATGGCTCCATTTGAGACGTTGTATGGAAGAAAGTGTCGTTCTCCAGTATGCTGGGATGAAGTAGGTGAAGCAACGTTGTTGGGACCGGAGCTGGTACGTATGACTACGAAAAAGATTCAAACAATCCGACAACGTATAAAAACCTCACAAGATCGACAAAAGAGTTATGTTGATCTTCATCGAAAGGACGTGGAATTCGATATAGGAGATCATGTGTTGTTACGTATTGCTCCATGGAAAGGAGTTACGAGATTTGGAAAGAGTGGGAAGCTCAATCCTCGATTCATCGGCCCATTTTTAATTCTCGAGCGAGTAGGAACTGTGGCCTATAGACTCGCCTTACCGCCAAGTATGTCTCGTGTTCATAATGTTTTTCACATATCTATATTACGTAAATATGTGAAAGACCCAAACCATATTATTGAGTTAGAACCAGACGAGATAGAGGAAGATTTAACGTATGCAGAGTTACCTGTTAAAATCTTGGATAAGAAGGATCATGTTCTACGCTCCAAGGTTATACCTTAAGTCAAAGTTTTGTGGAGAAACCACGATGTGGAGGAAATGACTTGGGAAATAGAATCTGAGATGAAGTTAAGGTATCCTCATCTCTTCGACATACCAGGTATGTACCCTAATTTCGAGGACGAAATTTCATAAGAAGGGAAGGTTGTAAGACCCCAACTTTTATGAATAAAGAATAATTTTCTCGAATTATATTTTTGAATATTATGGTGTTGATTTGATATAAGTTATAGTTGTGGGTAATATTTATTAATTTGCAAAGTACACAAGTTGTTATATAATATTTGATTGGTCGAGGAATATTCGTACGACGACACAATCATTGGTGGACCCCACAACGGAAGTATTGTCGTAGTTAAAAAACGACAAAAATACTTTATGAAAATAATGGCGGAGATTTTAACATTAACTGTTGAACTACCCGGTAGTAAAAGTACAAAGAATATCGCGTGATTTGCACAAAGAGTACACGGTATTGATTATTGATGCTTACGTGAGAAGTCACTCGGTTATACTCAATTATTACTACGATAATTCTTTGCATCATATCTCTCATATTATTGATTCAATTATTGTTACAAAGATCATCCGCATTATATGATATATTATTAAATCAATAATTGAGATGACAAAGTTATTCATATTATTATTTGCAATATTGACAATGTCTAGAAGTTACATCGAGGAGAGGTTTGGTCACCTAATCAATTGCTAAATAAGGAGAAATACTTATCGGAAAGCCCCCTCTTTCCTGAGAATGATCTGGTTGTTAAATATTGTGAATTATAATATTAATGATGAATAAGTTTGTGTTGATGAAAGATGAATTTTATAGTTCCATTGTGTTGGACTTTTTGTGTTAATATAATTGATGTCTGGAGGATATATTGTTCAATCGGGTATTCGAGACACTTTTCGTGTCGGAGTACTATTCACGAGTTACTATTCACAGAGTACTATTCACCCATAAAATATATTCTTTTCGATCCAAATTATTTTTGGGTACAATATTATTCCATGAGGAGATGTGCTAATTTTTCAGACCGTTGGTTGAAGATATAATAGTAGGTCAATATGGATCGCTGGTGGATAGTTATAATAGTAAATCAATATGGATCGCTAGTTTAAAATTTTAATAGTAAATCAGTATGGACCGTTGTTTTAAGTTTTAATAGTAAACCAATATGGACCGTCCATTTTAATAGTAAATCAATCTAGACCGTTCATGAGTTAGTTACTATGCAGTCCATTCTTCTATAAATAGAAGCTCATTCCTTCATTATTTCTTACGAATTCACTAAAACTCTATTGAGAGAAATTATAGAGAAACTATAGAAAAGTATTCTGCTACTTCCCTACTCTTATATCCAGTTTCTTTTACTATAAGGGATGTTATTTGTTGTACTCATGAAGAGAACTCTTGTTATTCCATTATTTATTATTCTGTTGGAATAACCTGTATATGCGGGCTACCCTATACATGGTGAAATTCTTTTAATATTCAGTTCTTTATTATTCTGTCGGAATATCCTGTCTGTGCGTTTACACCGGACCTGGTTCCATCCTTTATTATTCTGTTGGAATATCCTGTCTGTGCGTTTTACGCCGGACCTGGTTCCGTTATTTATTATTTTGTTGGAATAACTTGCATGTGCGGTCTATCGCATGCCTGGTGATTTCTTTTGTTATTCCATTCTTTATTATACTCAGTTGGTTAAAACTTTGACTTCTATACTCCATGAAATTAGTGGAATATCCTTGATATTTACGCTTCATCCAGTATCTTTTCATGGAAATATTCTTCTGAGCATTCTTGAATTTTACTCTAAAAAGAAGTATCATGTTGACAATTTGGATGTTATTAGTTCCTGGATAAATTAATTCTTGAACTTGTTTTATTGAATTCTTATATCATTGTCATCATCCTCATGTTTATATTTTGTTGAAAGTCATATGTGGCCTGTAGTGCATAGATGGACTTGGTATGATTATGACCAGGGATTATTCGGTGTAATCATAACCGTAATGTTACAAATGATGTGGTAAAGTCCTCATTGGCCCGTAGTGCATTGATGGACGAGTTGTTGGCATGATCATGACCATTAATGAATACACGAATGTCCTCGGCCCGTGCTTGAATAATTTGTGGTCGTGATACTAAAGAATATCCTCGGTCAGTAGTGCGGGGTGATTCGATGATGTGGATTATTTATTAAAATTTGAGTCCCAATGATAAAAGTGATGAAAACCTTTTAAATCATAGAAGATAGTAGATTTTATTCTCTACTTGACTCTTCTAATGGATTGCTTGTTCCTCTGTAGTTAAACTTGATATTTATTATATTTTGTCAGCTTAACATTGTTGAAGGCTAACAATAAATTATTATGCATTATCTTAGTCATAATATTTCTTACTTCGGTCTAGTTGAGCTCGCCCTTTCTTTCTTTCACTGTTCTCTTTAGGAAATGAGAACGTAGCTGGAACTAGTCGGGGAACAGAGTGATGGTCCTAAATGTTTGTATTAGTAGTCCTCACTATTCTTTGAAATATTGTGATAATAATTTTAATGAGGACTTCTTTTGAGTTTGTATACTCTCTAGTAGACAATATTTGTATTCAAACTCACAGTTTATGTTTTGTCGTATTGTACACGACAGTTGTATTATTAAGTTGTATTTAAATTCTGTACCTATGTATCTGGTGACTCAAGATGGGTGATGTATACCGATTTTGGGGGCGTCACATCAGCTGTGCACCATCACCATTTAGGTTTACTAAGTGTTTGAGCTTTTGATAAACTTCGTCTAACACTTAGCATTCCCTGAAACCCTTCTTGACTGGTTTGCAGACTTGGTTCTTCACTTGTTCTATTTTAGCTTTCGATTCATGGTGATTCGTAGAGTGGCTGTCAGGATCTTCTTTGTGCTCTGCCACTTTTCTGAATGCTATCTTCTTAGCCTTCTCGGCTCTCAGCTTAGCTTCCATCTTCAGTGGCATTCTCATCTTTGTTGAGTGAAGCTTTAGTCTGTTCGAGTCCTTCTTCAAGGCTGCTTCACTTCCACCTTTGTAGTCTCACTGTCACTGAGACTTGTTCACTTTAGCTCTGGTGGAACTCGTAGAGTAAACAATAGCATTCCAACAACTCAACAATTCTGCAACTTAGTAATCATCAGCAACTTTGATCTTTGAAGCTCTGGATGATTTATACTCCTTCCCAATATACCCGTTGGTATATAGCCGTTGAAAGCTATTTGAATTGCCTTGCAGATCTCGAGTTATTTGGTGTAGACTGCAGATGTGACATGACATCTCCTTTACGACTTTCTGACATTGTAGTCTACTGTGTGACCTACCCCATCAGAGATGTCACTTTGATGTCTCGGGCAGGTAATCAACTCTATTTCTTCCTTCTGATTTCTAGATCAGAGGTTGTCCTTTTACATCGATGCTCTCAATCAACTCTGTTCGAATATCAATCTTCAGATTGAACCATTGCCAATGCTTCAATCTTCAGTTGACCCAACTCTACGATTCTGATGCAACTGTTCTAGGACCTGATCGCAGTGTCCTGTTGAATGTTGCTCATTGACAGGTTGAGGGAACACTACGGTCCTGAAGAGTGTTCATTTGATCTTCAATGTAGAACACATTTTCCTTCTCTTGTGCAGTGCTTCAACACTTCTGTTTGCTTCGACTGATCTCAGGAACTGATAGCTTGACTCCTTGTTCTGACCTCTTCTAAATAGCACGACACTTCAAATTTGTGGCATGCCCAGCTCGCTTTCTCCTTGTGATCTCCCGTTCACTTATCATCAATGGACTGACCCAATGTTTAATCACTTTAGCCTTGTTCTTCATAAGTTGACCAATATCTTTATGTTCACTTAATCAGTTTCTGTAACGCCCCCAAATTCGGGTATCTTCCAACCCGACAGATGGTGCTATACTGTACAACATTCATACATTCATTCAATTGAAAAGTCTCAAAGAACGAATATAACTTCTATATATTTAAAGTAATATTTATATTTCCTGTTTCTATACTCATACAAAGGTTCTTTGTCATAATATCGCTTACATTACAACAATAGACCTATACTATTACAAGACAGTTTAGTAATCACCTTAGCTTTTCCTTATCCTTTTTCGATCCTTCGGACGTTCACCTTAAATGCATTCATATGGTTCAAGCAAGAGTGAGCATAACTAGCTCAAGAAGTATAACAATTTAATAACAACATGCTTGACACATACAAATCGTATATCTTCAATAACTGAATAATAGTTATGAAGTACTATTGATAATTCAAAATAGCACTTCATCTTTTCTTTCAAGATGTTTTACAATAACAACAATAGATTTAGTAAAACATTCACTCCTATTAGAGAGACCTCGAGTATTCATTCTTTATTGAAAAGGACAACCCTAAGCAAGTCCGTAAGTCTTATATCACTTACGATCACTTCTAGGTGATCAACCTATTGTACTCAATGTTGATCAACACTACATCCATTAAACGTATGCACGCTTAAGCATTTGGCAACCTCACGTGCTCTCGCTGCTTTACCGACAAAACATTTGTTTAACATTTCAGTCTTCTTTTGAAAACCATATCTAGTAGTTGACAAAAGATAACAACATTTGATAATAGAGGAATAGATTATCAATAATCTACGCATATATCAAGTCTAGCCAAAGGAATTGACTTTAACTTCAACGTATCTCAATTCATGCGAAAGAATACATGAACTTCAAAGACTTGTTCAGATTGAACTGAGACAAGAGTTAGAATACTTGCCTTTAGCGTCTGCTACGGTATATTAACTTTATGTTCAAGTCGTTCAAGTCTCTACAATACATGATCACATAATGCCTTACATTAGGTCACATATAATCAAGTATGTATAGGACTATATCATATCCTTCATTTCAATCTAATTGTATATTAGATTCAGTTACTATTCATTTCGGTTCATCCTTATACTTGCATTATATTTGACTAGGTTATCTCAACCTTTATACTACATCCTTAAGGTTTAACAATGTTACATTGCATTCCTTAAGTTGTGTTTACTTCCTTTTCTTTTCTTTGTACTTAGAAACATTCATTACTATTTTTGTTCTGAGACTGGCGCTGCGGCACCAACTTTATGCTTACATCTCGTGCTACGGCGCGAGCTTAATGTATCTCTATCCCGGACTTGGCGCTGCGACACGAGTCCTTACTTAATGGGTCGTACCATGGCTTTCCACTTTCTCTAGAGGATTTTGAATCAGTATACATGGCTGGCATTTCACATAATGTACTAAGGTTCACGCCATGCGAACTCTTGCATGGGCTCGAACATCGCTCATTACACATACTGCAGTCATTTTGTTTTTAGGGGTTGGCCATGGCTACCAACTCTGTGCACCAGAAACCAAATTCAGTTTGTGAATTTTGTGAACTTCCCGGACGCATAACTTCTTCGTTATAAGTCCGAATTGGCTCGTTCAAAAGTCTATGGTTCACAAATTACGTAATCTACATGATCATTTAAGAATTTTATCTATATGACTTCGTTTAATAAAAATTCACCTATTGGTTCATTTTTAACGAAAACGATAAACGTTCGTGAACGTTCATCGCTCGTTTCTTCGTTCTAAGTCAGAATCCGGTCATTTTCGAGTCCGCAACTCTTAAATGCCAAATATGACTTGTCTCTATTGGAAAATAATGGTTTCGTGATCAAACACAAAATTTGACTTCCATTCCGAGAATTTTACGTATTCGACGTTTATCGTCCAATCGTGCAAATTCCGGCAATTCTTCATTCTTATGATTTGTTCAACCTTACAAATGAACTTCATTCATCATGTGTACATTTTAACATACTTAATACAACAACTTATATTCATTGTTGGATTTTAACTTATTCTTTATGAGCTTATAACTTGTCAAATTATAAACTACTTAAGATTTGATTATTTATGACTTATGATAATTAAGGTTTCTTAATCATCATACTTTACATGTTCTTCACATATAACTTTATTTAGGTATATATGATACATATAGTCATATAAGTTCTTAATTCACTTTTCTTACTAAACTCATCACAAGTTCATATTTTCATACTTAACATTCAATGTTAACATATAATAAGTTTATAACTTTTATAAGTTCAAATGACTTATTGCCAACTTATATGAATTAAGTTCATTACTTACACATTCTTCTTACTTTTTATCATTCATATTCCTCAATCCAAACTTTTCTTATCAACCTATCATGATAGAGATAGAAGGTAATTGGAGAAGAGGTCTTACTCTTGAAGTCTTTGATAAGTAGCTTCTTCTTCTTCTTGGCTTATGGAAGTTAACTTATGATAGCTTATTCTCTCTAACACTTAAGCACTTTGAAATTATTTAATTGCTTGAACAATTATTAAATGGCTAGCAAGGCTCTTCTATTTATAGACTTTGCAAGGTTAGGGTAGATTAGTCATTAAAACAATCCTACCTCCTTATTCACCTCCTTACTATTCATTACTTGCAAAGCACAAAACCTATCCTTTGCTTGGTCATTACTCATTTAACTTGGTCATTACTTTTAATACTTGGTCACCACACTTACTTGGTCACCACAATAACCATATTGATATGGTTTGCCCCATGGGTCAACCAATTCATTTCAATCTAGCTTGGGCTTGGATTAATAAATCCTTGGGCTTTGCATTAATTCACTCTTTGGGCTTTGCATTAATGAACATCAATTGGTTCATTAATTAATAGTTGGGCCTCTCCCTTTAATTCAATTGGACTTGTACTAATTCAATCAATCTTTATAAGTCCATTAACATTACTTAATACACATACATATAGCTTATGTATTATTTTTGTATTCTAATTCCTATAGAGAATATATACAATATTTCATTCTTCATACAAACTCGTATATTACTTCGTATTATACTCGTTTTCATTACTTTGCACAATACCTAAGTATCATGCAATTATTACTTATTCACTACTAATTCGCCTTACTTAAAGTTTACAAATTAAGTCCACAAGCGAATTATTACTTTTTCCATAACTAGATTTTTTTTACATAATCCATCTTACCTTGTTATTCCATCATTACGTATTTCTCGGAAACTCAAAATTATATCCCGAGCAAATATCGATGAATAGTATTTTTCGGAAAATTTCTCGAAAAACTTTTATTTTCGTCTTGGAAATTCAAACACTTTAATTCATCCACGTAGCTCAAATACTACGACATTCTAACTTCAATAGGTTATACAATGACAACCATCTTGATAACACACGGAATATGATTTTATTATTATTTAATTTAATAAAATCATTTTACAATAAGATCCAAATTTCTCGGTCGTTACATTCTTCCCCTTTATAAAGATTCTATACCCAGAATCTCGAACTTTAATCAAATAGATGAGGAAAATTTTTCTTCATCTTTTCTTCTAGTTCCACGTTGCTTCTTCAACATCGTGGTTCTTCCATAATACCTTCACTGATGGTATTACCTTGTTCCTCGTAACTTGTTCCTTTCTATCAATGAGTCGTGACATCACGACTCTTCATATGATAAGTCTTTCTCGATATAAATGGGCTCATACTCGATTACATGCTTATAGTCCAGCTTATATGGACGTAATACAGATATGTGAAACACGTTATGTATTTGTTCTAGGTCTGGAGGTAATGCTATCATATACGCTACCTCTCCCACCCGTTTTAACACCTCAAAAGGTCCTATAAACCTTGGACTTAACTTTCCTTTCTTTCCAAAGCGTATCTTTCCTTTCCAGGGAGATACCTTTAGAAACACATACGAGCCCACCTCAAACTCTCGACTTAGTCTATGTGAATCCGCATACTTCTTCTGTCTATCCTGAGCTGTGACGAGACGCATCCGAATTAACTTTACCACATCCGCTGTCTGCTGCACCAATTCTGGTCCTAGCATCCGGCGTTCTCCAACCTCATCCCAACACAAAGGTGTTCTGCACTTTCTCCCATACAGAGCTTCGTACGGTGGTGGCATGCATATGCTTGCATGATAACTGTTGTTATATGCAAACTCTACTAGTGGTAGGTGATCATCCCAACTACCCTTGAAATCCATGACGCAAGACCTCAACATGTCTTCAAGTGTCTGAATTGTTCTTTCGCTCTGCTCATCGGTTTGTGGATGATAAGCCGTGCTTAACCTCACCGTGTTCCCAACCGCTTTCAGCAAACTCCTCCAAAAGCTCGATGTGAATCGTGGATCACGATCTGACACAATCGATACCGGTTCTCCATGTCTGGAAATGATTTCCTTAACATAAAGTTTAGCTAACTGGTCTAAGTTATACTTGACCCTAATTGGCAAAAAGTGAGCCGACTTTGTCAATCGGTCCACTATTACCCAAATTGAATCGTACCCTTTCTGCGTCGTCGGAAGTCCCACCACGAAGTCCATCGTGATATGCTCCCACTTCCATTCTGGAATCTCCAATGACTGTAATAAACCACTGGGTCGTTGATGTTTGGCCTTAACCTTTTGACAAGTTAAGCACTTACTCACATACTTTGCTATTTCTCTCTTCATGTTTGGCCACCAAAAACTCTGTCGAAGGTCTTGATACATCTTAGTGCTACCAGGATGTATCGAGTACCTCGAACTATGGGCTTCTTGTAACACTTGCTCCTTTAATTCCGTCTCATTCGAACCCAAATTCTTCCTCAAATCTTAATAATCCTCATTATCAAGACTATACTTAACCTCTTCCTTCTGGATAACCGCTTCTTCATTTGGTTACACTCGCTTGTCTCGAAGTTGTACCTCCTCGACTCTTTCTCACGATGGTAGATTGCATCTCCATCGTAAAGAGTAACCGCCCAAATCACTTGGCATCTTTACTTCTATTTCCATCCTAACCATCTCTCATTATTAACTCATTTTGAGTCATTAACATAGATAACTTTTCCCGACCCTTCCTACTTAAGGCGTCTAAGAACTAGATCGCCTTTCCAAGGTGATACAGATTTCACAATCATAATCCTTTATCAACTCCAGCCATCTTCTCTGTCTCATATTCAACTCCTTCTGAGTGAAGATATATTTTAGACTTTTATGGTCCGTGTATATCTCACATTTTTTCCTATAAAGATAATGTCTCCATATCTTTAGGGCAAACACTACCGCAGCCAGTTCCAGATCATGAGTAGGATAAACTTTCTCATAATCCTTCAACTACCGTGATGCATACGCAATGACTTTACCATGCTGCATAAGCACAAAACCAAGTCCCTTATGCGAAGCATCGCTATACACTACAAAATTTCCGTGTCATCTGGCAATGACAAAACAGGAGCTTCACTTAATCTTTTCTTCAGTTCTTGAAAACTGTCTTCACATTTATCCGTCCATACGTATTTCACCGTCTTCCTTGTTAAATTAGTCAACGAGGTAGCTATCTTCGAAAAATCTTGGATAAATCTTCGATAGTACCCTGCTAACCCTAGGAAACTCCGCACCTCAGTCGGCGTTTTTCGGTTGTTCCCAATTCATTATCGCTTCCACCTTCACCGGATCCATCGAAATCCTTCTTGTCAATGACACGACCTAAAAAATCGCACCTTTTCAAGCCAAAATTCACATTTGGTGAATTTCAGATATAACTTATCCTTCCTTAAAGGTTCCAACACTAATCTTAAGTGTCCCAAGATGATCTTCTTCTGCTTCTTAGAATAGACTAGAATGTCATCGATAAACACCACGATAAACTTGTCCAAATATAATTTGAAAACTTTGTTCATCATATCCATAAATGTAGCTGGTGCATTCGTCAACCCAAATGACATCACCAGAAACTCGTAATGACCATAACAAGTCCTGAATGCAGTCTTTGGTACATCTTCCTTCCTAACCTTCAACCGATGATACCCCGTCAAGAAATCTATTTTAGAAAATACTTTGCCCTTTCAATTGATCAAAGGGATCATCGATCCCGGCAATGGGTATTTATTCTTTATCGTTAACTTGTTCAACTCCCGATAGTCGATACAAAGCCTTAACGATCCGTCTTTCTTCTTAACAAACAACACCGGTGCTCCCCACTACGAAACATTTGGTTGAATGTACTTCTTGTCCAATAGTTCCTCAGAATGAACCATTAGTTCTTTCATTTCCACAGCGCCATACGAGACGTGCGGTGCTTGAGATCGGTGCCGCTCCCGGCATAAAGGTCATCACAAATTCGATCTCCCCATCCGGCAGTAAACCCAGAACTCACTTGAAAATACATCCATGAATTCGCTTATTATAGGTATTTGTTCCATGGTTGCTCCCACTCTTTGGGTATCAACAACATGGCATAGGTAACCTACACAATCCTTCCTTAAGAGATTTCTAGTTTGTGTCATCGTAAGGCAACACGGACGTCCCAGCAATTTACTACCGTAAAGTACTACAGGAGGTTGCTTTCAACGTCCCGATGCTCACACATTTCTTTTGGCAATCTATAATTGCTCCATGGTTAATCAACCAATCCATTTTAGAAATTACGTCAATTCTCCTAACTTTATCGGTATCAAATCTCATCGATAGCTTACGACCAAAGTACATCTACGCAACAACTCCTATGAATATCTTCAACAGAATTATTCTTCGTTTGCTACCTTAATGTTCAAAGGTATAAGCAATTTTTCTAGAAATAATTCTAGTCGTCTAGCAAAATCACATGCTATAAAAATGAACAAGTAGCACCCCGAATCAAATAAAGACGTATGCATTTATATTGTTGATCGGAATAATACCTGAACTACATCCCCGATGCCACCGCATCTTGGATCATCATATTAAAAGTGCGGGCCATTGATTTCCCATTGAATGGACCACTAATAGCTAACTTCCCGCTATTAGTTCCCTTTATTTCCTTCTATCCCTTCTTTGGGCGGGTTCTTTGCTATGTGGTCATTGATCCACATACAAAGCATCCGTGATTTTCTTCAATTAGGGATAGTTAGGCAAATGTGCCCTTCCTGTCCACAATTATAACAAACCACCTTACCTTTGAGACAGACTCCTAAGTGAGTCTTCCCGCAGGTTTTACAGGCCTCCATCCTCCTCTTAGTGTCCCCTTGTTTTACTCCGGTATTCCCAGAGTTAAAGCCCTTCCTCTTCTGACCGTCGCCACTTCTACTGGCTCCCTCGGTCTTAGTTCCTCCATCAGCCTTGCCTTTGGTCTTCTTATCTTTATGGTACTGGCTAAGAGCCTCATTCCCACCTTCGACAATTATTGTCTTTTCTAGTATGGTTCCAAAGGAAGTACTTTGGAACACGAGATTCTAGCTATAGAGCCAGGGTTTCAAGCCCTGCTCGTCAACCTTCTAGCCTTTCTCACTTCAAAGTCCACTTGATGTGGAGCAAATCGTGCTAGTTCATTAAACTTGGCGACATACTTTGATATCCCTCGTCTCAATTCCATCATCCCCATGGAAAAATAGTTCTCAAGAAAATCTCCTTGAACCTCTCCCACGTTAGATTTCCTATATCGGCCCTAACTTTGGTTTTCCTCCCACCGTAAGTTCGCCTCTCCTTCAACAAATAGGTTACAAAGGCAACCTTTTGACCTCCTCAACATTTGCTATTACAAATGCTTTCTCAATTTCTTTTACCCATATCTGGGCTTTATAGGTCCGTAGTTCCTTGAACTCCGTGGGACCTACACTTTTGAATTCCTTAAAAGTAGTAGCTCGTCTTTACTCCGGGAATCACGGAACATTAGCCCTCGTTCTATTAAATGCACGGTAGTTAAAAGGTTAACGAACTCCCATTGGATTAACTGCACCACCCTCCTATTGGTTAACATTAAGCTCGATTTCGTAGTCTCCTTCTTGGCGGCATTTTGCTATTAAGAAAATAACACATCATTATTACTTTATTCTTGTTGGTTTGTTATTATTTGTAATAAAACAACAACTCATTCTCATTACTCAACATATTCCATAAAAAGATTTATATTGATTCATAACTTGTAGTATAACACTACATTGTTTACATTACTCAAATTTTAGTCGATTACATTACCATCCCACAATTACTTTCCAAAAATTGGGATTTACAAAAGACTACCCTTTGTTATACAAAAGAGGGTTTTACGTCACTACTAGATACATATTATTTACATATCTATTCTACTCTAGCTATTGCTAGACTACATCTGTCGTAGGGCATTCTCGAAATCTTTGTTGGCCAGACCGGCAATAACATCTCTACTGATAGTGTGTCGGGTCTGCCCTGCTTCTATCTGATACCCAGCTACCTGCTGCTGGAAATCTATGTGAGAACTCCTATGTAAATAGGACATCCTCTCCAACTTCCGTTTTTTAGTCTTTAGCTCCTGCTTGAGCTTAAAGACTTCACATTTTAGCTCTCGGACCATGTCCTTAGCTAAAACTCTATCATCATGCTCCTCTTCCCACATTCCCTCCATGCTAGCCTTGTCCTCACTTTTACGACTTGGAGTTCCTCTTTCAACTCCTTAACCTCCCCGGCAAGAATGGACATTCCTATCCAATACCGACATAAACAAGGCCTTCATTGATTCCCCCGTAGACATTTCCTCTGTAGGTGGAACCTGGTCCTCTTTAGGTGGAACCTGGTCAAAGGACATCACGTCCACCTCCTCCTCTAGCATGCCATCAAATATAGACATGTAGTCTAAATCATCTGAGTCTCCCGACTCGATGGTCACCAACTCGGTTCTACTTGGCCACGGATTTGGTAGTATCTCTACCCGATTAAGTGAATCTCGCTCACTACATGTATATCTCTATACATATCATTTTCTCCCCGACATCTACAATAAAACAATATAGTTTGATTAAGACATCGCCAAGAAAATAATAAAATACATAACATAATATAATGCATTTTTATAAGGTTACTTTCCATCTTTTACTTCTTTATTCTTTCGTAATGTTATGATTTAAGGTTCTACTTTCCCCTTAAGTTTTTATAACCTAGGCTTTGATACCAACTTGTAACGCCCCCAAATCCGGGTATCTTCCAACCCGACAGATGGTGCTATACTGTACAACATTCATACATTCATTCAATTGAAAAGTCTCAAAGAACGAATATAACTTCTATATAATTAAAGTAATATTTACATTTCCAAGGTTCTATACCCGTTACAAAGGTTCTTTGTCATAATATTAGTTACATTACAACAATAGACCTATACTATTACAAGACAGTTTAGTAATCTGTCTTAGCTTTTCCCTTATCCTTTTTCGATCCTTCGGGACGTTCAATCTTAGCTGCATTCATATGGTTCAAGCAAGAGTGAGCATAACTAGCTCAGTAAGTATAACAATTTAATAACAATATGCTTGACACATACAAATCGTATATCTTCAATAACTGAACAATAGTTATGAAGTACTATTGATAATTCAAAATAGCACTTCATCTTTTCTTTCAAGAGGTTTTACAATAACAACAGTATTTAGTAAAACATTCACTCCGGTCAAAGACCTCGAGTATTCATTCTTTATTGAAAAAGGACAACCCGGAAGCAAGGCTGTAAGCCCGATATCACTTACGAGCACTTCTAGGTGATCAACCTATTGTACTCTATGTTTATCAACACTACATCCATTAAACGTATGCACGTTTAAGCATTTGACAACCTCACGTGCCTGTCGTTTTACCGACAAAACATTTGTTTAACATTTCAGTCTTCTTTTGGAAACCATATCTAGTAGTTGACAAAAGATAACAACATTTGATCATAGAGGAATAGATTATCAATAATCTACACAATATATCAAGTCTAGCCAAAGGAATTGACTTTAACTTCAACGTATCTCAATTCATGCAAAAGAATACATGAACTTCAAAGACTTGTTTAGATTGAACTGAGACAAGAGTTAGAATACTTGCCTTTAGCATCTGCTATGGTATATTAACTTTATGTTCAAGTCGTTCATGTCTCTACAATATATGATCACATAATGCCTTACATTAGGTCACATATAATCAAATATTTATAGGACTATATCATATCCTTCATTTCAATCTAATTGTATATTAGTTTCAGTTACTATTCATTTTGGTTCATCCTTATGCTTGCATTATATTTGACTAGGTTATCTCAACCTTTATACAACATCCTTAAGGTTTAACAATGTTACATTACATTCTTTAAGTCGTGTTTACTTCCATTTCTTTTCTTTGTACTTAGAAACATTCATTATTATTTTTGTTCTAAGACTGGTGCTTCGGCGCCAGCTTTATTCTTACATCTCGCGCTACGGCGCGAGCTTAATGTATCATTGTCCCGGACTTGGCGCTGCGGCGCGAGTCCTTACTTAATGGGCCGCACTGCGACGCCACTCTCTAGAGGATTTTGAGATCAGATACGAAATATGCCATTCCCACATAATGTACTAAGGTTCACGCTACGGCGAACTCTTGTAGTAGGCTCGAACACTATTCTCACTTGTGCATGCGCAGTCATTTACTTTTAGGGTTGGCCACATGCGCCAACTCTGTGCACCAGAAAGCAAATTCAGTTTGTGAATTTTGTGAACTTCCCGGACGCATAACTTCTTCGTTATAAGTCCGATTTGGCTCGTTCAAAAGCCTACGGTTCACAAATTACGTAATCTACATGATTATTCAAGAATTTTATCTATATGACTTCATTTAATAAAAATTCACCTATTGGTTCATTTTTAACAAAAACGATAAACGTTCGTGAACGTTCAACACTCGTTTCTTCGTTCTAAGTCGGAATCCGGTCATTTTCGAGTCCACAACTCTTAAATGCCAAATATGACTTGTCTCTATTGGAAAACAATGGTTTCGTCGTCAAACACAAAATTTGACTTCTATTCCGAGAATTTTATGTATTCGACGTTTATCGTCGAATCGTGCAAATTCCGGCAATTCTTCATTTTTATGATTTGTTCAACCTTTCAAATGAACTTCATTCATCATGTGAACATTTTAACATACTTAATACAACAACTTATATTCATTGTTGGATTTTGACTTATTCTTTATGAGCTTATAACTTGTCAAATTATAAACTATTTAAGATTTGATTATTCATGACTTATGACAATTAAGGTTTCTTAATCATTATACTTTACATGTTCTTCACATATAACTTTATTTAGGTATATATGATACATATAGTCATATAAATTCTTAATAGCCCAAGTGGGGAGGTAGAGAATAGGACTTATGAAGCAGTTTAGTTATTAAGATCAGTTTAATTAGTTAGTTCCTGGTTAGCATGATTAGTTCAGTTAACAGTCAGCTAGCAGGTGGGATAGACTTGCAGTGGATAAGGCTTAGCAGAGTAAGCTATGGTCTGATTGGGTGGATGTGAACTAGACAAGGAATGATGGTTGAGATCTTGGTAGGGTGGCTGAGTAGGGGTCAAATAAGGGCTAATAGGATTACCAATAAGAGGAGATAAGCTCAGCCATAAAAAGGGCCAAGTTTATTGCTTAAAACTAATTAGCTTCATCACTTAACAGAGTTCAAAAGAAATAGCAATAACAATCATATAGAGTGAGAGTGGAAGAGTTAGGCTAGAGGAGAAGGAGAGGCTGGGCAGTACAACTCACTTGTAACCTTCGAATCAACAAAATAAGCCAATTCTGACCTTCAAATCCTTTTTCCATTCGTTCTTGTTTCTCTAAATGGTAGGAATTGAACTGTTAGTGACTAAGGAACATGTATGGCTGTTATATTGAATTAGTACAATATGATGACTATTTCAATGCTATGTGAACTGCTGTGATCATTACAAGAAAAGGGTCTATCAGCGACCGCATGTGGTCACAGATAGCTATTAGCGACCGAGTGCAGTCGTTGATAGTCGTCGCATAAAATTTGGTCGCTGGGATGCATATCAGCGACCACTAGTACTGACCGATATATTTGCGACTGCGTATAGCGACCGAATTCGTCATTTCTATCGCTAAGATGAGTCAACATGTCTCAGAGCCAAAGGCTGACATGGTCCACGTGTCTGCGACTGCTATCAGCGATCGAAGGCGGTCGCTGATACCCTCAAAATGCTAGCAGTCGCTAATAGATATCAGCGACCGCATGCGGTCGCTGATTCTAAAAAACTAAAAAATAGATTTTTGCTGTTTTGCATAATTCCCAAAAAACTGTACTTGTTTTGTACCTGCTATATCCCAACACACATACACTACAATATAAACATCCATCATCCACCAAACTAGCTAGTATATAAACAACCACAAATCTAATGTTTAAAAACCGCTATGAATTGAATAAATAACCACAAATCTAATGTTTAAGTAACATACAGACATCCAAAGAATGAATATACAAGTACAAGCTTATAAAATAACTACAAAACTGATCTAAAGCAGGTACGTCAAGCATCATCGCCTCCTTGATCACCTTATAATTAACAAAATAATAAAACAAGTTACAAATATAAGAACTATGTTGATCTTGATATATATTACTTACAATATATATACAACAAATTGATTTTATACCTCGTCGCCATCCCCATGTTGTCCTGCTGCATTGCTGCCATCGCTTCAATTTTAACTCTTCAGATCAAGAGGCCCCAGATTCCTTGATATCTTCAAAAGATTTCGATCTTGACATATAGCTCTCACACAACAAATGGAGTATGAGCAATTTGGATGACTCGATGACTGTGAAGACTGGGTAGCAGAGCTGCCTGAGCCACTGAAGGATGGGCGTCGTCATTGTCCTTAACCATTAATGTAGTTCTTCTTCACAACAGACGCCCTCTCCCACAGCTCTTGATCAATAGTCGGACGTGGAGTGTCTTCAGGATACTGTTCATTCAATAAACGCTTATAAGTATCCTGTCATCATGTTAATTATTAAATAGTTAAAAATAAATTCTGTAAGCATTGATAAACAAGATCAAGTTGTTAAAAATTATTACCGCTATCTGGATAGCATCAGGCAGTCCATCACGGGTGGCCACGTACACATCCAGCCAATGGATAGGTGTACCTTGAGACTGAGACTCCTATACAAAAATAGCACAATATTACTAAGGAAAAATGTGATATATTTTCTAGAATTCATGATTGTAAACATATTAAAACTTGTAAATATGTACCTCGGCGTTGATATCTTTAATCGTGAAATCTTCTTTTACTTGTATGTCCCTTTAGCCTTTTCTCCATCGAATTTTGCAGGAGGATCATTAGTGGAAGGAGGTCTTTCGTCTTTTCACCCAGCTCTCAGCTCTCCATTGGGCACACATCTCAGCCCATATGGACTGGGTGCACCACTAGGGGCTATGCTCGTGCATATAATCCTCTCCAGGCCTAGATGGTCGAACTCGACATTGTGAAGGGCTTTTTGTCTTTCTTTGTTCAAATTATATTTAGTGCGGATCGCGCACTTACGCCAAAATAATGTACGTATCATTTTGAAACTTCAAGCGTCCTCCCATCTATACTGGTTTACGCAAATAAAACAACAATAATAACATTACTAAACAATTATCCTTTGAATATTATATTATATGTCATAATTAAAAAAAACATACACGAAAATTAGGTCAAAACAAAGATCCTTGTGGGCGATAGGTGTGCTCGCCCACGTAATCACAAGTGTAGGCCAATTCAATAAACACAGCTGTGACATGCACTTGACGATCTTATTATCTGAAAAATCACTATAATATACAACAATTTACATCAGTGATAAGTAGATATATTAAAGCAATTTACATCTAAGTTATAATACTTATGAACATTTTTCAAACTTATACCTATAATACTTAAAAAAAATTCACCAGAGTCTCCTCTACAATATAGACTAGCCACATGTACGACGGCATGCATATATAGATATTTCTAGGCACCCAAGACATAAACCAAGAGAAATATACAAGTTTTCAATACAATAAGCATATTAACATCAATTTGCATCAATGATAAGTAGATATATTAAAGCAATTTACATCACAGTTCTATATATCTTGTATAAATGGAATCTTAAATGCTTATATATAAATGATATATCTTGGACGACGTCGTCTTTATTTGGAGGAGGGCGAATCTGAATAAGAATCCGATCATCCAGATTAGTAGGGGCCTTGGGCACATGATTAGGCCCCCTACCCATGCCGCACTTTTTTTGCGCTGCTTCAGAAGCCATCTGTATATTACAAATTTCAAGATGTTATTATGAGTCATATTTGATTACATGTATATATGACAATAAACATAATGATGATATAAACATGTATATATATGAATATAAAATGACAATAAACAAAAGCAATTTACATCTAAGTTCTATTTAAATAGTTTAGTACATAAACATGACAATGATATAAAAAACATGTAATGCTAAACATACATTTCATTTGTTCAAGTGTCAATGTCTAATTCAGAATCATCCTGTATACGTGTTGCAGATTCATAACCATCATCTGCTTCAGATTTAGTGTCAGATTCAGTCAATAACTCTTCCTCCTCAGTATCAATGTCATCTGACAAAAGTATTGACTCAGGATCTAATTCATGTGGTTCATCTCCACCATCTAACTGGATTATTTCATTGTCGTCCTCCACATTTATTATAGTTTGACTATGAAGCATTTGCTCTTGATAAATCTCCCCATCAACTACTTCTACATGACTACGCGCGGGAGTATGAATTACAACTTACCAATTTGTAGGTGGTCTATCCCTTTTCTTAACAGGACTAGGAGTGTAGTATATTTGTACTGTTTGAGTTGGTAAAACAAACGGTTCGTTGGAGTACGCAGACTTATGGAGGTCAATATCGATGATTCTATGTCTGTCAACACGTATCCCTTTTTCTGAATCAAACCAACGGCACTTGAACAAGTGAATATGACCCCCGTACGTGCCCTTGTACGACAACTCTACGATTTCCTCCAACTCTCCATAAAAGGCACGACCAAGCTCATTGTAACAATCTCCTTGGACACATACTCCAGAGTTCGTTGTTCTTTTACTGCGCCCATATGCCTTTGTGTGAAATTCACAACCATATATTTTGTAACCATTGCGGCTGACTTGGTCCCTGTCTGGTCCCATAGCTAGGACTTGTACATTAGCTGGAATCGTTGATCCCTCAGTCAAAGCTTACAAAAACTCCATCTTATTAAATGAAGTCATAGTTAACATATAGTATATATATTCTACGTGCTTAAAAATTGAACTTACTTTGTGCTTTAGCCAAAGTGAAATTTTTTTATCACGATTGATTTGAATATCTTTATCAGTTATGCCAGGATGCTTCAATTTTAACTCATCATCGTACAATCTATACCATGTTATAAACATTAACATATTGGAATAAATTTTCAACTTAAAAGATAAATTATCAAGTTTACATGTGTACCTCACAAATTCGTCAATCTCCTCGCAATTGAGAAGAATGTATGTGTAGCATGTAATTCTTGCTCAGAGAGGAATATACGCTTCCCTTTTCCATAAGC
Source organism: Panax quinquefolius (assembly GCA_020205615.1). Taxonomy (NCBI): domain Eukaryota; kingdom Viridiplantae; phylum Streptophyta; class Magnoliopsida; order Apiales; family Araliaceae; genus Panax; species Panax quinquefolius. Next base: position 134,213,871 of record CM035172.1, on the reverse strand, counting down.
GCGGCCCGATAGACCAAATACTGAGAGCCAACCATTTAGTTCAACATTTCCCCCATCATCATGTCTCGATACTCGATTGGCCTTTGTCAAGACTTCGTCCGGAAAATAGTCTCAGACAAACGTTGATATCTCATCGAAATTGTATGCCTCACATATCGACCCCTCGACTTAAGCTCTATTCTTCACCTTTCTCTTAAGGTTTTCCATCACCCTCTCGAAAGGGTACATCCATCTATATTGAACTGGACCCCCAACACGAGCTTCATAGGGAAGATGGATTTGCAAATGCTCCATAGAGTCAAAAAAACCATGTGGGAATATTTTTTCCAATTTACACGTGATCTCTATGATGTTCTTCTCAAGTACAGACATGTCCTTCTCATTTAATGATTTTGAACATAACTCTTTGAAGAAATGACTAAGATCCGTCAAAGCATCCCATATTGGTTTATCAAGCAGATCCCGAAATGCTATAGGCATGAGTCTCTCCATGAACACATGACAGTCATGACTCTTCAACCCTTTCAATTTCCCACCCGTAACACACCTTGCAATGTTTGACGCATATCCATCTGGTAGTTTCAGAGACTTAACCCATGTGCATACATCTTCAACTTGCTTTTTGGACAATGTGTACCTTGCATGCGGTTTGACAATATTACCATTAGGAGATTCATAAAGTTCTAATCTAGGACGCTTACAAATATCTTTCATATCCAAACGTGCCTTATCGTTATCTTTTGTCTTCCCCGTAACATTCATCACAGTGTTAAACACATTGTCAAACACATTCTTCTCAATATGCATCACATCTAGATTATGATGAATCAAATTTGTAGACCAATAAGGCAGTTCCCAAAAGATGCTTCTCCGAACCTAGTTATGAGATTCGCCAAACCCATTGATTATGTTTGTGGCTTCAATCTTACCAAATGGGATAACCGAAAATCTCATCACACGATCTCGCATCTCCATTCCCAACAATCGCGGTGCAGGCATATCATTGTCTTCTTTCCCTTTCCTCAAGTGTTCTCTATTTCTTCGAAACGGGTGATCTATCGGTAAGAACCAACGATGACAGTCAAACCAACAAGGCTTTCGACCTTTTGATAGATTAAACGACTTCGTATGCTCCATACAATACGGACAAGCCAACTTTCCGTGTGTATTCCATCCAACTAACATACCATAAGCTGGGAAGTCACTTATAGTCCACATAACCGCTGCCCTAAGGTTGAAATTTGTTTTCGTTGCAACATCCAAAGTCTGTACTCCATCCTCCCACATTACCTTCAACTCGTCTATAAGAGGTCTCAAGTAAACATCTAAGTTCTTTCCAGGACTCTTAGGACCAAGAACCACGAGTGAAAGAAACAAGTATGACTGTTTCATACACATCTAAGGAGGCAAGTTGTACGGCATAAAAATCACAAGCCAACATGAGTACGGAACAGCTGAGTGGCCAAACGGATTGAAACCATCGGTGGACAATCCAAGCCTCACATTTCTAGGTTCCAATGCAAACCCAGGATGTACTATATTGAAATCTTTCCAAGCCTGCCCATCTGCGGGATGATTTAGTTCTCCATCTTTAGCTGGAGATTTCGCATGCTAACTCATATATTTAGCTGTTCTTGAAGACATGTACAATATTTTTAGCCGATGTGTTATTGGAAAATACCTTAGAATCTTAAATGGTATACTTGATTTTTTTTGTAGTCACACCCTCTTTATTTGGCTTAAACCAATCATGACTGTAAAACGTGCACCTTGTCATCTGTTCATTTTCCTTATAAAACAACATGCAATCGTTGGGACATGCATCGATCTTTTGGTATCCAAGACCCAACTTCTTCACCATTTTCTTACAAAAGTAATAGTTACCAGGAAATTTCTCACCGTCAGGCAACATACTCTTAATGGCCTTCAAGAGCGACTCAAAACACTCATGGCTCATGTTGTGATCAGCCTTGATGTTAAGTAATGTCGCCACCGCAGACAATGTAGTGTGTTTGGTGCAACCATGCCACAATGGCTCGCTACCCTCGTCTAACAACTTAAAGAAGTCTTTGGCATCGTAATTCATAGGTTGCTCTCTCCTTGTTCCCAATCAAAATCGCCCTACTGCAATATCATGAACCATTTCATTCATGACGATGAGTACTCTTGCCTCAATTGTGTACTTACAGCGATAAGACCATCTCTTCTCTTTGTGTGCCCACCAAAGATTCTTCGTAATTTCTCATGAACCCCAGAAACAAATTAATGATAGTTTATCACGTCTCTGTCCATATAATTTATATTCTTACACTTCAAACATGGACATCGTATCTGTGACTGACCATTCATACATTCCGGGTGACTATACGCATAATCCAAAAACACTTGGCAACTAGCTCTAAATTCAACAGAAGATTTATCCGGGCACTTGACTTTCGTCGTGCCATCCAACTACTGATGCGAATAGAGGTCCATGATACCACGGTACCTACTACAGACAACATGAGCTTATTAATGTATATCATGATTGTAAGCATATGACTTGAGCAAACTTGTAACCATATGACTTGAGCATACTTATAAGCATATGATTAACATTTAAGCATACTTGTAAGCATATGACTTGAGCATACTTGTGAACATAATTTTTTTTATAAGATTTTTGAGACTTCTAGACATTGAGAGTCATTAGTTGATATTCATGTTCTCCCAACTGAGTAGTTTAGTTTCTGAAGTTTGTTGGGTAAGAAAAATATGGTTTGAAGATGGGCTTTCCCACTTATGCATTAATGCTTACACATTCATAAGAATAGATCTCTAACTTGAATGTCATTCGTACTAAGTGTGTCATTCGTACTTAATTTGAATGTCTATAAAAGTGCATTGTATATATATAATCCTTTCGACCCATCATATTAAAATCCACGTGTGTACTCTCCCTCCCTCCCTCTCTCTCTCTCCATCTCTCTCTCTATATATACATATTAGGGCGACAGTCCCAGGTCTAGGCTAGCTAGGTTTAAGGGACCTTATATATATATATATATGAACTGTTACATATATTTGGCTATACGGACCGATCCACTTTTACTCATTGTAATTGCGCGAGACTCGATCTTTAGTAGTCGTGACTGAATATTAGGCCATATATATTTGTTGTAACTTGGAGCTTATAATTTTAAAATATAAGTTAAAAATAATAGTATTAACATAATTTATTCAAAATACATTACAAATTGAGTTTTAGTTCCTTACTGATCATTGACATTGATTTTGGCATGCTAGGCGTCAGGCAACATATGGCACTTAACTCGTGGCATGGTATTTTATCAAACACTTGGGGGGTAATACCTAGGGATATTCTTCAAGTATACCTGATGTGTATTCCAAATCTTGTTTAATGTATGTACTTAAGTAATGTAATCTAAACACTGTGCCAATGGGTAGGAAGGAGAATGTTATTTTAAGATATTTACAATAATGAATATGTTAAAGTTCATATATCTGATAATGGACATAAATTTTTTTTGTATAATTTGTATCATCATTGGAGTTCATATAGAACTGCTACATGACCTTATTAGTCTTAACTCTGCAACATGTATTTGAAATGAAAAAGGAAAGTCACAAGACTCATCTGAACTGACTGTACTGAAGATGGACAAGTTCCTTGGATAACTAGTGTGTTTGTACAATGAAACCTGATTCTAAAAAAAGATAATTGGATTCAAGTTGGACTAGAACTGAATTTTACCCAATTGGTTTCCTGAGTAATTACACACCACGTTCAACTACAGCAATTACACACCACATTCTAGAACTAAAATTAGGTCTTTAAATCACAAGCAATTCAACAGTATGTAATCACAAGCAATTACACATCAGAATACAATAATAAATATTAGGTCTTTAAATCAAAGCAATTACACACCACATTCAAGAATAAAAAATGTAAAGTTTGGAAACCCAATCAAATCGAACGGCTACTTGAAGAATTTAACAGTATGTAATCTAATCTAAATAAGATATAAATACCAGTGCTTGGTGGTGGTGGGGAAGGCGGTGGTCATGGCGGCATGGACCCGGTATGCGGCGTCTTCTCCTCAAGGCTCCTTCTTCTCTCTCTCTCCCTTTCTTCCTCTTCTCTCTCTATTCTACGAGCTCCCTCATTTTTTTTTCTTCCTCGCCAGTAATAAGCGAATACATATTCTTGATAAACTTAAGTTTGATCAATGATTCTATCAACCGACCACTTTCATGATCGTTGATTTTTAATGACATGGACTTATTAGTGACCGCATGTGGTCGCTGATATTAAGTGGTTGCAACAAACCTTAGCACCAACATTTCGTGCCAATTTTTACGAGGCAAATTTTTGCTAGCGACCACTCAGCGACCGCATGCGGTCGCTGATATTAAATAGCAACTAGATTAAATGATGGTCGCCACTGTCGGTCGCTATTACTATTATTAGCGATCGCATATCCGGTCGCTGATATGCATTTTTCTTGTAGTGGATTGGGACTGTTAAGTATGGTCCTATACTTGTTGTTGTTTAAGCCATACGTCTGGGGACAATAAGCTAAGAAATTATGTATTATATGAATATATATGTGTGACGCCCCCAAAACAGGAATACATCACCTATTTTGAGTCACCAAATACATGGTACAGAATACAAATACAATCTTAAATATACAACATGAGCTGTGAGTTTGAATACAAATATTGTTTACTAGAGAGTATACAAACTCAAAAGGAGTCCTCATTACTATTATTATCACACTATTTCACGAATAGTGAGGACTACTAATGCAAACATCTAGGACCATCACTCATTCCCCGACTTGTCCTGTCGCCTACGTTCTCATTTCACAAGAGAACAAAGAAAGAAAAGGTGAGTTCAACTATCCCAGTAAGAAATATTATGACTAAGATAATGCAGAATAAATTATCATTAGCCTTCAACAGTATAACAACTGATAGAATATAATAGACAACAAGTTTTAGATCAAAAACTGCATCGGAATAATCAATCCATTAGAAGAGTCAAGTAAAATATAAAATCTACTATCTTCTATGATTTAAAAGTTTTTCACCAACTTTATCGGCGAGACTCGACAATAAATAATCCACATCATTAACTCATCCTCGCACTACTGTGCCAAGGATATTTTTAGTATCACGACCACAAATTATCCATTCACTACGGGCCAAAGATAATCGTGTTTTTCATCAATCGGTCCCGATCATTCCATAAAATAATTCATCTTTGCACCCTTGTCAAAGAGAATCCATAGCCATAATCATACCAAAAACGTCCATCAATGCACTACGGGCGAACGAGGACTTTTACCACATCATTTGTAACATTACGGTCATGATTACAATCAAATAATCCTCAGTCATAATCATACCAAGTCCATCTATGCACTCAAAGCCACATATGACTTTCAACAAAATATAAACATGATGATGATGACAATGATATAAGAATTCAATAAAACAAGTTCAAGAATTAATTTATCCAGAACTAATAATGTCCAAATTGTCAACATAATACCGCTTTGTAGAGTAAAATTGAAGAATGCTCAAGAATATTTCCATGAAAAGATATCTTTGGATGAAGCCTTGAAATATCAAGGATATTCCACTAATTTAATGGAGTATAAAAGTCAAAACTTTAACCAACCGAAGTATAATAAAGAATGGAATAACAAGAGAAATCACCATGTATGCGGTACTTGTGATGTAGTTATTCAATGAATACTAAATAACGGAACCGTGTCAAAGTAAATTACACCGGCGGGATGTTCAACAATGAATAATAAAGAATGAAATAACAACAGAAATCACCATGCATGCGATTTCGCATGGCATGGCAGTTATTCCAACATAATACTAATAAGGGCGGAATCGAGTCCATGCGTAAAACGCATGCATACGAGATATTCAACGAGAATAATAATAAAGATTTTAACCGTGTCCGCGTAAAAGCGCATGAGCGTGATATTCCAACGAGAATAATAAAGAATCGAATCAGTCCCATAAAGCGCCTGAGCATGGATATTCCAAATGAATAATAAAGACTTTAATAATGAAGAATGTCACCAAGTATAGGGTAGCCCACATTATCAAAAGTTATTCTAATGTAATAATAAAGAATAGAATAACGAAGTTGTGACGCCCCAAAATTAGGTATCGTCGCCCACCCATCTTGGGTCGCCACTTACATGGTACATAAATTCAAATACAAACTTAATTATACATCTATCGTTTAACATACGATAATACATAAACTGAGAGTTCTAATAGGAATATTGTCATTTAGACAATATCCATACTCAAAGAGTCCTCATTACATTTATTGTCACACTATTTAATGAATAGTGAGGACTACTAATGCTTATCTTCGGGACCATCACTCTTTTCCCAGACTTCGTCCCAAATATATTCTCATTTCCGAAGAGAATAAAGTGAAAGAAAGGGTGAGCTCAACTAGCCCAAAGAAGAAATATTATAACTAAGATAATACGAATAAATTATCAATAGTCTTCAACAATGTTAAACTAATAAAATACAATGTACAACCAGTTTAATCTGCAGTGGAATATCTGAATCCATTAAAAGAGTCATGAAAATAAAATCTACTATCTTTTATGATTTTAAAAGGTTTTTCATCACTGTTATAGTTGATGTAAGACCCCAACTTATTATTAATGAAATTTAATTTTCTCTATTTATTATTTGGAAATAGTAAGGGTTGATTTGATTAATGTGGATAGTTAGGGTAAAATACGCAAATATTTCAAAATAAGCAAGTGGTTATAAAATATTCATTGTTGTTTGGGAATATTCGTTTGGTCGTGGAATATTAAATGCGATGACGGCCTAGCAGACCCATGTGTGGGCCCCATAACGAAAGCGATTGGATGAAGAAAACGACAAATATAAGTTGTTTAAAAATAACTTGGCGTAGTTATTCTCAGATTAATCTTTGTTAAAATACTTTGTGGTTAAAACACAAGAAGACACTTGCGGTATTGCACCAATTATTGATTCTTACGTGAAGGCACTTTACTCAATAATGGTTACGATAATTACTTGCTCAATATTTTATTTTATTGATTCAATAATTGTTTGTGTTGATATTTTATATTCTTTGTTGTTTCAATAATTATCATTACACATTATTTTTCATTATCGAAGCAATAATTCATATTATCTGAATAATATTATTAGATAACATTATTGGCAATGTCTAGAAAGTTACGTCTAAGGAGAGGTTTGGTCACCTAATTGCAAGGCCATGAAGAGAGAAATCTTTATTGGAAGCCCCTCTTTCCTGAACCGCACGGTTGTCGATATTGTGATTCTGAATATTATTTATGAACAATTAATTATTGATTCATATGATGAAGAAAATATTGATTTTATGTGGATATAGATGGAGAAAAATTTTAATGTGACAATTGTTGAAAATTGAAATTTTATCTTTTTTTGATAAAATAATTCATTTAAATATATTATTATATTTTAATAATATAATAATGGTAATATTTTTACAACGGATGTGGGATATATGAGTATATGAGGAGGAAGAGTATTTTTGTTGTAATAAATGTTTAAAACATGTTAAACATGTCGGTGGAACCCATTTATTGACTGAAATTCGATTATAGCCTGTAAAATCTACCGTTTGTGGATTTCGGTCAATTTCTGTTTGGAATTTGGAAAAACTTTCTTCTGTAAAGTTGTAGAGAATTGAATTTCCTATAAAAAATCGCGAGATTCGAATTTTCTGATAAAAGGGCTATTTATTGTGAATTATTGAAGTTTCGAAGCTCCGAAATAATTGATTTTTGGAAGTTTTAATTATTTAAATTAAGAAAAACGTTTTTAATGTTTTGTCACATGGTGGCTGATGTCTTGGACCAAATTAGTGGGCGTAGGAAATTTGAAAAAATAATATTATTAATTTATTAAATTTTACGCTTTGTGTTCTAAAGCATTTTCCTATAAATAGGGTCTTGGGTTAGAATTGAAAATCACACCTGTAAATCAAGTTTTCTCTCTATATATTATCGGCGTATTCTTGTGAGTATTTTGAGTATACTTTGAGTATTGTTAGATTTTCTGAAGTTTCCAAAGACTTATACCCTATTCCAAATTTAAAGTCTTAATCTTTCGAGGTGGGGATATTATTATTTTTAAATGATATTATTTCTTCAATATCATTATGTCGAAGTATTGATCTGAAGTTTTTATCAAATTTGGAACTTTTGGTGTCGGAGGTTACTATTCACGATATCGGCACTATTCATCGAAAAATGAAAAATTTTCTTTTCGTCCAAAATATCTATTCGGATACTAGCTTTGATTGTATCCATGTTTTGATCATTCTTGAATTTTACACCAATTGTGATTATTTTTGAGGTATTTTTTGGACGTGGATAAAACAAAGTACGAATCCTTAATCCTTGTCATTTTGTTTCACTTTGGATTCGTTTTTTAAAAATATTTTCATCATCTTCGGTCTTAAATGATGATATTATGGAATATCTTTGGCTCAGTAGTGCAAAGATGAATGATTTCTGAAGAATATCTTTGGCTCAGTAGTGCAAAGATGAACAGTGTTTAGATGAACATGACTAATGATGAATATCTTTGGCTGTAGTGCAAAAGATGAACAGTGTTTAGATGAACATACCCTAATGATGAATATCTTTGGCTCAGTAGTGCAAAATGAATATTTGATTCGAGATATATATTGATTGATGTTACGAGGATAAAAGATGAGCGATGAACTTTTAAATTCATACATAAAAGATGGTAGTTTGCATTCTCTACTTAACTCTTCTAATGAATTATTATTTTATTTGCGAATATTGATTTAAAATTTGTTGTCTATTGTATTCTATTAGATTTTTCTGTTGAAGACTAACGATAATTTGTTGTATATTATCTTAGTCATAATATTCTTTTTCTTGAGCTAGTTGAGCTCACCCTTTTCCTTTTTGTTCCATTTTTTCTTCTCGGAGGCGAGAATATAAGCGATGCAGCCGGGGTTTGGAATGAAGGTTCTAGAGAGAGTTATTTAGTAGTCCTCACCATTTTGTAAAATAATGTATCAATAAATATGATGAGGATTTATTTGAGTATAGATATTGTCTAGAAGATAATATTTGTATTCAAACTCACAGCTTTATTGTTGTAATAATAAAAGTTGTAGTTGTTTACGTACCATGTATTGACAACTCGAGAATGGGTGATGTATACCTATTTTGGGGGCGTCCACAGGTTGGTATCGAGCTTAGGATATGATCTCTGGCGGAGATCGGGAATAGAACTAGGAGGGAGAGACGAGTAAATCCTTCGCTAGTGTGTCCTACCTAAGCTTAATTGTTAGTTGGTCAAGATATAAGGATATTATGTGATATATTGATTTCCTTAATTAACCCTTGTTTTATGACATGATGTTGAGAATGTCGACCGAGAATATTAACAATGGAAATGAGACCGTGGAGACGCTTTGACTCACCAACGAGGAGAACGTGCAACAGTGGGCAATGTTCCTCCCGTGAACAACACCACCGAAGGCAGATGATGAACGAGGGATGTTTAGAAGTTTTTGCAGATTACGCAAAATCGAACGAGGAGACTCGTGTTCAAAATATAGGAGGAAATGATAGCAATTCACGGGTTGTCACAAACCAAGCGATTCAAAGAGTTGGGACCACCGAAATTTAAGGGAAAGCGGATCCGATCATGGCGGAAACATGGGTCAAGCAAATTACCAAGATATTCGATGTCTTGGGATGCACGGAGGAACAGAAGGTTCCATTCGCCACCTTTATGTTCCAGTGGCGAAAGGATCTACTGGTGGGAGTCTCGTGAAGCGTACTCTATCCAAACTTTTCGGCAAGATGTCTTGGGAGACATTTTAGAAATTATTTAATGAAAATACTTTCCCGAAAGTGTTAAATCATATGAAGGAAGTGGAGTTCATCGATTAGAACAAAACAATATGACGGTGTCTCAAAGACGAGGCAAAGTTTGCAGAGTTATCCGTGTTTGCACCATTTTGGTGGAGAATGAGGAACGTATGACGCGGATGTTTCGAGAGGTTTGAAACCCAAGATACGACAATATCTCATTTCTCATAAATTTTCTCTCTATTCGGATGTTATTAACAGGCTCAATTGTTAGAGCGAGATAACGGTATGTTCAACCGAGGGACCATAACCAGATCGTATCGGAGATAACGATCAGCAATGAATAATGATAACCAATGGAGAAAAGAAACAGACGGACAAAAATGGTAACCACTTCGGTGGTAATCATGGCCATGAAAATAGAAGAAGCGAGTCGAGGAGATTTTAAAGAGGAGATTTAACAACGACCATGTGAAGACGATAGGTTTAAAAGAATCGGTTCTAAGGGAGGAGAACGACCACCGGTTATATCTATAAATCACGGGAAAGAGGGACATATTAGTCCAAACCGTCATAATAGTTCAAGGTATGCTATAATTGTGGAAAGGAAGAACATATCGCTTCGAGATTATGCGATGTGGCGAAACCTAGTTCAATGAGGCGGTGACTCAAAAGATCGTCCCGGAAAAGTCAAAGTCAACGATTTCGGGAAGAGCGTTTGTTGTGATTGGTCATAATCGAGGAACCCAAACGAGGTGATCACGGTAAGCTATTTATAAATTCTTGCGAAGTTTATACCTTACTTGATCACGGGTGCTACCCATTCATTTATCTCTCTGCCGCATGCTCAACGTTTAAACTTGACTCGGAGAAATTAGACTTTGACCTATCTTCGTGGAAACTCAGTTAGGAGAAACTTTCATCATCATCCACCGTTTATAAATCTTGTTTGATTCAAGTTGGCACCATCACCTTACCTTGACCTTATCTCTTTAAAGATACTTGCTTTTGATGTTATTTTAGGGATTGATTGGTTAACTACTCATCATGCCAAAATTGATTGTTTTCGTAAGGTTGTTAGTTTTCATATTCCTAACCAACCTGTTATGCAATTCAAGCAACTAAACCATTAAAACAATCACCGTCATATCTAATCATAAATCTATTTGTTTATTGAAAACGGATGTCAAGCTTTCTTAGCCCATGTTATGGATTTGAATAAAGACACGTCAAATTTGAATAATATTCTGTTGTTATTGACTTTCACGACGTATTTCCGAAGAACTTCCTTGGTCTACCCCAAGAACGTGAAGTTGAATTCTTTATTGATCTTGAACTTTGCATAAAGCCCATTTCTAAAACCCATATCGAATGGCTCCTATTGAACTTCGTGGAGTTAAAGGTCCAACTCAGAAATTGTTTGACATCGGTTTCATTCGTCCCTAAGACATCTCCTTGGGGTGCTCTGTTTTATTCATAAAGAAGAAAGACGAGTATGCGACTTTGTATTGACTATCGGAATTGAACCATGTCACCATCAAGAATAGGTATCCTCTACCTCGTATTGATGACTTGTTTGACCAATTCTGAGGGGCACAATTCTTTTCAAAAATCGATCTTAGCTCGGATATCATCAATTGAAGATTAAAACCGAGGATATTCCAAAGACGCCTTTAGAACTCTCAGACGCGGGCATTATGAATTCTTAGTCATGTCTTTCGGATGACTAATGCTCCTAATGGCTTTCATGGATATGATGAACCGAAAGTATTCAAGGAATATTTGGATCGGTTTGTTGTTGTCTTTATTGATGACATCCTAATATATTCCAAAAGTCATGAAGATCATGAGCACCATTTGAAGTTGGTACTCCAAAGGCTTCGTGAAAACAAACTATATGCCAAATTGAAGAAATGCAAGTTACGGCGAGGAAGTAGCATTTACGGGGCACGCGTCAGTGTCAAAACATGGAGTATCCGTGGACCCGACGAAGATTGAAGCAATACAAAGTTGAGCAAAGCGAAGTCGGTGGCCAAAATGCGTAGCTTTCGGGTCTAAATTTGGTTATTATCGGAGATTTGTGGAAGGCTCGAATCGCTACTCCATTAACTCACTAACTCTCTAAGGATACAAAATTCGTTTGGAGCGAAGAATGCGAGAAGAGTTTCCAAGAGCTTAAGAGGAGACTTATTTTGGCACTGTTACAACAATACCATCCGGTTCGGATGGATTTGTTATCTGAAATGATGCTTGAGCAAAAGGGTTAGGATGTGTTCTCATGCAACGTGGGAAAGTCATAGCTATTATGCCTCATGACAACTTAAAGAGTATGAGAGGAATTATCCTACTCATGATCTAGAGTTAGCGTGAAATATTTTCAAGCGCTTAAAGATATGGAGGCACTATCTATATGGGGAGAAAGTGGAGATATATTCGCACCATAAAAAGCCTTAAATATTTCTTCACTAAAAAAGAACTCAACATGCGGCATCGACGTTGGCTCGAGCTATTGAAAGACTACGACCACACTATTCAATATCATCCCGGTAAAAGCGAACGTGGTAGTGATGCATTGAGTAGAAGATCATATCTTGGGAATAAGTGCGATGATGTCAAGTATACGCGTAGAGCCAACTTTAATAGAAAAAGTTAAGGTTGCTCAAGCCACCCAATCTTGAGTCGATGTGTGTATGAAGAAGAAAGTACAAGAAGGAGCTATTCCTAAGCGAGAATTGATGAAGAAGGAATACTTGAGTCCACTCCAGACTTTCAGTGTCCTTAACGACTCACGATTTGAAGTACAAGATTATGATGGAGGCACACAATACACCATTTGCAATCCATCCTGGAAGTACTAAAATGTATCGTGATCTTGACATACATTTTGGTGGAACAATATGAAGAGAGAGATTGCAAAGTTTATCTCGATGTGTTTAACTTACTAACGTGTAAAGCGGAGCATCTAGTACCTAAGGGTCCGTTGCAACCACTTGAGATTCCGAAATGAAAGTGGGAACACATTACCATGGATTTCGTTACGGGTCTTCCTACGGTTTCTCAAGGCATCAATGTTATTTGGGTTATTGTTGATAGATTAACCAAGTCTGCTCATTTCTTGCCGATACGGGAGACTTATTCCCTTGAACGTCTTGCTAGTATGTACGTGAATGAGATTGTGAGGTTGCATGGCATGCCAAAGATCCATAGTTTGGGATCGTGACCCAAGATTCACTTCAAGATTTTGGGTTAGCTTGCAAAAAGCTATGGGCACGGTTTGCGATTTAGTTGATACCATCCCCAAACGGACGACAATCGAGAGAGGACTATTCAAACTCTTGAAGATCTATTAAGACTCGTGTCCTGAGACTTCAAGGCGGTTGGGATAAGTATTTACCATTGGTGGAATTCTCCTACAACAACAAATTATCGTGCAAGTATAGGTGTGGCTCCATTTGAAGCATTATATGGACGAAAGTGTCGCTCTCCAATATGTTGGGATGGGGTGGGTGAAGCAACATTGTTGGGACCCGAGTTAAGACGTATTGACTCACCGAAAAGATCCAAATGATTCGACAACGATATTAAACCAGCGGCAAGATCGACAAAAGAGTTATGCAGATCTTCATCAAAAGGACGTGGAATTTAGTATAGGGGATCATGTATTGTTGCGAGTTGCTCCATAGAAGGGAGTTACAAGATTTGGGAAGAGAGGAAAGCTCAATCCACGATTTATTGGTCCATTTCAAATTCTTGATCGAGTAGGAAATGTAGCCTATAGACTCGCGTTACCTCCGAGTGTGTCTCGTGTTCATAATGTGTTTCACATATATGTACTTCGTAAATATGTGAAAGACCCGAATCACGTTATAGAGTTAGAACCGGACGAGATAGCCGAAGACTTAACGTATGAGGAGGTACCTGTCAAGATTTTGGATAGGAAGGAGTATGTCCTACGCGTAAAGGTCATACCACAAGTTAAAGTTTTGTGGAGGAATCATGCTATAGAGGAAATGACCGGGAATTGGAAACGGAAATGAAAGCGAGGTATCCTCACCTTTTGAAACACTGTGTACGTCACGCCAATTTCGAGGACGAAATTTCATAAGGAGGGAGGTTGTAAGACCCCAACTTATTATTAATGAAATTTAATTTTCTATTTATTATTTTGAAATAGTAAGGGTTGATTTGATTAATGTAGATAGTTAGGGGTAAAATACGCAAATATTTCAAAATAAGCAAGTGGTTATAAAATATTCATTGTTGTTTGGGAATATTCGTTTGGTAGTGGAATATTCAATCGCTTGTGAATATTAAATGACGGCCATTGCGACCATATGTGGGCCCCATAATGAAAAGCGATTGGATGAAGAAAACGACAAATATAAGTTGTTTAAAAATAACGGCGTGGTTATTCTGCAGATAATCTTGTTAAAATACTTTGTGGTTAAAACACAAGAAGACACTGGATATCACCAATTATTGATTCTTACGTAAAAGGCACTACTCAATAATGGTTACGAGAATTATCGCTCGAAGATTTTATTTTATTGATTCAATAATTGCTTGCGTTGATATTTTATATTCTTTGTTGTTTCAATAATTGTCATTACACAAGATTTTTTTCATTATCGAGCAATAATTCATATTATCCGAATAATATTATTAGATAACATTATTGGCAATGTCTAGAAAGTTACGTCTAAGGAGAGGTTTGGTCACCTAATTGCGGCGCAAGAAGGAGAAATCTTTATTGAAAGCCCCTTTCTCGGAGGAGCGCCTCGTTGTCGATATATGTGATTCTCGTAATATTATTTGTGAATAATTAATTATTGATTAATATGATGAAGAAAAATATTAATTTTATGTGGATATAGATGGAGAAAATTTTAATGTGACAATTGTTGAAAATTGAAATTTTATCTTTTTCTGATAAAATAATTCATTTAAATATATTATTATATTTTAATAATATAATAATGGTGATATTTTTACAACGAATGTGGGATATATGAGTATACGAGGAGGAAGATTATTTTTGTTGCAATAAATGTTTAAAACATGTTAAACATGTTTGGTGGACCCCATTTATTGACTGAAATTTGATTATAGCCTGTAAAATCGCCCGTTTGTGGATTTCGGTCAATTTCTGTTTGGAATTTGGAAAAACTTTCTTCTGCAAAGTTGGGATATATGAGTATACAAGGCGTGAGATTCAAATTTTCTGATAAAAGGGCTATTTATTGTGAATTATTAAAGTTCCGAAGCTCCGAAATAATTGATTTTTGGAAGTTTTAATTATTTAAATTAAGAAAAACGTTTTTAATATTTTGTCACATGGTGGCTGATGTCTTGGACCAAATTAGTGGGCGTAGGAAATTTAAAAAAATAATATTATTAATTTATTAAATTTTCTGCTTTGGTGTTCTAAGCATTTTCCTATAAATAGGGTGCTTAGGTTAGAATTAAAAATCACACCAGAAACTAAAGTTTTCTCTCTCTATATTATCGAGCGTATTCTTGTGAGTATTTTGAGTATTGTTAGACGGTGCAAGTTCCTTCAAAGACTATACCCTAGATTCCAAATTAAAGTACTAATCTTTCGAGGTAAGGGATATTATTATTTTTCAGAAATGATATTATTTCTTCAATATCATTATCTTAGAAAGTATTGATCTGAAGTTTTATCAAATTTGGAACTTTTGGTGTCGAGTTACTATTCACGATACTCTGGCACTATTCATCGAAAAATAAAAAATTTCTTTTCGTCAAAATATTTATTCTGGATACTAGCTTTGATTGTATCCATGTTTTGATCATTCTTGAATTTTACACCACCGTGATTATTTTTGAAGTATTTTTGGACGTGGATAAAACAAAGTACGAATCCTTAATCCTTGTCATTTTGTTTCCTTTGGATTCGTTTCTTTAAAATATTTTCATCATCTTCATTCTTAAATGATGATATTATGGAATATCTTTGGCTGTAGTGCAAAAGATGAATGATTTCTGAAGAATATCTTTGGCTGTGTAGTGCAAAGATAAATGTGTTTATTTAGATGAACATGACCAGGTCGATGAATATCTTTGGCTCAGTAGTGCAAAGATGAGCAGTGTTTAGATGAACATGACCAATCGATGAATATCTTTGGCACGTAGTGCAAAGATGAATATTTGATTCCGTATATATATTGATTGATGTTACAGGATAAAAGATAGATTTATGAACTTTTAAATTCATACATAAAAGATGGTAGTTTGCATTCTCTACTTAACTCTTCTAATGAATTATTATTTCCGCTGTGAATATTGATTTAAAATTTGTTGTCTATTGTATTCTATTAGATTTTTCCCTGTTGAAGACTAACGATAATTTGTTGTATATTATCTTAGTCATAATATTCTTTACTGAGCTAGTTGAGCTCACCCTTTTCCTTTTTGTTCCATTTTTCTTCTCAGGAGGCGAGAATATAGCGAGTATGAGTCGGGGTTTGGAATGAAGGTTCTAGAGAGAGTTATTTAGTAGTCCTCACCATTTTTGTAAAATAATGTATCAATAA
Source organism: Panax quinquefolius (assembly GCA_020205615.1). NCBI lineage: Eukaryota > Viridiplantae > Streptophyta > Magnoliopsida > Apiales > Araliaceae > Panax > Panax quinquefolius. Next base: position 134,197,379 of record CM035172.1, on the reverse strand, counting down.
ATATGATGAGGATTTATTTGAGTATAGATATTGTCTAGAAGATAATATTTGTATTCAAACTCACAGTTTTATTGTTGTAATAATAAAAGTTGTAGTTGTTTCTGTACCATGTATTGACAACTCAGAATGGGTGATGTATACCTATTTTGGGGGCGTCACATCTGAGACTCAGCTTTAATAAATATTCCACATCATCGAATCACCCCCGCATTTCTACGGCCAAGGATATTCTTTAGTATCACGACCACAATTATTCATGCACTACGTGCGAAGAATAGTTGTGTATTCATTAATGGTCATGATCATGCCAACAATCGTCCATCAATGCACTACTACCAATTTGAGGATTTTTATCACATCATTTGTAACATTACGGTCCATGATTACACCGAATAGTCTCTGTCATAATCATACCAAGTCCATCTATGCACTACAGCCACGAGATGACTTTCATCACATCATTTGTAACATTACTACGGTCATGATTACAATCGAATAGTCTCTGGTCATAATCATACCAAGTCCATCTATGCACTACAGGCCCACGTATTGACTTTCAACATAATATAAACATGAGGATGATGACAATGATATAAGAATTCAATAAAACAAGTTCAAGAATTATTTTATCCAGAATTATTAACGTCCAAATTGTCAACACGATACTATTTTGTAGAGTAAAATTCAAGAATGATCGGAAGAATATTTCCATGAAAAGATCTTTGATGAAACGCAAATATCAAGGATATATTCTACTAATTTCGTGGAGTATAAAGTCAAAGTTTTAACTTATTTGGGTATAATAAAGAATGGAATAACAAAAGAAATCACCACGCACGCGATAGATCAAGACAGGCGAGTTATTCTAACAGAATAATAATAACGAACCGTGTCGTGAAATTCACACCGGCGGGATGTTCCAACGAGAATAATAAATGCGAATAATAAATTATGGAACCAGTCCCACAGATATAGATGCATGTGATATTCGGCGAGAATAATAAAGACGGAATAATAAAAATGGAACCAGTGTCCGTGTAAAACACACGATGTGATATTCCAACAGAATAATAATAATAAAGATTTTAACCAGTCCCAGTGTAAAACACACGATGCATGTGATGTTTCAATGAAATAATAGAAGAATGTCACCAAGTATAGGGTAAACCACGATACAAAGTTATTCCAATGTAATAATAAGCAATGGAATAACAACAGCTCTCTTCATGAATAAGAAAGAATAACACCCTTTACGGTACAACAAATAATATTCCCTACCTTAGAAGACCAGAATATTGGAAAAGTAAAGTAGCAAAATACTTTTCTTCTTTCTCTCTATAGTTTCTCTCTAGAGTTTCAAAGAATTAAGTAAGAAATAATGAAGGAATGAGCTTTCTATTTATAGAAAAGCCGAGGGTGACTCTTGGTCTTAACGAAGGGGTCAAAATGACTCTTGGTAATATCAAAGAGACAACTACTATTTCATGAAGGGGTAATTAACCCTTGGAACAATCAAGAGGCGCTTAACTCTTGGTAATATTGAAGGACAACTACTATTTGCGAAGGGTAATTACTATCGATTGAAGGTAATTACTATTGACGAAGGTAATTACTATTGAAGAAGGTAATTACTATCGACGAAGGTAAATACTATTGACGAAGGTAATTACTATTCACAAAGGTAATTACTATTCACAAAGGTAATTACTATTGACGAAGGTAAATACTATTGACGAAGGTAATTACTATTCACAAAGGTAATTACTATTCACAAAGGTAATTACTATTGACGAAGGTAAATACTATTGACGAAGGTAATTACTATTGACGAAGGTAATTACTATTCACAAAGGTAATTACTATTCACAAAGGTAATTACTATTGACGAAGGGACTCTTAGATGATGACATATAGGCCCCCCATAAAATAATCAAACTTACCACAAACGTCTCATAACAGACTCTTTATATACATCAAGGATTGAATAAATATTACCACAAATCATTTTATTTTTAATCAACACATATTTAATCTTTCAACAATTATTAATCATTTATAACTTGTCATCTCAATTAATAATTTAATACTATAACATATTATACGTATGATAATCGTGACAATAATTGAATCAATAATATAAGAGATATGATCAAAGAATTAGTGTAGCAATAATTGAGCATAAATTTGAGTGACTTCTCACGTAAGCATCAATAATCAATATCGTGTGCTACTATATCAACTACGCCAGACATCGCATTTCTTTTACTACCGTGTAGTTCAACGGTTTTGGCGGTAACACCTCTGCCGTTATTTTTATAGAAAAATAATTTTGTCGCTTTCTAACTACGATAATACTTCCGTTAATGGGGTCCACTTAATGATTGAGTCGTCGTCTAATATTCCCCCCGACAAAAAGAATATTCCTCGACCAAACGAATATTTTATAACAACTTGCTTACTTTTGCAAAATTTATAAATATTACCTACAACTATAACATTATATCAAATTTATTCCATAATATTCAAAAATAATATTTATAAAAAAAAATTCATCTTTATTTATAAAAGCTGGGGTCTTACAGAAGTTCTCTTCATGAATACAAAAGAAATAATACTCCCTACGAGTACAAAAAATAATATTCCCTACCTTAAAAAAAACTGGATACTGGAATGGTGAGGTAGCAGACTTCTCTTCTTCTTTCTCTCTATAATTTCTCTCTATAATAATTGCTCTAAAGATTTTGTGAATTGGTGAGAAATGAAGGAAGAATGAGCTTCTATTTATAGGAAAATATAGTTTCGATAATTGCACGTTTTGGAGCTCGAAATATTACAGTATAATACCTTCCTCTTTTTCTTCATTTTTAATTTAGTCCTGCAAGTATTATCAAACTTGCACCAACTCCCCTAATAGTAAATAATGTGAATCAATAGTAAATCTTGTGACTCAATAGTTCTAATCATGTGATAAAAATAATTACAGTATTGTACCTCCATCTATACCTCCATTTTTAACTTAGTCATGCAAGTATTATCAATTTTGCACCAACTCCCCTAATAGTACAAGAATGTGATTCAATAGTACGTACATGTGAACAAATAGTTATATAAGCATTTGAATTAGTAGCAATTAATTGCTCATTTATCCGATAAATTACCCGATTTATCAATATAATCCCCAGACATCAATTATCATCGGAATAGATGTCGATTTTCACTAACGCAAACAATTCCAACATAATGAAACTATTTTTATCAACAATATAAATTTTGAAATTTTGAAGTTTGACTTTTCCCAAAAAAGTCAACTGTTAACTTTTTGACCAAATAGTGAAACCCAGAAAATTTTGTGTTTATAGACTATTTTTACTAATTTCATCGTTCCGGACTCAAATGTCACATCCGCGTCTCCAAATTCAACTCCGAACACAACTTCAATTTTAAGAACATTCATCATTAATATTATAACTCACAATATTTAACAACCAGGTCGTTCCCAGGAAAGAGGGGGCTTTCCAATAAGGATTTATGTTTATTGGCGCGCAATTAGGTGACCAAACCTCTACTTGACAGAACTTCTAGACATTGTCAATATTGCAAATAATAATATGAATAACTTTGCCGTCTCTATTATTGATTTAATAATAATAAATATTATGCAAATGATACTGTAACAATAATTGAATCAATAATATGAAAGATATGATGCAGCAATTACTATAGCAATAATTGAGTATAACTGAGTGACTTCTCACGTAAGCATCAATAATCAATACCGTGTGCTACTATCCAACCACGCCAGACATCGTATTTTTACTACCGAGTAGTTCAACAGCTTTAATTCGGTAACACTTCCGTAGTTATTTTCATAAAGTATTTTTATCGCTTTTCAATCCGACAATAATTACATTATGGGGTCCACTAATGATTGTACATGACAGTCGTCGGATATTCCCCGACAAAAAGAATATTCCCCGACCAATCGAATATTATATAACAACTTTTGTACTTTGCTAAATTTATAAATATAACCCACAACTATAACCTTATATCAAATCCACACCATAATATTTAAAAAAAATTATTTTGAGAAAATTAAATATTTATTTGTAAAATCTGGGGTCTCACAATCTCTCCACCTTATGGAATTTTGCCCTCGAAATTTACGTACGTACTTGGTATGCTGAACAGGTGAGGATACCTCAACTTAATTTCAAATTCTAACTCTTGAGGTATAACCTTTGAGTGTTGAATACGATTCTTCTTATCCAGGATTTTAACATGTATCTCCTCAAATGTTAAATCAGCCGTTATCTCGTCCGGTTCTAAATTAATAATGTTGTTCGGGTCGTCCACATATTTATGTAACATCGATACGTGAAAAATGTTATGAACACGCGACATACTTGGCGGTAAAACGAGTCTATAAGCCACAGTTCCTACTCGATCGAGGATTTCAAATGGGTCAATTAAATTGAGGGTTGAGATTTCCTCTCTTCGTCGATTCTTGCTTATAGAATAACGCCCTCTTGAACCTTCTTCATTCATCAGCTCTGAGTATGTAGCGTGAGCGGCTTTAACTTTATCGATTAAAGTCAATTCTAATCGTATATTTGTTATCTTTACGTGGGTTCCTAGGTTCTTTAACTCTATCTTTATCATTTATAAGTCGTAAGAAATGCGTCTTTGTGTTAACAACATCGCACTCGTAAACGCATACTATCTTCTACTCAACGCGTCAGCTACCACGTTCGCTTTCCCACGATGGTATTGAATGGTACGATCGTAATCTTCGACAGCTCGAGCCAATGTCTTTGGCGCATGTTACGTTCGTTTTAAGTAAAGAAATAATTTGAGGGTTTTGGAAATGGGTTTTGTACTGGGGTCAATACAAAATTCTATTTCACGCTCTAGGGTAGGCTAAGAAGTCTTCAAGAATATGTCAGGAAATTTATTAACAATAGAAATATCATTCAAAACAGTGACTCTCATCCAAGACTTGGATAACATGTCACATTGATACCTATCAACTTGCCTTCGTCATTCGCGACGTTGCCTACAGAAAGTCTGGCTTCAGTTCATTCCACATAAGAAAGTCAACAACGAAAGGATCGAGGCTCTTTATTTATGGCTTGATATGACAATGATTGACTTTAGTGGTTTAGTTACTTTGAATTCGCAAAACAGGTTGGTTAGGAATATGAAAGCTAACAACCTTACGAAAAGCATGATGAGTAGTTAACCAATCGATTTCTAAAAATTGCATCAAAGGCAAGTATTTTCAAAGAGATAGGATTGACAGATAACGTGAAAGTGTTGATTTGAATCAAACAAGATTTATAAATAGTAGAGGTAACGAAGGTTTCTCCCAACTGAGTTTCAACAGATAAATTAAAGCCTAACTTCTCCGGAGTTAAATTCAAACATTGAACACAACTAGGTGAAATAAAAGAGTGAGTAGAACTGGTATCTAACATGGTATAGACTTCGTAAAAGTTTATGATTAACTTGCACGTGATAATTTTATTCAGGTTCCTCGTTACGAAAAAAAAAACGCTCTCTCATAAACTACCGATTTTGGCTTGTCTGGGACATCCTTTGGCGTCACTATCCCAGTTAGACTTGACTTCACCATACGACAAAATCGAGCTAGGTGTCCTTCTCTTCCGCAATTAAAACACGTTTTGGATTGCTGCGTATAGTTTGGACGGATGTGTCCCTCGTGTCCGCATTTGAAGCATACGACCGGTGGTCGTTCTTCTTCCTTTGAAACGGGTGCTGGTTCTGCTGTCTTTCCATCATTATTGAACCTTCTCTTCTTGAACTTTCCAATTCTATTATCTTGGCCATGATTACCACCGAAGTGGTTACCATTCTTGGCATGATAATTTCCCCCACGATGGTTATCATTGTCCCGATGGCCATTGCCACTGGTACGATTATTATCATGTTGTTGGTCGTTGCCTTTTGGCTGTGCTGACTCATTATCGCGTTCCAATAACTGAGCCCTATTCACAACATCTGAATATAAACAAAGTTTGTGAGAAATGAGGTATTGGCGTATATTGGATTTCAACCCTCTTAAAAACATTCGCGTCGTTCGCTCCTCATTATCGACCAAATGGGATGCAAACCGAGACAACTCGGTAAACTTAGCCTCGTACTGCGACACGGTCATATTGTTTTGCGCCAGCTTGACGAACTCCACCTCCTTCATGTGATGAATACTTTCGGAAAAGTACTTGTCGTTGAACAGCTCTTGGAACTTCTCCCAAGACATCTTGAGTGCGTCAGTCTGGGTGCGTTTTACAGATTCCCACCTGTAATCTGCCTCTTCATGCAACATAAAGGTGGCAAAGGGAACCTTTTGCTCCTTTGAGCATCCCAAGACATCAAATATCTTGGTGATCTGCTTTAACTATGTCTCCGCCTTAAGTGGTTCTGGCTTTCCCAAAAACTCCGGTGGTCCCAGCTCCTTGAACTGCTTAGCGGTGACCTACCGTGGGTTGCCATTGTTTCCTCCTGCATTATGAACAGGAGTGGCCTTCGCCTGATGTTGCATGAATTCTAAAAGCTCCTAAACGTCTCGCCGTTCACAATTGATCGTTGTTGGTGTTTACAGGAGGATTATCGCCATCCTGTTGTACATTGTCCTGATTATTGATCTGTGGAGACTCAACGGTCTCTTGTGCTCCATTGCTATTCTCAACATTTTTGGATGTCATTTTCAAATACTGCCACAAAACAAGGGTTAATTAACATATCACATATTATCCCTATACTATGACCGACCAATTAAATACCAAATAAACTTAGGTAGGTCATACTAGCGAAGGAATTCCCCGTCTCTCCCCTCCTTGTTCTTATCTCATATCTCAGCCAGGGATCATATCCCTAAGCTTTGATACCAACTGTGACGCCCACAAAACAAGAATACATCACCTATTCTGAGTCGCCAAATACATGGTACAGAATACAAATACAATCTTAAATATACAACATGAGCTTTGAGTTTGAATACAAATATTATTTACTAGAGAGTATACAAACTCAAAAGGAGTCCTCATTACTATTATTATCACACTATTTCACGTATTAAAGGAGGACTACTAATGCAAACATCTAGGACCATCACTGTTCCCGACTTGTCCCAAATTTACGTTCTTATTTCCTCAAGAGAACAATGAAAAAAAAAAGGTGAGCTCAACTATCCCAAAGAAGAAATATAATGACCGAGATAATGCGTAATAAATTATCATTAGCCTTCAACAAAGATAACAACCGATAGAATATAATAGACAACAAGTTTTAGATCAAAAAGCTGCAATGAATAAATAATCCATTAGAAGAGTCAAGTAAAATATAAAATCTACTATCTTCTATGATTTAAAAGTTTTTCACCAACTTTATCACCGAGACTCGACAATAAATAATCCACATCATTAACTCATCCCCGCACTACGTGCCAAGGATGTTTTTAGTATCACGACCACGAATTATCCATGCACTACGTGCCAAAGATAATCGTGTTTTCATCAACTATTCCCGATCATGCCATAAAACAATTCATCTTTGCACCTCGTCAAGAGAATCCATAGCCATAATCATACCAAAACTCGCCCATCAATGCACTACGGGCCAACGAGGACTTTTACCACATCATTTGTAACATTACGATCATGATTACACCGAATAATCCTCGGTCATAATCATACCAAGTCCATCTATGCACTACAGCCACATATGACTTTCAACAAAATATAAACATGAGGATGATGACAATGATATAAGAATTCAATAAAACAAGTTCAAGAATTAATTTATCCAGAACTAATAATGTCCAAATTGTCAACATGATACTTCGCTTTTGTAGAGTAAAATTCAAGAATGCTCGTAAGAATATTTCCATGAAAAGATATCGATGAAGCGCAAATATCAAGGATATTCCACTAATTTTATGGAGTATAGAAGTCAAAACTTTAACCAACCGAGTATAATAAAGAATGGAATAACAAAAGAAAATCACCATGTATGCGGTATTTCGATGTAGGCAAAGTTATTCCAATGTAATACTAAATAATGGAACCAGTCAAAGCGAAATTACGCATCGACGGTGATGTTCCAATAGAATAATAAAGAATGAAATAACAATGTAAATCACCATGCATGCGGTTATTTGTGATGCGAAAAAAGTTATTCCAATGAGAATACTAATAAGGATTTTAATCAGTCCCACAGAAAAACACATGCATGTGATATTCCAATGTAATAATAATAAAGATTTTAACCAGTCCTGCGTAAAAATTCGCATGCATATGATATATTCCAAATGTAATAATAAAGGCGGAATCAAATCCGATATAAAAACGCATGCATGCAGGATATTCCAAATGTAATAATAAAGACTGGAATAATAGAAGAATGTCACCAAGTATAGGGTAGCTCAGCGTATACAAAAGTTATTCAACGTAATAATAAAGAATGGAATAATGTAAGTTCTCTTCATGAATACAAAAGAAATAATACTCCCTACGAGTACAACAAATAATATTTCCTACCTTAAAAAAAATCGGATAATCGGAATAGTGAGGTAGCGAGACTTCTCTTCTTCTTTCTCTCTATAATTTCTCTCTATAATAATTGCTTTAAAGATTTTGTGAATTGGTGAGAAATGAAGGAAGAATGAGCTTCTATTTATAGGAAAATATAGTTTCGATAATCGCACGCTTTGGGGCTCAAATATTACAAAAGATAATACCTTCCACTTTTCTTCATTTTTATTTAGTCCTGCAAGTATTATCAAACTTGCACCAACTCCCCTAATAATAAATAATGTGAATCAATAGTAAATCATGTGACTCAATAGTTCTAATCATATGATAAAAATAATTACAAAGATATAGACTCTCCATCTATACCTCCATTTTTAACTTAGTCATGCAAGTATTATCAATTTTGCACCAACTCCCCTAATAGTACAAGAATGTAATTCAATAAACACACATGTGAACAAATAGTTATATAAGCATGTGAATTAGTAGCAATTAATTGCTCATTTATCCGATAAATTACCCGATTTATCAATATAACCCCTGCACATCAATTATCATCTAATAGATGTCGATTTTCACTAACACAAATAATTCCAACATAATGAAACTATTTTTATCAACAATATAAATTTTGAAATTTCAAAGTTTGATTTTTCCAAAAAAGTCAACTGTTGACTTTTTCACCAAATAGTGAAAACCCGGAAATTTTTGTGTTTATAGACTATTTTACTAATTTCATCGCTCGACTCAAATATCACGTCCGCGTCTCCAAATTCAACTCCAAACACAACTTCAATTTTAAGAACATTCATCATTAATATTATAACTCACAATATTTAACAACCAAGTCGTTCCTGTGTGAGCAGGGGCTTTCCGATAAGGATTTCTCTTTATTGGCGCCGCAATTAGGTGACCAAACCTCTCCTCGATGTAACTTCTGACATTGTCAATATTGTAAATAATAATATGAATAAATTTGTCGCCTCAATTATTGATTTAATAATAATAAATATTATGCAAATGATACTCATAATAATAATTGAATCGATAATATAAAAGATATGATGCAAAGAATTATCAGAAGCAATAATTGAGTATAACCGAGTGACTTCACGTAAGCATCAATAATCAATACCGTGTGTGCTACTATGCAACCACTCAGACATCGTATTTTTTTACTACCGAAGTAGTTCAACAGCTTTAACTGTAACACTTCCGCCGTTATTTTCATAAAGTATTTTTATCGCTTTCTCAATCCGATAATAATTCCGCTATGGGGTCCACTAATGATTTTACCGCATTAATTTGATATTCCCCGACAAAAGAATATTTCCCAACCAATCGAATATTATATAACAACTTGCATACTTTGCAAAATTTATAAATATAACCCACAACTATAACATTATATCAAATCCACACCATAATATTTAAAAAAATATTTTGAGAAAATTAAATATTTATTTATAAAACTGGGTCCCACAATCTCCCTCCTTATGGAATTTCTCCTCGAAATTTACGTGACGTATACGGTATCTTTGAATGGTGAGGATACCTCGACTTCATTTCAAATTCTAACTCTTGAGGTATAACCTTTGAGTGTTGAATACGATTCTTATTATCTAAGATTTTAACACGTATCTCCTCAAACGTTAAATCAGCCGTTATCTCGTCCGGTTCTAAATTAATAATGTTGTTCGGGTCGTCCACATATTTACGTAACATCGATACGTGAAAAATGTTATGAACACGCGACATACTTGGTGGTAAAACGAGTCTATAAGCCACAGTTCCTACTTGATCGAGGATTTCAAATGGGTCAATTAAATCGATGGTTGAGATTTTCTCTCTTCATCGATTCTTGCTTCTAGAATAACGCCCTCTTGAACCTTCTTCATTCATCAGCTCTGAGTATGTAGCTTGAGCGGTTTTAACTTTATCGATTAAAGTCATTTCTAATCGTATATTCGTTATCTTTACGTGGGTTCCTAGATTCTTTAACTCTATCTTTATCATTTGTAAGTCGCATTTAAATGGGTCTTTGTGTTAACAACATCGCACTCAGTAAACGATACGATCTTCTACTCAACGCGTCGTACCACCACGCTCGCTTTCCCACGATGGTATTGAATGGTACGATCGTAATCTTCAACACTCGAGCCAACGCTTTTGGCGCATGTTACGTTCGTTTTAAGTAAAGAAATATTTGAGGGTTTTAGAAATGGGTTTTGTACTGGGGTCAATACAAAATTCTATTTCACGCTCTAGGGTAGGCTAAGAAGTCTTCAAAAATACTTCAGGAAATTTATTAACAATAGAAATATCATTCAAAACTGTGACTCTCATCCAAGACTTGGATAACACATCACATTGATACCTATCAACTTGCCTTCGTCATTCACGACGTTGCCTACAGAAAGTCTGGCTTCGGTTCATTCCACACAAGAAAGTCAACAACGAAAGGATCGAGGCTCTTTATTTATGGCTTGATATGACAATGATTGACTTTAGTGGTTTGGTTACTTTGAATTCGCAAAACAGGTTGGTTAGGAATATGAAAGCTAACAACCTTACGAAAAGCATGATGAGTAGTTAACCAATTGATTTCTAAAAATTGCATCAAAGGCAAGTATTTTCAAAGAGATAAGATTGACAGGTAATGTGAAAGTGTTGATTTGAATCAAACAAGATTAATAAATAGTAGAGGTAAAGAAGGTTTCTCCCAACTGAGTTTCAACAGATAAATTAAAGCCTAACTTCTCCGGAGTTAAATTCAGACATTGAACACAACTAGGTGAAATAAAAGAGTGAGTAGAACTGGTATCTAACACGGTATAGACTTCGTAAAAGTTTATGATTAACTTACCCGTGATAATTTTATTCAGGTTCTTCATTATGAAAAAAAAAACGCTCGCTCTTAAACTACCGGTTTTGGCTTGTTTGGGACATCCTTTGGCATCACTATCCCAGCTGGACTTGACTTCACCATACGACAAAATTGAGCTAGGTGTCCTTCTCTTCCGTAATTAAAACACGTTTTGGATTCTTTGCGTCACGCTTTGATTGGATGTGTCCCTCCTGTCCGCATTTGAAGCATACGGCCGGTGGTCGTTCTTCTTCCTTTGAAACGGGTGTTGGTGTTGCTGTTTTTCCATCATTATTGAACCTTCTCTTCTTGAACTTTCCACTTCTATTATCTTGGCCATGATTACCACCGAAGTGGTTACCATTCTTGGCATGATAATTTCCCCCACGATGGTTATCATTGTCCCGATGGTCGCTGCCACCGGCGATGCGATTATTATCGTGTTGTTGGTCGTTTGCTTTTGGTCAGTCTTTGACTCATTATCGCGTTCCAATAATCGAGCCCTATTCACAACATCTCAAATAAAACAAAGTTTGTGAGAAATGAGGTATCATGATATTGGATTTCAAACCTCTTAAAAACATTCGCGTCGTTCGCTCCTCATTATCGACCAAATGGGATGCAAACCGAGACAACTCGGCAAACTTAGCCTCGTACTGCGACACGGTCATATTGTTTTGCTCCAGCTTGACGAACTCCACCTCCTTCATGTGACGAATACTTTCGGGAAAGTACTTGTCGTTGAATAGCTCTTGGAACTTCTCCCAAGACATCTTGAGTGCGTTAGTCTGGGTGCGTTTTAAAGATTCCCACCAGTAATCTTCCTCTTCACGCAACATAAAGGTGGCAAAGGGAACCTTTTGCTCCTCTGAGCATCCCAAGACATCAAATATCTTGGTGATCTGCTTTAACTATGTCTCCGCTTTTAAGTGGTTCTCGCTTTCCCAAAAACTCCGGTGGTCCCAGCTCCTTGAACTACTTAATGCGGTGACCAACCGTGGGTTGCCATTGTTTCTCCCGCATTATGAATGTGAGAGTGGCTTCACCGATGTTGCATGAATTCTAAAAAGCTCCTAAACGTACCGTCATTCGTCAATTGATCAGTGTTGGTGTTTACAGGAGGATTATCGCCATCCTGTTGTACATTGTCCTGATTATTGATCTGTGGAGACTCAACGGTCTCTTGTGCTCCATTGCTATTCTCAACATTTTCGGATGCCATTTTCAAATACTGCCACAAAACAAGGGTTAATTAATATATCACATATTATCCCTATACTATGACCGACCAATTAAATACCAAATAAACTTAGGTAGGTCATACTAGCGAAGGAATTCCCCGTCTCTCCCCTCCTTGTTCTTATCTCATATCTCAGCCAGGGATCATATCCCTAAGCTTTGATACTATCTGTGACGCCCCCAAAACAAGAATACATCACCTATTCTGAGTCGCCAAATACATGGTACAGAATACAAATACAATCTTAATCTTACAATATACATATGTTTTGAGTTTGAATACAAATATTGTTTACTAGAGAGTATACAAACTCAAAAGGAGTCCTCATTACTATTATTATCACACTATTTCACAGAATAGTGAGGACTACTAATGCAAACATCTAGGACCATCACTTTGTTCCCCGACTTGTCCCAGCTACGTTCTCATTTCCTGAAGAGAACAGTGAAAGAAAGGGTGAGCTCAACTATCCCAGTAAGAAATATTATGACTAAGATAATGCAGAATAAATTATCATTAGCCTTCAATAGTATAACAACTGATAGAATATAATAGACAACAAGTTTTAGATCAAAAACTGCAGCGGAATAAACAATCCATTAGAAGAGTTAAGTAAAATATAAAATCAATTATCTTCTATGATTTAAAAAGTTTTTCACCAACTTTATCGCTGAGACTCAGCTTAATAAATAATCCACATCATTAAATCATCCCTGCATTACAGGCCAAGGATATTTTTAGTATCACGACCACGAATTATCCATGCACTACAGGCCAAAGATAATCGTGTTTTCATCAACGGTCCTGATCATGCCATAAAATAATTCATCTTTGCACCCTTGGCTGAAGACAATCCATAGCCATAATCATACCAAAAACTGTCCATCAATGCACTACGGGCCAATGAGGACTTTTACCACATCATTTGTAACATTACTACCATGATTACACCGAATAATCCTCGGTCATAATCATACCAAGTCCATCTATGCACTACAAAAGCCACATATGACTTTCAACAAAATATAAACATGAGGATGATAACAATGATATAAGAATTCAATAAAACAAGTTCAAGAATTAATTTATCCAGAACTAATAATGTCCAAATTGTCAACATGATACTCGCTTTGTGAGAGTAAAATTCAAGAATGCTCGTAAGAATATTTCCATGAAAAGATATCGATGGATGAGCGCAAAAATATCAAAGATATTCCACTAATTTCATGGAGTATAGAAGTCAAAACTTTAACCAACCGAGTATAATAAAGAATGGAATAACAAGAGAAATCAACATGTATGCGGTGCTTTCAGATTGACAAGTTATTCCAACAGAATACTAAATAACGTAACCGTGTCAAAGAAAATTGCAACCGGCGGTGATGTCCCAATGTAATAATAAAGAATGAAATAACAATGTAAATCACCATGCATGCATACACGTTATTCCAATGTATACTAATAAGATGTATCAGTTCCAATAATCAATTCCAAATGTTATAATAAAGACAATGTAATAATAATAAGGATTTGATCAGTCCCAGAGAAACGCATGCATGTGATATTCCAAATGTAATAATAAAGACGGAATAATAGTAGAATGTCACCAAGTATAGGGTAGCTCACAGATACAGTTATTCCAATGTAATAATAAAGAATGGAATAATGTAAGTTCTCTTCATGAATACAAAAGAAATAATACTCCCTACGAGTACAACAAATAATATTCCCTACCTTAAAAAAAACTGGATACTGGAATAGTGAGGTAGCAGACTTCTCTTCTTCTTTCTCTCTATAATTTCTCTCTATAATAATTGTTCTAAAGATTTTTTGAATTGGTGAGAAATGAAGGAAGAATGAGCTTCTATTTATAGGAAAATATAGTTTCGATAATTGCACATTTTGGGGCTCGAAATATTACACTATAATACCTTCCTCTTTTTCTTCATTTTTAATTTAGTCATGCAAGTATTATCAAACTTGCACCAACTCCCCTAATAGTAAATAATGTGAATCAATAGTAAATCATGTGACTCAATAGTTCTAATCATGTGTTAAAAATAATTACAGTATAGTACCTCCATCTATACCTCCATTTTTAACTTAGTCATGCAAGTATTATCAATTTTGCACCAACTCCCCTAATAGTACAAGAATGTGATTCAATAGTACGCACATGTGAACAAATAGTTATATAAGCATGTGAATTAGTAGCAATTAATTGCTCATTTATCCGATAAATTACCCGATTTATCAATATAATCCCCAGACATCAATTATCATCGGAATAGATGTCGATTTTCACTAACACAAACAATTCCAACATAATAAAACTATTTTTATCAACAATATAAATTTTGAAATTTCAAAATTTGACTTATCCCAAAAAAGTCAACTGTTGACTTTTCAACCAAATAGTGAAACCCGAAATTTTTTGTGTTTATAGACTATTTTTACTAATTTCATCGTTCCGGACTCAAATATCATGCCCGCATCTCCAAATTCAACTCCGAACACAACTTCAATTTTAAGAATATTCATCATTAATATTATAACTCACAATATTTAACAACCAGGTCGTTCCCAAGAAAGAGTGGGCTTTCCAATAAGGATTTCTCTTTATTGGCGCGTAATTAAGTGACCAAACCTCTCCTTGACAGAACTTCTAGACGTTGTCAATATTGCAAATAATAATATGAATAACTTTGCCGTCTCAATTATTGATTTAATAATAATAAATATTATGCAAATGATACTGTAACAATAATTGAATCGATAATATGAAAGATATGATGCAGCAATTACTGTAGCAATAATTGAGTATAACTGAGTGACTTCTCACGTAGCATCAATAATCAATATCGTGTGCTACTATGCAACCACACGTATTACTGTACTTTTACTACCGAGTAGTTCAATAGTTTTAACGGTAACACTTTCGTCGTTATTTTCATAAAGTATTTTTATCTTTTTCTCAATCCGACAATAATTCCGTTGCGGGGTCCACCAATGATTGTACCGTCGTACGGATATTCCCCGACATAAAGAATATTCCCCGACCAATCGAATATTATATAACAACTTGCGTACTTTGCAAAATTTATAAATATAACCCACAACTATAACCTTATATCAAATCCACACCATAATATTTAAAAAAATTATTTTGAGAAAATTAAATATTTATTCATAAAATCTGGGGTCTCACAATATGGACTCCACTCCACATGTTTGATAAATTTCCAAGCTAGGGACTGATTTTGTAACTTTGTATGCTAACTGTGATTTATAGTCAAATAGGATATTGATTAAATCACAAATTATTATTAATGAATCAAGCATGCTAAAGGGTTGCATAGGTATATGGTGATTAGTTGGTTAGTATTTAAGGTTATGCATGTTTTAATAAAACCAACCCATGGTAACATAAAAAGGTTGTCCTACAAAGTTCATTTTGAATGATATATTTTGCCTTGTTATCAGTTCTTATGCTATAAAAGGATGTCTATAATTCCAACCCACTAATGTTAATACTTGTGAAGTTTAAGTATGTTAGTTTTCAATAAACAAAAGTCAGTCCTTGTGACTGTTATTGGAAGTTTCTTATAATGAACATGATTTGCTTTTAATATATTTATTATGTACATAGACAGTCCTTATTTCCATGTTGCCTAATCATGTTTCCTTAGTACCTAGATGTTTTTCAAATCATGCTACCTTGTACTAATTTAAGGCATATGAGGGCTGTTTGTAACTGAAGCTAGAAGCCTTTTTGTGTAGGATCTTTAAAGCATGAACATAAATTATATAACATGTACATGACGTGATAACCTTTGTGTTGCACACTTAATGCCTGATTTGATAACTTATTGCTAAACCTTGCCTAAAAGACCTAGAAGAGGCATAACTGACAGTTAGCATAATCCTTGTTGGCATACCAACTGTTATTGTAATAACTGGACTGGTATGTTGAGATATACTACTATGGACTGAAATGGTGAGCTCTTTGTTAACTATTTTGGAAGCATATCTCTGGATAATTATACCTTGTATTTAGGTCTTTAAATCATGAACGTATAGTATGTAGCAAGTACATGATGTTACAACACTTGTGTTAAGAGTTTGAAGAATTGTTTTTCTGTTTTGTTTGTGCCATGTTACTACTGTAAGCTCAAGTGACTGTTATACTATATTGCTATGATGACTGTCATGCCCCAACTCTTGTTAAGTTAGTTGATGATATTGCTTGACTTAGGCACAAGGAGATAGGTTGGTTGTGGTGTTATAAGGTGACTTAATGGAGTGGTAGAGTAATCAAATAGCTATGACACAAGTATTTTTAAACTGTGCACACCATGTGTTCGATAAAAGTCCCAAGTGGACTGTTTTGATTAAAAATTGATTACTAGAAAGAATTAAGGGCCGAGACAAATTGGTATGCTATAGGTGTAAGACCCCAACTTCTTATTAATAAAATTGAATTTTCTCTAATTATTATTTTGAATAATAAGGTGTTAATTTAATATAATGCTTTGGTTATGGGTGAAATGTGCAAATTTTGCAAAATAAGCAAGTGATTATAAAATATTCATTATTGTCGGGGAATATTCGTTTGGTCGTGAAATATTCTTGCTGTCGGGGAATATTCGTACGAAGGCGCAACCATTTGTGGGCCCCATAACGAAAAACGGTCAGATGAAGAAAACGACAAGTTTGAGTTTTTACAAATAATGGTGTAGCTGTTACCGTTAACACTGTTAGAATACCAGGTGCTTAAAATACAGTAATGCACGTGGTTGCATAGCAGCACACTGTATTGCACAATATTTTTGAATTATTGATTCTTACATAAGAAGTCACTACTCAATAATTGTTACAGTAATCACTGTTCAATATTTTATTTTATTGATTCAATATTTTATTTTTTATGTGGATATAAATGAAGGAATTAATGTTGAGGTGTTTTATCAGTATTTTATCGGAATGAAGGTATTAAAAATCATCCATATGTGGATTTCGGACATTTTCTGTTTAGAATTTAGAAAAACTTTCTTCTACAAAGTTGTAGAGAATTAAATTTCCTATAGAATAGACGTGAGATTCGAATTTTTCTAATAGAAGGGCTATTTTTTTATGAATTATAGAATTTTCGTAAATAAATGTTTTTATTTAAAATATGGTGGGCTTGAATAGTAGCATGTAAAACCATCAGGTAGCAGGTTAGCCTGCTTTGGCAAAAAGATGAGTGTTTGACAAAATCCTAGTTTTTCTATCTCTAATAGAAAAGGAGCGTACTTTCCAACATATTGGAATCACGTCGATCTGTTGTGAAAAAGTCAACTACTATCACTCATAATAAGACTCGTCTTATTTATAGATGTGGGCAACCCTCCTTAACAATTAAGGATTTGGTTTTATTTTAATAATTAATTAAGCTCCCGAATCTTATTAGGGATAATTAATTAAACTCTTTTAATTAATTTAACCTCCTAATCTTATTAAAAATATATGAGAGTACTTTTATTAATTAATTCCCAAACTCCTTTAGGAATTAAATAATAATAATAATAAGACTCCTCTTATTAATTTATATTTAATATTTTCAAAATATTAAATAATATATATTAAGCTATTTAATTTATTCTATCACCATAGATTAAATTAAATATACTTAACTTATTATTACGATTATGCCATTAACTTCTTAAGTAATTATTCTTCCTTTTATGATGTGACCCTTTAGGTTCTCCATATTAAACTAGTTGTGAATAAATCAATTAGAACAATTCTAATCTTACTTAAATAAATAAATAAAAATATTAATTTATTTAAATAAATAATATTTATTCTACAATAGGGATAAGCCTCTCTAGCGATTAATGACTTTCTAGATAATATAGATTTCAATATTAATCATAAAAGAACCTTTGAGTAAATAGTTACCGTACAAATAATCATTCCACCATACAATGTCCCAATTAAATATAAGACATGTAATTACTGTCAAGTCTTATTTTATTTAATTATATGTATTTCGATCTTTAAATGCTTAACTCCAAATAATGCAAATTAGAAACTCCTTTCTAATTTTATTCTGCCTTGGCCAAGGACTATTGAGTTGTCATTTATCGAATCACATAGGACATTTCTCTTCTTTTACTAGAAGCGGTAGATTCTTTATTGATTATACATTATCTCCATGTACAACTTATTATACACAAGCATACCCTTTGATATACCCTAAGGGTCTTAAGGAATAAGTCAAAGTATAACTCATCATACACAAAATACTATGATGATCTCAAGTCCAAGGATTACTTGTACTACTATCATTATATGAATTCTATCGACAGTAAGTAAAACTCCATTAGGTATTCCTTAGCGAAAGCGAACGCTCAAAGGAAACTTATTCTCTAATAAGCACCTACATACTTTCTTTAGTGTCTCCACATAAATGATCATGAGATCAATCATTCTCATCCAATGAGCAAGCAACGTATGTACCAATCTATCCGGATTCACTAATCCCCAATTTAGTAATCCAACGATTGGGAACTATTTTAGTTTTAAGCTTTCTAAGAATTTAGAACTCATTAGAATGATCATCATTATTATTCTAAAAGCATTGCTTAAAACTATGGGTTTATCACATATTATAAATTATTATGTAGATAATTAAAAGCCTTTAATAAATTAATACTTTTTATTAATAAATGAATAAGATTGTTACAAAGTATATGCTTTATCATCAAACATGATTGGCTTGTGTGCATACTACTTTCATTTATCTGATTTATTGAAGGCTAACGATAATTTGTTGTTTATTATCTTAGTCATAATGTTCTTTACTGGGCTAGTTGAGCTCACCTTTTTTCTTTTTGTTCCATTTTTCTTCTCAGGAGGCTAGAATATAGCGGGAACTAGTCGGGGTGTGGAGTGATGTTCCCAGTCAGTTATTTTAGCAGTCCTCACTATTTTGTAAAATAGTATTTCAATAATTGTAATGAGGACTTATTTGAGTTTGAATACTGTCTAGAAGACAATATTTGTATTTATACTCACAGCATATGTGTTGTCGTATTTTGCACGACAATTATAATAATGAAGTAGTAGTTGTTTTCTGCACCATATATTTGGCGACTCAGAATGGATGATGTATACCTATTTTTGGGGCGTCACAGTTAACTTTGTTTGTAAAGCCTCAAGAGAATCACAAAACTCACGCCATCGAATAAGACAAAGATCAGCTCATAATGTGATAAGATGATCTCAAAGTTGTAATGCTATCACAGAGTTGTAAAATGAGTCGAAAAAACTATTATATATTGAACATCACCTAACAAAGTCAAGACAAATTTGCTAAGTGATCAGTGAATCGTATAGTCAAGTAAGGCTTGTTCAATAAAGGCTGATTGTAGAATACTCCAAACAGACGCTGAATGAAAGAAATATCGTAAGATAACTCCAAGATCGCTAAGTGAAATCAAGATCGCAAAGTCTGCCTAAGAACCGTAAAGCAAAATGTGCAATGTTGATTACACAAGTTAAAGGAGATCACCGAGCTTATCTTGTGCCATTGATATATTATGAAGATTACTCAAGAAGAAGTATATAACAAAAGAATATACTTTGATGTTATTTGAGTATACTTCTTACTAGAAGAGATCTCCAAAAGAAATTTATAAAGGTCACATTTCAAAGGTATTCTGCATGATCATAAAGCTCATAATAGATCGCAGAAAAATCAGAATCTCGTAGAGCTGCAGCTGGTACTTGAAAGCAAAAAGAAACAGCTAATTTAGAAAGCTGTTTTCGACTTCGTAGAGCAGCTAAAGTATTCATAGAATGAAGAAGAGTCTGCATATCAAGTCCAAGCATCATAAAGCAATCAGAAAGCAGAACAGAAGCTAAAGTCATAGTAGCAGTGATAATATAGAGCACAAGTCTACGAATTCCATCACTCTACTATCAACAGACAAAAGAACAGAAAGTTCAACGTAAAGCTAAACCCTACGATTATTGGGACAACAGATCGTAGAGTTAAGTTAGGTCTGACAAGAGGACTGACAAATGGAATGTTACAAAAAGAAGATCTCAAGGTATCAAACAATATCCCTAGGAGAAATCAAAGGTGTGTCCACTAGTTAGTTGACCAAAAGTATTGTGTCAGAAAAGTAAGTAAAGCTGCTTATTGATGTGACAAGTCCTAAGTCAGAAAGTACATTGACACAAACCTCCAGAAAGTCAACATAAGAGATATCAAAGTATCTAAGCATTAAATGCTCCAACGGACACTTCTCAACATGAAGATTTCAAATGAGCTATAAAAGGAATTATCATTTGAAAGAAAAAACATGATGATGAGCACTGAACGTCAATACAGAAAGAAGGATTATCATTAAAGATAAACATGGAGTTGAATAAGAGAAAACGTAAAGTAAGGTCCACTCTACGAGCAAAGAAATGTTCAAGATTACCAAGTATAACAGAGAAGGAGATTAAATGCAATCTTGGTAGTACCTCATCAGACTACTATAAGCTGATGAGTATATGGAAAAGTCAGATCTGCAGACCCAAAGATAAAGAGAAGAGCTAAAAAGCTAGAACTGAAGAGCCAAGACAATGGAAATGGCAATAATGAAAGCCTGAGTATGAAGAAGCCATACAGTTGATGTTGGTAACATGAGAGTGACATATCAGAAGGTAATTCTCAAGTACCACTCTACGTTTCACCAGGAACACTCAGAGCTAACCAGCTGAAGATGCATAACAAAAGTCTAGAATCAAAAAAGTGTTTAAGGCTGCTAAACACATATGATGAAAAGCTTAATTGAATAACTTAACAACTCACCAACCATGATCATGAGGAGCTGCGATAATCAGAAGAGTTCAAGCTTCTACAACATAGTTCAGCAAGTATCAAGGAGATGATCAATAATTTTGCTAAGTACCATAAGATGAAGAGCATACTAGCGATCTTAGCAGCACCTCCAACATACTTCAACAAACAAGAAGTGCAACTGTGAAGTAGCACTTCACAATTGATTAAACCATTTAAACACATTAACAATGACCAGAACCCAAGATTAATTGAGCCACAAAGTGGGTACCAAAAACTGACTGGGTTTCTAGGTAATCCAGAAAACCCAGAAATCGTCTAACAGTTAGTTTGAAGCAATAGATCTTGCAACTGTGAAGTAGTATGACCTTGTTTATTGTTGATACATTTAGTATTACATCAATACTACATGATCAATGCCTTAGCATGCCTAGAAACAACATGAACTGAGAATTTGAGTTGGTCAAAGTGAGCACCAAGAGACTGACTACGAGTGTTCTTGAGGCTCAAGAACACCTATAGTGACAGTTTCTGTCGCTAAAGGCTTTAGCGACAATTTTATTAAAATTAATTATATTTAATTTCCAAAAATCATTAAAAATAGAAATTAATTTCTAAAAAATTCCAAAATGAGTTTTAAAAATTATTTAAAGTTATAAAAATTAAATTTTGATAATTTGACATATTTTTCATTAATATTTGTATTTATTTGAATATTAATGATATTAAATTTGTTTAATAAATGTATTAAATAAATTGATTAAAATGATTTTAATATTATAAAAATCATTTTAAATAAAAATAAAGTGTTTAAAAATATTTTAAGTTATAAAATACGACTTTTAATATTTTGAGGTAAATTTCATTAATAATGCTATATTAATGATATTAGATTTATTTAATAAATATATTAAATAAATGATTTAAAAATGGTTTTATTGATTTAAAAATCATTTAAAAATGATATAAGTGATTTAAAAATATTTGAAGTTGTAATAAATGACATTTAATATTTTGATGGAAAATATATTAATATTTAAATATTAATGGTAATTAGTTAAAAATGATTTTAAATATTTTAAAAATCATTTAAGGGAATATTAGTGATTTAAAAATATTTTGAGTTATTATTAATAACTTTAATATTTTGATAGGATTTCATTAATATTTTAATATTAATAAAATATTAATGATAATAAGATTATTTAGTATTTAAATCATTTAAAAATGATTCCAATGTTTAAAAAATTATTATAAAATATAATAATTAATTTGAAAATTATTATAAGCTTCCGAAAAATATTATAAAGGATATTTTAATTATCTAAAATAAGGTTGAAGCTTTGTAATGGAGTTTTATTAAAAATAAACTCGTTAATTGTTGGATAGGGTAATCAAGGCCTAGAACTGAGACCGAAATCCAACCATACTTAATTAGTTAGACTTGATAAGTGTTTGTAGATGTTATAAACACTGTTGTGACTACATGATTATGTGTCTAAGTGATATAGTGACTGTAAATAACAGTGTTATGTGTTATGATGTGTTATGCTAATTGCGAGACTGATATTGTTGATTACAGGTCTTTCAAATGCAGCTAAGTTATAGTCGCAGTAGTCAACGACGAAGGCAAGTTTTCTTAACTCAATCTTGAGTTATTACTTTTCAAATATAGTAGTGGGTAATTATTGCTGATTATTCCACGACTGAGATTTATTGTTGATTATTCGCAGTTGGTGCAAGTTTATTAATTTAAACTGAATTTTAAATTTCAAAAGCGTGACTAGTGAATAACTATTGTTGGTTATTCACAACTATACGTATGATTATTGATTACAAATAGTGCAATTGATTTATGTCTATTATAGAACAGTTTGTGAGCTATGTCTTAGCTAATTATTTTGGCGAGACGAATATTTGTTGAAACTTGATAGGTTCGAGTATTTGAACTAAACTATTATTGAAAGGTTAATGCCAATTATTTTGACTAGATTGAGATAGAGATTAGATGTTGAAATCATAGTATTTCTTTAAATCTAAACTATATTGTTGCGATACGAATTCTTGATGTAAGACTGAGATGAACAACCTTTTTATATAGAAGGGAACCTTGTGGTCGGATATACGGTCGTTGCGCGCGTGTGAGTATTATGCATAATATTGGGTATAACGAAGCTGATCACTTTGTGTACTTGTGGAGGGGTATGATTTATTCTTTATGGTTATCTGATACACTTGGGTAATTCAGAGTTAAACCTTTGATAGTTACTCGAGAAGTTCAAGGTCCAGTGGGATCGCTCATCATAAAATCTGGAAAATAATCCACTTTGTTATTGCGTAGGATCATCTATTGATAATCGATTGAACATTGTTGAAACTTCGAAAGCGTTTTACTCTTTTATCATTGGATTGTTGTTTAGCATGAAATGCGATAAAATTTTGTTATTGATTAACGATTTATTCAGCTAATTCAAAGTCCTTTGAACTTTAGAGAAATTCAATTGAATCGATAGTCTATTATTCTTGATTCATATGCTTTATTGTATGTTTTAAACTTGCGGAGCAAACTCGTTGATCACCCTTGCTTAAATGTAATATTTCAGCTAAGGACGAAGTAGCCGGAGGGTCAGAGAAAGACAAAGGCAAAGGAAAATTGCAGGAGTAATTAGTATAATGTTTTTACTTATTATGTTATTTTATGTAAACCTTTTTGTATATCTAAAGGTATGTAAGCTATGTTAAGGTTAGATAACCTGAGATGATGTTATTGTGATATTAATTAATTATATGTGTAATGCTATTCATAAATAAATGGATAGTTAGATCGATGTTATTTATATGATAGATCGTGAACACCAAACTCGGTGGTCAGGTAACCCGGATTTGGGAGCATCACATTATCTCCTACAAAACAAAATAAAATGTATTAGTTAAATAAAATATACATATAAATTCATAAAAATGAGAATATTAAAATTTCTTATTAATGTATATATCAGCTACAACCATTTAACCACTTGTAGGGATGTTAATTGAAGGTATTTGCTGAGACACACTGGATATACCACGCTAGAAGGAAGAAAGACCATCGAGCATTAATTTGGTGACTAAGATGAAAAATAACTACAATTTGAGGAGGATGTATGTAAAAAAATTAGTTCGAACACTAAAGATGAAAAGCAGATAAAATTTGATAAAACTACATAATCGTATAGTAGATTTTGTTATTAATATTCAGTCATGAAGGTACCTGAAGGTAGCTTTGCTTTGAATCAGTCATCTCTTTAATTGGCTTTCAATAAATGTGTTTGCACCAGACAGGACCACAACAGGCTGTCGTATTCTCCTCCCATTGCAGAGCAGCCACTCCTTTGAACCATACGTTTATCAAACCGAACCACTTTTAGATCGTTGCGTACCTTTGCTTTATTTTGTTGTTAATAATTCAATCATGAAGGTACCTTTGCTTTTGAACCACTAATATGTTTTATTGCCTTTATTCCATAAATGTACAGTTCCTACAGTGTGTCCTAGTTTCTTTAACGTCTATGTGTGTTGTTCATTTCTCCTTTTATTCCACAGCAGTCCACTAGGTCCATCCTTATGAGGACCAGCCTTCTGTTTTTTTTTAAAATTTGACAACAATTTATGAAAGAAAAGTAGAAGATATAATATTGTACCTCACTTATGTAAATGACAAATATGTTATTTAGTATGTCCATTAGTATTAAATAAAAATGAGCTAACACTTTATGGCTATGTTTGTTTGCTATGATTATACTTATGCTAAAATTAAAATTATCTAAAACGTCATATACTATGGGATGGAAGGAATATTAGCAATTTAGCATGCGTCTTTTGAAGAGGTTTAGCTACTTGGGATTAATCTTTTGTAGTTCTAGAGGGTGAATCGGGGAGCTTGTGCGTCTCGTGAGCGTACACGAAATATTAACATACGTGTTCCGGACTTGACTCAAAAGATTAAGATATTAGGTCTTAAACTCATTCATGTATAAAAGTAATCCATCCTTTACTTATTTTTCTAATATGAAACTCCAACTCATGTGTATCCTAACTCACTTAACTACTAATTTTTATTTTAGAGAAAAACATGTAATAAAACATTTTTCTAATATTTATAAATGAAACTTTTAGTAATTTAAGTATTTTGATTAAATGATGTAAATATGTTATACAACTTATTTTATTTAATTAGTTGTTTTGATTAGTTAACAAAATAATTTGAATTTTATTATCTTGAATAAATGATGTAAATATGTTATGCTTTTTTTTATTTTGAATTTTAGTATTTTTTTTTAGATTAAATGATATACATTGTTTTATTTAGAATATATTTTATATTTAAGCCTGCCACGTCATCACATTTTAACCCCGTTTGTCTTTTGTTAACGGCAGGGGCACGGATGACCCAAAAATATAACGTTAAGGATACTTTTGGAAAAAAAATTAGTTTAGGGTGCAAGTGGGACATTGCGGTAAACATCAGGGCCTTTTTTGACTCTTTGCCCAACAATAATTTATCAAAACTTGTTAACTAAAATAAGAATCATAAACGAAGGTAATATGAAGGTGAAAATAATTAGACAATAATATCCCTCTAGAGCAGTCCGTCGCGATACACGACGAGGTGGTCTGAATGGTAACTCTCGACTACTCAGGTATGCTATGCATATGGGTCAAAACCCTGGATATTGCCAAAGCAGAAAAAATAATTAAAAAATATCTTATTCTCGACGGAATTAAGCCTTCCCACATGTTAGCCAGAGATGTCACGTGGCAGATTAACATCAACAGACTAATTCTGACCGAATTAATTTCGTCGAGCATATATTAATTCCGACCGAATATTCCGTTAGAAATGGTTCCATCGGCGTTTGTTATTTTTGACCGATATCCTGACGAATTTAATTCCGAAGCGGTGATATCCGACCAAATTTTTGACCGAATATTCCGTCGGAATTAAGGTATTCTCAATGAAATATCCTTAAATCCGACAGAATATTCCATCGGAAATATATCCCTTTTTCTTGTAGTGTATGCAATACCTAGTTTTGATCATTCTCTAGGTATTAAAATATTTAGTTAGACATGATAAATATGAAACAAAAGAGAAATTAAGATTTCTAGTTGCATGAATTAAAATAAAAATCACGTAACAATATTTAAAAAGGAAATTCTATTCAAATTAATAAATAATGTTGAAGTATTTGGATAACAATAGTACTCTCTGGTTTCTAACTTTCACTGCTGCCGTACTTGAGTGATCGAAGGAAACAAAAGTTCTTAAACATCATAATATCTATAACCCCCTCCTTGTTTAGCCGGAAGTATTGAAGTAAAGGAAAAAAATTAAAAATAAAAGTAACCACCTATCCTTAAAACAAAAGATCAATTTATATGAAAAAAATAATTATGACCAGTACATTGAACTTGGTCTTCATTCTTATCCTTTTATAGTCAAATGAATTCTAAATAATCTTCTAGAGTCCATTTTAATATTCAAAAGTTGGGACAATTATCTTTTACTTGATCAAAAGATAAATAAAATATTATCTCGTACAAAACAAAATAAAATGTATTAGTTAAATAAAATGTACATATAAATTCATAAAAATGAGAATATTAAAATTTATAATTAATGTATATATCAGCTACAACCATTTAACCACTCGTAGGGATGTTAATTGAAGGTGTTTGCTGAGACACACAGGATATACCACGCTAGAAGGAAGAAAGACCATCGAGCATTAATTTGGTGACTAAGATGAAAAATAACTACAATATGAGGATGACGTATGTAAACAAATTAGTTCGAGGACTAAAGATGAAAAGCAGCTAAAATTTGATAAAACTACATAATCTTATAGTAGATTTTGTTACTCCCTCCGTCCCAGAATAAAAGTCCTTATTACTATTTTGAGTAGTCCCATGTTAAATGTTAACTTTCCTTTAATAACCAAACGTTCTACATTTTTTTTTCCTATTATCTTCAGTAGTATTAAATATCTCATACTTTTCTTATTCTAATTACTCCCATATTTTATGGCGTTATTATTACGATTTTGTCGTTTTATTCCTCTTCTTAATATCGTGAAAAGTCACCAAGATTTTTATCGCTGACGGAGCGAGTATTAATATTCAGTCATGAAGGTACCTGAAGGTAGCTTTGCTTTGAACCAGTCATCTCTTTAATTGGCTTTCAATAAATGTGTTTGCACCAGACAGGACCACAACATGAAGGTACCTGTAGTGTTTAGAAATTCAAATGCACCCCTGACCGAACCACTTTTAGAGCGTTGCGTAAAATAGCATAGATTTTGTTGTTAATAATTCAATCATTAAGGTACCTTCGCTTTTGAACCGCTAATCTGTTTTATTGCCTTTCCATAAATGAGTTTTAACGAGCACAGCTCCTACAGTGTGTCCTGGTTTATTTAACGTCTCTGTGTGTTGCTCATTTCTCCTTTTATTCCACAGCAGTCCACTAGGTCCATCCTTATGAGGACCAGCCTTCTGTTTTTTTAAAATTTGACAACAAATTATGAAAGAAAAGTAGAAGATATAATATTGGACCTCACTTATGTAAATGACAAATATATTATATATTTAGTATGTCCATTAGTATTAAATAAAAATGAGCTAACACTTTATGGCTATGTTTGTTTGCAATGATTATACTTATGCTAAAATTAAAATGATCTAAAACGTCATATACTATGGGATGGAAGGAATATTACCAATTTAGCATGCATCTTTTGAAGAGGTTTAGCAACTTGGGATTAATCTTTTGTAGTTCTAGAGGGTGAATCGGGGAGCTTGTGCGTCTCGTGAGCGTACACGAAATATTAACATACGTGTTCCGGACTTGACTCAAAAGATTAAGATATTAGGTCTTAAACTCATTCATGTATAAAAGTAATCCATCCTTTACTTATTTTTCTAATATGAAACTCCAACTCATGTTGATAAAAACCATGAACTGAGAAATGAAGAACTCTATGTTCTTTCTTATATTCATCATGAAGTTATTACAGAGTATGAGTATTACAGAGTATTTATAGTACAACATTCTAATTTGTATTACTGAAATTACAATTAAGGACAATTAGTAAACTAAACTAACTGTGCTACATTTGTTTGTGCCACCTATGCTAAACACCTTTGTAGTTGATGCTTCATTTCAGTTAGTTGTGACTGGGAATGATCTTGTAATGCAGCAGCAACATGTGCACCATGATGTGTATCAACTCTATTACTCCCCCCACAAATGGGAGGTCCACAAGGATTGTGGAGTCCCAATTTGGAAACGATAAACCAGTGAGCAGAGCGTCCCAAAGGTTTGGTAAAAATGTCAGCAAGTTGTTGAGAACTGGGAATATAAACAGGTTTAATGAATTGAGCTTGAACTTTGTCTCGAACAAAATGACAATCCACTTCAATATGTTTTGTCCTAGCATGAAGAACAGGGTTGGAAGCTAATGAAATAGTAGACAAATTATCAACATGTAGGGTAATGGGAGTAGAAACATGAAGGCTCAAATCTGATAAAAGACTGTGTAACCAAACTAGTTCATATGTAGCATCAGCTACCGAGCGATATTCTGCTTCTGCAGAAGAACGACTGACCACCGATTGTTTTTAGCACCCCAAGAAATCAATGAATGTCCAAGAAACATGCAATAACCAGATATAGATCGTCTCCCCCATTCGGCCATTGATCACTATCGAATAAGTCATCGAGGCCAAATTACTAGATGAAGAGAAAAATAAGCCCATGCCAATGGAACTCTTCAAGTACCGCAAGACACGTAATGCAGCTTTCATGTGTTCTTGACGAGGAGCTTGTAAAAATTGACTGAGATGATTAACTGTGTAGCAGATATCTGGGCGAGACATAGTGAGATATTGTAATTTGCCAATCAAACACCTATAAGAAGTGAAATCCAGAAGACACTCACTAGTAGAGGCATGGAGGTTAAGATGTTGTTCCATAGGAGTGGAAAAAGGCTTGGAATCAAGAATGCCAAAATCATGAAGTAAATCAAGAATGTATTTCCTTTGATGAACAAAAATGCCTTGAGAAGATCTAGTGACTTCTAAACCCAGATAATACTTTATATGGCCCAAATCTTTGATAGTAAAAGCTGAATGGAGCATGTGTTTCAGCTGAAGTATTTCTTTCTCATTAGAACCTGTGACTAAGATATCATCCACATAAACAATGACCAAGGTATAGGCTGAAGAAGTGTGAGAGATGAACAAAGAATAATCAACTTTAGACTGAGTGTAACCAGCAGATAATAATGCACTTGTGAGTTTGGCAAACCATTGTCGTGATGCTTGTTTTAAGCCATAGAGGGATTTGTTGAGTTTACAAACTTATGTAGACTGTTTTGGGATAGAATAACCAGGTGGAGGAGTCATGTATACCTCCTCGAGTAAATCACCATGAAGGAAAGCATTATTGATATCAAGTTGATGAATGGGCCACCCTCTAATAGAAGCAACAGCTAACAAAGCTCGAACAGTTACCATTTTAGCCACGGGAGCAAAAGTTTCAGTGTAATCAATGCCTTCATTTTGAGTATACCCTTTAGCCACCAAACGAGCTTTATATCGTTCCACACTGCCATCGGCATTATATTTCACCTTAAAACCCCATTTACAACCAATAGGAGTGTGACCAGATGGAAGAGATGTAACAGTCCAGGTGTTGTTATCTTCTAAAGCAACTAACTCCTTATTCATTGCATCTACCCAGTTAGGATCTCGGATAGCTTGTGTATAACTGGTAGGTTCTTGGATAACAGCTAAATTACTAATAAAATGCAAGTGAGATGGAGCAAAAACATCATATGATAAGTAATTAGTGACTGGAAATTTAGAAGCAACAGAAGACATATTGGAATGGGAAACCAAAGAAGGAAAATGATATTGGGAATGCCAAACAGGTTTGTTTTTAGATCGGGTAGAAACTCTAGGCAAAACAACAGGAGAAACACTAGGTGGAGAAGATGTAGACAAAACATGAGGTGGAGAAGATTGTATGAAGCAATCATGTGGAACAGGAGGAGAAGATGGAAATTGTGAAAAAGCAATAGAATCAGTAGAAACTTGTATACAAGGGGTGTGACAAATATCAACATTATTAAAATGAGTGATGTCATGGTGTTCGATAAATGGCTGAGTTGGAGGATTAGAATTTGTACATAAGAAAGGAAAACTGGTTTCATGAAAGACAACATGACGGGAAACAAAAACTTGTTTGGTTTCTAAATTGTAAAGTTTATAACCCTTTTGTGTAAGAGGATATCCTATCAATATAGCTTTAACAGCTCTAGAGTCAAATTTATCAAGATTATGCTGAGAAGCAAAACAAAGGCAACCAATAGTCTTAAGATGGGAATAGGATGGAGACTTATGAAATAAGATCTCATAAGGAGTCTTAAACTGAAGAATAGAACTAGGTACCCTGTTTAAAAGATAAGTAGAAGCAAGAAGACAATCACCCCAGAAAACTTTGGGTAAACCACTTTGAAACCTTAGGGCCCTAGACATGTTTAAAAGAGTTCTGTGTTTGCGTTCCACAACACCATTTTGTTGTGGTGTTTTTGGACAAGAAGTATGATGTAACACACCCAATTTGGTGAGAATGGTAGACATAAAATGATTGCAAAATTCAATCCCATTATCACTGCGGAAAGTTTTAATAGATTTACCAAACTGGGTTAGAACTGAAGTAAAAAAATCTTTCAATATTTTAAATACATGTTGCTTAGTAGACAAAAGAAAAGTCCATACAGCACGAGAAAAATCATTCACAATGGTCACAAAATATTTAGAACCATTTCTAGTAGCAATCTTATAAGGACCCCATAGATCACAATGAATTAGTTCAAACAATTCATGAGTACAATTAGAACTAGAGGGAAAAGGTAAACTAGTTTGCTTTGCTAATGGACATACACAACAGTTATCACAATTGTCTCCTTTTAGAGAAGAAGATATTGCTGGAATTTTATTTAAAAGAAAAACAGGAACATGACCAAGTCTTTGATGCCAGAGACTTGTAGGAGATGATTGAACAATAGGAGCAGCAACATGAGGAGGAAAATGCAGAATGTAGAGGCCATTAGACAAGTCACCAGTTGCAATTGTGTGCATCTGATGTTGGTCCTGTATCACACATGAAGAAGCAGTGAATTGAACATGTAAATGTGAATCAATAGCAAGCTTGCTAACTGACAACAAATTACATGTAAAAGAAGGTATAAAAAGGACTTTGTGCAAAATAATATCAGTAGTTAACTGGACAGAACCAGTATGAGTAACTTGAACAACACCCCCATTTGGCAGACTAACCAGGATAGGAGTATGTAAAGTAGTTAAAGAATGAAAAAGATCCTTAGAACCTGTCATATGATCAGTTGCTCCGGTGTCTACTATCCAAACATGCATGTTTATTAGAATTGGCAAAAAAAACAAAAGTAGAAACCATACCAACAACATGATCATCAGGACTATCATGAGTTTTGTCAAACATGGAGAGTAACTGATTCATTTAAGCTTGAAGATGTTGTATAGGATCTGATCCAGAATCATCATCTGTGACAGTAGACACTTGCATTGCCTTGCCGACATGAGGACTAGATTGAGACTGTGTCTTGTATCCAAATAGAGTAGATTTTTCTTAGTGGAAAAATGGTTGGAACCTTGAAATCTGGATACATTAGAACCAGAAGAATATCTTTGTTTGGTCCACTTAGCAGCTGAATGACCAGGTGGATATCCATTCAGCTTATAACAATCTTCTCTTATGTAACCATCTTTGTGACAATAAGTGCACCAACCATCCTTAACAGGTCTGTGGAAATGAGATGATGGTTCATAATTTTTGGAAGGGATAGTTTGTACGGAACTTGGATAATGTTCATAATTTCTGGAAGTAACAGCTTGGATGGAACTTGGATAATATGCACCAGGATTAGTGTCCATATTAGTAGAGCTTGAAATAGTAGGAAAATGCATGTCATGACCAGATCCATATGGCATTTTCTCGTTTTGCTAAATTAAGCGAGAATGAGCAAACATGGCGATCTTCTTTGTTAGGGCCTGGAACATATCCTTGTCGTTGTCGTTCATCTTGCCTGATGAGAGCAAATGCTTGAGCTATATTAGGTAAAGGCTGCATCATTAAAATTTGCCCTCTAGCATTGGCATAGCTTTCCTCTAATCCCATAAGAAACTAAGTAAGTTTCCTTCTCTGATCTTGTTCATCTAGAATTCGAGAAGCTCCACAAGTACACAAAGGAGGAGTCTCTAAAGCCAAATACTCATCCCAAATACCTTTCATCTTGTGATAATAAAAATCAACAGAGGCATTTCCTTGCTCCAAAGTATACAAATCTCTTAACAACTGATAAATTCTATGGCCATCAACTGTAGAAAAACGATCTTTAAGTTCTTTCCAAACTGAGGCAGCAGTATGTATAAAATTCATGCTATTACTGATTTCTTCAGAAACACAATTCAGGATCCAAGAGGTCACCATGTCATTAACTCTTTCCCATTGTGTAGGAGAAGTAGTAGCAGGTATTTCATAGAAACCATTCATTATGCCCATTTTATTCTTAGCAGATAGTGCAATGGCCATGGATCTTTGCCAAGGGTTGTAGTTTTCCGAACCAGTTAATTTCTTAGAAATTAGTTGTATGCCAGGTTGATCATTATTGTGTAAATACAGTGGATGTGTATTAGAATTCATGGAGACTGTTATTTGTTCAAAATTATTACCAATATCATGTGTAACAGGCGGTTGAGTGGTAGCAGCTCCATTGTTAGAAGAAGATTCAGCTCCATTTCCAGAAGTTCCAGATCCATTATTGGATCCTGCACCACGACCCCAAGCAGCTTGTTGAGAATTGATGTTAGGATTCACCATTGATGTTTTGCGAAGAAAATCGCACAAAACAGAGAAACAAAATAAAATTGATGGAAGAAAAACCTAAGTGATCAAAGAAAACCCTAATTGATTGAAGGGATCAAGTAAAGCAAATGGAATCACAAACAAGAAAGCAATTCGCACTATGAAACTATATCAAGTAAACGAAATGAAATCACAAAACAAGAGATCGAGAAATGAAATGAAACGAGATCGATTTTACTTTGATACCATGATAAAAACCATGAACTGAGAAATGAAGAACTCTATGTTCTTTCTTATATTCATCATGAAGTTATTACAGAGTATGAGTATTACAGAGTATTTATAGTACAACATTCTAATTTGTATTACTGAAATTATAATTAAGGACAATTAGTAAACTAAACTAACTGTGCTACATTTGTTTGTGCCACCTGTGCTAAACACCTTTGTAGTTGATGCTTCATTTCAGTTAATTGTGACTGGGAATGATCTTGTAATGCAGCAGCAACATGTGCACCATGATGTGTATCAACTCTATTAGTATCCTAACTCACTTAACTACTAATTTTTTATTTTAAAGAAAAACATGTAATAAAACATTTTTCTAATATTTATAAAATTTATAAATGAAGCTGATTCTCCCTACCCCCCCCCCCCCACCATCACCCCCCACCCCACCCCCAAACAATAGGAGTTATGAAATGTCAATTTTGTTATTTGTTTAATTACGAGAATAATGTGGTGCAAAAAAGTCTAGTAGTATGTGGTGGAGTTGCATACAAATGTCAAAGGCGAAGTGGAAGAATTTATTCGCCCGAACAACCAGATGGGGACCGTCTCCTTTTTTTTTTATCTTTTATTGGATTTAAGCTTGGTACGTTAGGGTATTAGCAATTTGCGACGATATTTGAACTTTTATGGCATTTGAACCTATAAATGTAATAACAAACATCAAGAGGGTTGAAGACCCGAGTACCTATTTATTTTTCACTTCAACTGAGCTTCTACATGCCATTTGATCTTCCTGTGCTTCTACTGTTGCATAGTTTCCTTCATACTCATATAATCCTCCAGTCTGAATTCTTCAATTTTCCAAACTACATAAAAAAGATAACTACACCTCTCTAATAGATACCCCCCAAAAAAAAAAAAAAAAAAAAAGCATAAAATTTGTGAAGCCAAAAGATCATCATGGTTGGTTTAAATGATATTCCATGCGTGGGAACAGCTCTAAATCAAATATCTGAAGCTACAGTTGAAGCTGCAAAACGTGAATGCTCTTATTTGCTTTGTTACAAGAGGAATTTTACCACTCTCGAAGACGAATTCAAGGAACTTGGGATTCAGCAAGAGCAAATGAACATCAGAATTCTTCGAGACAGGGACGACGCAAAGACAATCCAGAATCGTGTTGTAATGTGGCAAAACGAAGTCGATGAACTCAACCGCCAAATAGAAGATTTCAAGAAAAGGTACCAAGACAGGCCATATTGGTTCAAGTGCTTTAGATCTCGGAGTTTTCCTAATCTTTACTCCCGTTTTCAACTGGGTAGAGAGGCCGTAAAGAAGACAGTAACAGTAACTGCGCTCACAAAACGCACTAAAGAATATCTTTCCGGTGAAATTTCAAATCATCCGAGTTTTGGGTATAGTCCGAAATCAAGTACGGACTACATGGATTTCAGATCTAGGAAAAATGCTTATAGCAAGATGTTGGAGGCGTTGAAGAATGAAGATGGCCCTATCATACTTGGTATTTACGGAATGCCAGGTGTTGGAAAGACGAGAATGATGGAAGAAGCTTCGAAGCAATCTATGGATGAGGGGGTTTTCCACAAGGTTGCACGAGCAGATGTCAGCCAAGTGGTGGATGTGCAGAAATTACAAGGGCAACTTGCTAGAGATATAAATTTGCACTTTCCGTCCGATGCGGATGAGAAGGTGAGAGCTTCTTTGTTGGAGAGTAAATTGAAGGAAGGGACAAAGTTTCTAGTTATATTGGATGATGTTTGGGGGAAGGTTCCTTTAAAAGATATTGGAATTCCTTTTGGAGATGTTAATATCAAAGGGTGTAAGATCCTTTTAACGTCTCGAACAAAAAGTGCTTGTGATGTTAACAATTGTAAAGATGTTATTGAGATTGGAACATTGGAGAAAGATGAAGCCGGCTATTTGTTCAAGAAGAATGTTGGAGATTCTACTATTGATTCTCTTAATGATGAATCCTTGGCAACAGATGTGTGCGAACAATGTGGAGGTTTGCCACTCGTGATTGTTGCAGTTGGAAACGCACTGAAAAATAAGTCCGAGATTTCATGGAAGGATGCACTTGGTCAGCTCAAGAATTACAATCTACAAAAGATCGACGGAATAGATCCAAAAGTGTATGCTGGTTTGGAGTTGAGTTTCAAGCATTTACCCAAAGATGCTAAATCATGCCTTTTATTCTGTTCATTATTTGTTGAAGATGCAGAGATTCAACTCGAAGAGGTGTTCAAACTTGCAAAGGGATCAGGATATCTTAGAGATTTCGATCAAATGGAAGATGCAAGAATTAGAGTAGGCTCTATGGTTGCCAACCTCAAAGCTTCTTCGTTGCTACTTGGAGGCCAAGATGACACTGTCAAACTGCATGATATTGTTAGAGATGTCGCAAGATCTATAGCTGCCACGGACCAAGAATACGCGTTCCTATCTAAAAGTTGGGCCTCACAGTGGCCAGATGCAGATGATTGTAGTGGTCGAAAATTAATAGATCTAAGATTCAAGAGTAGTGTTATGGTTGACTTTCCTGATGATCTGGTGTGCCCAGACCTTCGTATTTTGCGCCTTGAATGCGGCAATCCTTTACAACACCCTCCAGATAAATTCTTCAACGGATTTCCGAATCTTAGAGTTTTGTTGCTCTACAATGTATCTTTTTCCCCACAACAATCTTCCATTCAATACCTGGCTAACCTCCGGATGCTAACCATATCCAATTGCGAGTTAAGTGACCTATCCCTCATCGTTCTGCTAAAAAAACTTGAGATTCTTAGCCTTCATTTGTATGTTCTTCCGGACCAGCCATTGGATTTACGGGGCTTGAAACGTCTTCGGATGCTACATTTGACTCATTGTGTTGACATAGTAATGCTACCACATGCCTTATCAAGTCTATCCATCCTCGAGGAATTGCATATTCCAGATGGGTTCAGAATTCGGGATGAAGCAGCGAAAGAATACATTCCCATTTCTCCGGAGCTAAGTAAAATAACTCTCTTGAGAAATTTGACTATTCATTTAGAAGATGCAATGTCTTGTCCTGGTGAAATTATCTGCAAATATTTGCTTAGATTTAGAATATCTGTGGGCCAGGCTTATAGAAGCTGGGAACATTCTTCAGCAACAAGATCATTAAAATTCTTTAATGGCAATCTCGAAGGCGGGGTTAAGGCTCTAGTGGAAAGAGCTGAAGAAGTGTTCTTGCTGGAAGTGACTGGTTTACAGAATTTTTTCACCATCACTGATCGCGAAGCGTTTGTAGACTTGACAAGGCTAATAATCAAAGAATGTCGTGATGCGGAGCATCTAGCCCGGATTCCACACAAACAAGTTCATCAGCCGTTGAGGTCTTTTTCTAAATTAAGTGTCTTAGAAATTAAAGACTCAGGATTTAAATACCTCTTTTGCGCTTCCTTTGCAAGATGTCTCGTGCAATTGCAAAAACTGTTTATATATGATTGCGAGGAGATGGAAGAAATCGTGAGGAATGAAAGCCATGAAGATATTGAGGAAAACATAGTCTTTCCCAATTTAATATCTATGAAGCTATATTCACTGCCTAAACTCAAAAGCTTCTACCGAGGAAATGGTATTTCTGTTCAACAATCTCTCTTTAGTGAAATGGTATGCTTTCTTTATATTCATATTTCTCTATCTTTAATTTAATTAGCATTAACAAAGGACTAGACTGACATAAATTTCCTTAAAAGGCTATTTTTTGTGGTCCTGGTCACAACCTTGGTATCTTTTTATATGCTAAGATTTTAATTTTCCATATTTTACATTGATATTTTGATAGCTATTTTCTTATTTTCGTTTTAGGCTTGTAAAAAAAATTACTCAGTATATATTCATATGTGGACATGATTGGGAGATAAATAATTACTGGATAAATGTTGCAGGTTGCATTCCCTGCCTTAAAGAAATTGAAGATTTCTGGTCTGGATAAAGTACAACATCTCTTTAATGGCAAGGTATGCATGCTTCTAGCGAATTCGTTTTTATATGGTGTACCCATTCTTTTCTCTAAAAGAATGGCTACAACATAAACATGCACCTGGTAACCAAAGAGCAATTTGTTGGACATATTCTGCAGGTTGTATTCCCTACATTGGAGATATTGGATATCTACTCTTTGGAAACAGTCACTCAAATTTGGGAAAAGCAATATCGCATGGATGACTCCTTTTGTGAGTTAAAGATGTTAAAGGTGAAAGAGTGCCCTAAGTTGGAGACAGTGATTCCACCCACCATGGTCCAGAAATTACAACATCTGGAAGAGCCAAGTGTTCTTGATTGTAAGTCGGTGATCTCTGAAGTTGAAGGACCAGAAAATTCTATATGATATTCAGTTATTGTAATGTCGAATTTTGAGTATAAATTTTTATTTATTTTAATTATACTTAATTGATGTGGCTTTATAAATATTTACTACTTAATAATTGTTAAGTGTCATAGATTATGAATGGTGAAGGAAGGGAAGAATGATATACATTATTATAATGATATTTAAATATCAAGAATGAAAAGGAAAGTCAACATGACTTAATTGAGAAAGATTCTTGATATAAAGTTATCTATGTGTCCAAAGAATTAATTATATTAAGATATAATTAAAAAGGGTTATTTAATAACAAATAAAGAAATTAGGTATTATCATGAATTATTTAAATTACATAGAACCATTATCATTAATGATGTGGGTATTAATTATTTTTGCTGGCCTAAGTAAAGATGGGAGTTAAATTTCATATTTAAAACCATAAAAAGTCAACTTTATAAGAGCCATGAACACCAAAATGAAGAACCATCATACCTGGGCCATATACGCAAGTTTCAATAGTCATAATATGACATAATTAAGCTACACAAGCTAAAGAAATAAAACCTAAAATGTTTTAAGCATTAGACTTGTCAAAAATATCATTTTAAGCCCAAAATTGGACTGTTTTATGCATTTCTTGACACTTGAACTTATAAAACTAAAATGAAATCATATAAAGTTGCTAATGCATGCTTATAATAGTTTTAAATCATGGTCATGACCAAAGCTAGCAATAAAACAAAGTTAGGACCCATTTTTCAAGCCTAAATTGAGCTTTGATAGGTAAAAATTGGCTAGATGATTACATAAAGTGTAGTGATGCTAAAATTATCCTTAAGTAACTTAAATACACATGCCTAGACTATCCTAGTGGCCAAAACTAGAAAATTTTGAAAAAAAAATTCAAAAACAATTTTTATAAAAAGTGAGAAAACTGCCAAGTTTGAGCCTTGTTTTTGGAAAACTTAATTGGCATGAATAAGAAACATAAATCTTGATTAAAATACCTTGATGTGTGGTCTAGAAGCAAGGCCAAATGGTTGAACCAAGAGCCTAAGCCAAAAATTCAAACAAATCACCAAACTAGGCTATAAAATCATTCAAACTGTAGTTTTTTGAAAAATTTCTAAGTGTGAAATTTGAGATTTTGAAACTCAGTTTTAACACATTATACAAGTGAGTTAGAGGTATGCTATGCTATTCCAAGTGTTGGAATGCTAATGTATACAAGAACTTGAGAAATTAGTATGTAAAAGCTTGAAAAAACTAGGTTTAAAGGGTCAAAACCAAATCTATACTTAGTAAAGTCAAGGAAATGCTAAAACTAGTCTTAACATAATTTAAGTGTTGGAATGAATCCAAGAGTTCAGAAATAAAAATGGCAAGAATTGACCAAAATTAGTAAACTAAAAACTGTGGAAAAACACCTAGTTTGGGCATGAGTTTCAAGAAGCATAAAAGGCTTACATGAAAACATAAATCAACACAAAAATACTTTGGTATATAGGCTAGAAGTATGTCAGAGTTCTGTTCCAAAAGCCCAATAAAAAAATTCCTAAAACTCATCAAAGTAGCCTCAAAATTCATAAAAAGTGCAGTTTCCTTAAGAAACTATTAAGAACAACCCATTTGAGGCTTAATTTTGAATTACTTAACTTGTTAGTTTCTATGACCTAAACCAATGATAAAATACTTTGGTATGGGGTCTATAAAAACTCACAAATGATAGATTCAAAAGACTATTATAGAATATTCTAAAAATCCTCAAAGGTGCCTTAAAAATCATGATTTTGAATTTTTGAAATATAATTTAAAAAGTGAAATTTAAGACTTGTAAATGTCCTAGCATGACTAAATAAGTTAATAAAAGTATGTTATGTTCTAAGATCTATAATATGACATGTTTGGACAAAAACAAGGATGTTTTGTGATATATATGAACTTTATAGGTGATGTGTGTCTATCAGTCTATGTGTGGTATTTATATGAAAGTGTCATATAAACTAAGTTATAAAAAGGTGTTGTGATAAACTATATGCCTATGTGTACTAAGTTATATTTGCAAATAAAAGCTGAATGTATACTTGGCTAATGTTAGTAAATAGCATACATGTTAGTTATTGGATATGACTTCAATAACCATAGTAAAACTATGTGTATCCATAAATATGGATTGTGTTATAACATAACTAAGTAAGCCGTTACTGTATATATGTAGGCTACTTTGGGGCTAGTCACTGTTTTTATTAAAAAATCTAATCGACGCGAGAGGCAAGTACATCAACCTTTCTTACTCAAATAAGTTTATATCGAATATACTAAATTCGAAAGTTGTTCTTTCAAGATTATTCAAATTATTGAACTTCAATACTTCAGATTTAGTTATTCTTGTGATATTGAAGGTATGTCAAAACCATTATTTTGGCTAGATAAATTTTGAGATATATCGATATTATTCATTCATGAAAATCTCATTTAATGTTCTCCAAACTATTTTGTTGTGGTGCGCACTTTTATATAATGTTGTGAACGAACAACCCTTTTATAGGGGCATATGATACCGGACATATGATTCCGAAAGACATATAATGTGTCATTAGATTGTTATGTTGTGCACAATATAGGGTACTTAGGCTGATCCCCTAAAGTACAAGTTTAGGATCACTACAAAAAAAAGCTTTATTTTCGATGGAAGTAATCTCGACTGAACACATTCAGTCGACGTTAAGCTAATATTGACTGAATATTTCGTCGATATTAAATCAGTCGACCTTACTGTATCCTCGACGGATATTCGTTGGAATTAAGCCCTCCTATTTGGCGTCAGGCTTTCCCGCCAGCGCGAGTATAAACTCGACGGAATATGTGTTATCCTCGACGAAATAGTTCGTTGAAAGTATGTTAAAGTCGACCGAACTAACCTCAACGGAATTCCGTCGAGAATAAGTTTTAAAACCTAATTAGCAGTGTCTTCTTCAGCGCCTCCCTCATTTCATTTCCCTCACTCTCTCTCCTCACTCCATCACTCTCTCACTCTCTCTCTCTCTACACCTACGTACAAGCTCCCTCTGCACATCACCCTCTCTCGGCACCTCACTCTCATCTCTCCCACTGTCTCACTCCCACTGTCAGCCTTAAATAGCTCACCGGACGCCACCAACGCTGCCGCCCCAAGCCTTTGCCGGCGTCCCCCTCCCAACCTCTGCAGTCCACCTCCTTCTCCTTGCAAACTTTAAACTAAGGTTTGCTTAATTTCTATCCAATATTTGTATATTTAGGGTTAAATTTTTTCCTTAAAAAATTGTTTAATTTATGTCCAATATTGTGCTTATTACTGAAATATGTATTTGAAATGACTCTTACTATATCTATTGTTGGTAAAATTGCTAACATTGGACCTTAATTTTGTGTGCTTGATGAAATTGGGTCTGCAGTAGAATTGTAACTGAAATAACTAGACATTGTTTGTGTTCTCCAAATGTTGCTGAAAATTTGGGATTATTTTTGTCCAATATTTTGTGCAATTGCTACTTCTTTATTTTGTGCAAATGTTGTTGCAATTGCAGCTTCTGTTATTTTAGTTTAATTGCAGCTTTTCTTTATGCAATTGTGTATGTTTACAGTGTATGTTCATAATTTGCATTTTGGATTTGTATGTTGGGACAGTGATATTTAATTTGATATTTTCGACAAAATTTTCGACGGAATTTCTGTCAGAATTCTTCAATTACAAATTTTGTGGGCCCATGTAACTATTTAAATAGGTTACTTAATTTTTTAATACTAAAATGAACTAAGTTGTGACGCCCCCAAAATTAGGTATACGTCACCCATCTTGGGTCGCCACTTACATGGTACATAAATTCAAATACAAACTTAATTATACATCCGTCAGTGTAACACCACGACAATACATAAACCGAGAGTTCTAATAGGAATATTGTCATTTAGACAATATCCATACTCAAGAGTCCTCATTACATTTATTGTCACACTATTTCACGAAATAGTGAGGACTACTAATGCTATCTTCGGGACCATCACTCTTTTCCCAGACTCGTCCCGCTATATTCTCATTTCACGAAGAGAACGGTGAAAGAAAAGGGTGAGCTCAACTAGCCCGATGAAATATTATGACTAAGATAATGCGAGAATAAATTATCATTAGCCTTCAACAGTGTTAAACTGATAAAATACAATAGACAACCAGTTTAACTGCAGCGGAATGTGCAATCCATTAAAAGAGTCAAGTAGAAAATAAAGTCTACTATCTTTTAGGTTTTAAAAGGTTTTCATAAATTTTTATCATTAAGACTCGCTTTAATGAATAAACCGCCATATCTAATCATCCCCGTATCACCACGGTCAAGGATTTTATCAAATTATCAATGGTCAACTATATCTAGAATCACCCACGGTCATAATCATACCAAAAACTATCCATCAACGCATTACAAGCCACCGAGGACTTTTATCACATCATTTATAACAAGCCATGATTATACTTAGAATGATCCCTGGTCATAATCATACTAAGTTCATCTATGCACGTAAGCCAAAGATAACATAATATATCATGAGGATGATGACAATGACATAATAATTCAATAAAACAAGTTCAAGAATTATTTAATCCAGGAATTATTAACGTCCAAATTGTCAACATGATACTGTTTTGTAGAGTAAAATTCAAGAATAATCAGAAGAATATTTCCATGAAAAGATACTGGATGAAACGCAAATATCAAGGATATTCCACTAATTTCATGGAGTATAGAAGTCAAAGTTTTAATCAACTGGGTATAATAAAGAATGGAATAACAAAAGAAATCACCATGCATGCGGTGCCATGTATGGAGTTATTCCAACAGAATAATAATAACGGAACCAGTCGGTGAAATTCACACCGACGGGATGATCCAACGAATAATAAATCTTTGAATAATAAACAATGGAACCAGTCCTGTAAAACACACGCATGGATATTCCAACGAGAATAATAAATGCGAAATAATAAACAATGGAACCTAGGTCCTGTGTAAAACACACGATGAGGATATTCCAACGAGAATAATAAAGAATGGAATAACGTAAGAAGATCACCAAGTATAGGGGATTCAGCGTATACAAAGTTATTCGATAGAGAATAAATAAGAATGGAATAACATAAGGATTTCACCAAGTATAGGGTATCTGCGTGATACAAGGTTATGTATAGGGTATACCACTTTTACAAGTTATTCCAACGTAATAATAATGAATGGAATAACGAAGTTCTCTTCATGAATAAGAAAGAATAACACCCCTTACGAATTAAAACAAATAATATCCCTTCTAGTAAAAGACACACTGGATATCAAAGTAGTGAAGTACCGTAATACTCTTCTTCTTTTCTCTCTATAGATTTTCTCTCTATAAACTTCTCTCTATAATTTCTCTCTGTAGTTTCAAAGTGAATTAAATAAAGAAAATAATGAAGGAATGAGCTTCTATTTATAGGAAAATAGAATGCATAGTAATTAATCCATGAAACGGTCCAGATTGATTTACTTTATTACGACGGTCCATATTTAAAGCAAAATCTTTTAAATAAAATATCATATATTCTATTTATATAAAAATATTTTACTATGCAAACACTATGCAACACTATGCAAAACACTATGCAACACTTATGCATAATAAAATATAATATATTCTATTTATAGAATAACTTTAATAAAGTATTCATTTTATATAAAAAGATGTTTCGCTTTTATTACGTTAATAATCTGAATAAAACAAAACGTCATTATCGCTATAATAATTCATATTATTAATCGACAATAATGGAATAAAATTGAGTGACTTCTCACATAAGCATCAATAATCAATACCGTGTGTACTACGTGCAACCACACGACATTCTTTGTACTTTTACTACCGAGAGTAGTTCAACAAAGATATCAACGGTAAAACTTCCGCCGTTATTTCAATAAAATATTTTTGTCGTTTTCTCGATTCGACAATAATTACATTAGGGTCCACCAATGATTGAGTAGTTGTATGAATATTCCCTCGCTAAACCGAATATTCCCAGACCAATCGAATATA
This sequence comes from Panax quinquefolius, assembly GCA_020205615.1. NCBI lineage: Eukaryota > Viridiplantae > Streptophyta > Magnoliopsida > Apiales > Araliaceae > Panax > Panax quinquefolius. The sequence continues at coordinate 134,153,254 of CM035172.1, read as the reverse complement.
ATATAACCACTTGCATACTTTGTAAAATTTATAAATACTACCCACAACTATAATATTATCTCAAATTCACACCATAATATTAAAAAATTTATTTCGACAAAATTTAAATCTTTATTGATAAAATCTGGGGTCTCACAATCTCCTCTCCTTATGGAATTTCGCCCTCGAAATTAGGATATGTACCTGATATGATAAAGAGGTGAGGATACCTTGAATACCTTTATCGTTGAAAACATTAAATTCATCTTTGCAATCCGGCCAAAGATATTTATTCACAATTCATCTTTGCACTACAGGCCAAAGATATATATAACTGTAAAACCAATAATACTGAGACTCAGCTTAATAGTATCACAACCACGAATTATCCATGCACCACGGCCAAAGATAATCGTGTATTCATTAGTATCACGACCACAAATTATCCATGCACTACGTGTCAAAGATAATCGTGTATTCATTAGTATCACGGCCACAAATTATCCATGCACTACGTGCAAAGATAATCGTGTATTCATTAAGTATCACGACCACAATTATCCATGCACTACGTGCAAAGATAATCGTGTATTCATTAGTATCACGACCACAATTATCCATGCACTACGTGCGAAAGATAATCGTGTATTCATTAAGTATCACGACCACAAATTATCCATGCACTACGGCCAAAGATAATCGTGTATTCATTAGTATCACGACCACAAATTATCTATGCACTACGTACCAAAGATAATCGTGTATTCATTAGTATCACGACCACAAAAATTATCCATGCACTACGGCCAAAGATAATCGTGTTTTCAATTACGGTTATGATTATACTTAAAACAATCTCGGTCATAATCATACCAAGTCCATCTATGCACTACTGAATACGCGAGATGACTTTCAACATAATATAAGCATGAGGATAATGATATAAAGAATCAATCAAATGAGATAAAGGATAAATATTAAATATTTATAATATAATTTATCCAGATTCAAGAATATCCCCATGTTATCAATCACTTAATAATCTCATAATCTAATATCATTAATATTATAACAATATTTTAATCACTTCTTAAATTTATAAACAATTTATCTCAATTGTTTACGCTTTACCATATAATGCATTTAATCATTCAAAATGTCATACTCATAAGATATCATCACCAATTATCAAATCCTCATAAAAAAATGCATATATTCTATATAGGATTCTCTAGCCATAAAATCCTATTTTCAACTTTGTTACTTCACATAACATATTTAACTCATATGTTAAGTAACTAAACTATTTTCATGAAAATACCAAATCAGTCCCAAAAATATTTCTTTTCTGGGTTTTAGCATAATATAGTCCCATAATGAAAATATATTTTTCTCAAAATTTTTAAAATTCATTTACTATTTTTCAAAAATTAATTTCTAATTAATTCCTTAAGAAATTAGCTACCTCAAGTTTAACTCCAAAAATTCCCAAATCTTGGCAGGACCTTACACATGTTAACGTGAGCTTCCAGTTTAAATTTCATGGTCATCGGAGTTATAGAACTCCGGTTATAGCGTTTTTCGTCGGAAAAACCGAAATATTGAAATAGTCATAACTTGCTCATTTTAAGTCAGAATGAACTCATTTTTGGACAGGAGGTACTTTATTCCATATACCTTCATGTCCCAAAAGGCCAGAATTTTTCTCATAATTTAAGTGGCCGAAACAGCCCGTCTAAAATCATGGCAGCATCTTTTTCGGTTTTTGCAGCTTTGCACTCCTTTGCTAAAATCAGTCCACACAAAAATCTACAACACCTTTTCCAGTAATTCCACTTGGATTAGTTAGGTAACTCATAGATCTAACTCTAGGACTTGACTATACTCAAAAATTCAAAATATAATAGGAGATATGGTCAATTGAATTTTATGTCACGTTTTTCACCAAAATCTGATTTTCAACTCTTTGTGATTTCTAAGAAACTTTCATGTTTTCATATACTAACCAACATAACTCATCATAAAACTTACTAATACCACGTATACCCATGATTTTCATTAGTCCAATGCTTTTATTATGACTTTCATCATAAACCACGTAAACTGTTCATTTTAGTTGAAGAAATATTTGAGGGTTTAAGAAATGGGTTTTGTACTGAGGTCAATACAAAATTCGATTTCACGCTCTAGGGTAGGCTAGGAAATTATCAAGAATACGTCAAGAAATTTATTAATGATAGAAATATCATTCAAAACTACTACTCTTATCCAAGACTTGGATAGTACGTTATATTGATACCAACTGTGACTTTCATCCCAACTTTGGATAGCACGTCACAATGACACCTTACATAAATGTATAGTCAAAAAATGCTTTTTAGAAATTAGAATCTTTGGGAAGTGCTCAAGAAACCTTCGTACATGGGAGGCCATGCTTCTAGGTTATGATAGATATCATATGGCCACGTAAATTATCCTTGGTTTACCCAATAGACCCCAAAGAAAAAATGAGAAGATTACTATCATATTCTTCCCAATGGTGAGTCTTCTCTTGATTTATCATTATCTCCACTGTCTCAAATTGAGAATTATACTTCAAACAAACACCAAGATCATATAGGTAGTGCTCAGTAAATATACTTCAAAGAAGTGGATGAGCACAACCTTGTCTTATGATGACACGAGGTTGTATGTCATTAGACATCTTGTATGATGGAAAAACACTCTTCCAACGTTGGGTTCGCCTCACCCTAGTTGATTCACCAAATATAACTACTAAATGATGACCACCGCTTCTATTCCATTGTTACCCTCGCTTTCATTTAGCTACACTCTTATTACACGAAAGGAATTGTGAAGCAAAAGGGTTAATTAATATATCAAATATTATCCCAATACTCGACCAGACCAATTAAATACCAATTAAATTTAGGTAGGTCATACTAGCAAGTAATTCCGTCTCTCCCTCCTAGTTCTTATCTCACATCTCAAATGGGGATCATATCCTAAGCTCGATACTGTTGTGGCGCCCCCAAAATTAGGTATACGTCACCCATCTTGGGTCGCCACTTACATGGTACATAAATTCAAATACAAACTTAATTATACATCATGTCAGTGTAACATACGAAAATACATAAACCGAGAGTTCTAATAGGAATATTGTCATTTAGACAATATCCATACTCAAGGAGTCCTCATTACATTTATTGTCACACTATTTCACGTAATAGTGAGGACTACTAATGCTATCTTCGGGACCATCACTCTTTTCCCGACTCGTCCCAAATTTATATTCTCATTTCACGAAGAGAACGGTGAAAGAAAGGGTGAGCTCAACTAGCCCAAGAAGAAATATTATGACTAAGATAATGCGAATAAATTATCATTAGCCTTCAACAATGTTAAACCGATAAAATACAATAGACAACCAGTTTAATCTAGCAATGAATGTGCAATCCATTAAAAGAGTCAAGTAGAAAATAAAGTCTACTATCTTTTAGGTTTTAAAAGGTTTTCATAAATTTTATCATTAAGACTCGGTTTAATGAATAAACCACAATATCTAATCATCCCCTGCATACCCACGGTTAAGGATTTTTATCAAATTATCAATGGTCATGACTATACCGAATCATCCCCGGTCATAATCATACCAAAAACTATCCATCAATTGCATTACACGTGCCACCGAGGACTTTTATCACATCATTTATAACAAGCCATGATTATACCGAATGATCCCTGGTCATAATCATACTAAGTTCATCTATGCACGTAAGCCAAAGATAACATAATATATCATGAGGATGATGACAATGACATAATAATTCAATAAAACAAGTTCAAGAATTATTTAATCCAGGAATTATTAACGTCCAAATTGTCAACATGATACTATTTTGTAGAGTAAAATTCAAGAATAATCAGAAGAATATTTCCATGAAAAGATACTGGATGAAACGCAAATATCAAGGTTATTCCACTAATTTCATGGAGTATAGAAGTCAAAGTTTTAATCAATTGGGTATAATAAAGAATGGAATAACAAAAAAATCACCATGCATGCGATTGCTTGAGCATGTGCGGAGTTATTCCAACGAATAATAATAATCTAACCAGTCGTCGTGAAATTCACAATCAAGCAGGATGATCCAATGTAATAATAAATCTTTGAATAATAAACAATGGAACCGAATCCTGTAAAACACACGACGAGGATATTCCAACGTAATAATAAATGCGAAATAATAAACAATGGAACCAAAATTCCTGTAAAAAAACACAGACGAGATATTCCAATGTAATAATAAAGAATGGAATAATGAAGAAGATCACCAAGTATAGGGGATTCAGCGTATACAAAGTTATTCCAAAGAAAATAAATAAGAATGGAATAACATAAGGATTTCACCAGTATATGGTATCTGGCGTATCACAAGTTATGTATAGGGTATACCACTTTTTACGAGTTATTCCAATGTAATAATAATGAATGGAATAATGAAGTTCTCTTCATGAATAAGAAAGAATAACACCCTTACGACTTGCACAACAAATAATATCCCTTACCGTAAAAGACACTTTGGATATCAAAGTAGTGAAGTACCGTAATACTCTTCTTCTTTCTCTCTATAGATTTTCTCTCTATAAACTTCTCTCTATAATTTCTCTCTTTAGAGTTTCATTGAATTTGTAAGAAAATAATGAAGGAATGAGCTTCATTTATAGGAAAATAGAATGCATAGTAATTAATCCATGAACGGTCCAGATTGATTTACTTTATTACGACGGTCCATATTTAAAGCAAAATCTTTTAAATAAAATATCATATATTCTATTTATATAAAAATATTTTACTATGCAAACACTATCGCAACACTATGCAAAACACTACGTAACACTATGCGTAATAAAATATAATATATTTTATTTATAGAATAACTTTAATAAAGTATTTTGTTTTATATAAAAGATGTTTCATTTTATTACGTTAATAATACTGAATAAAACAAAACGTCATTATCGCTTATAATAATTCATATTATTAATCGACAATAATGGAATCAAACCGAGTGACTTCTCACATAAGCATCAATAATCAATACCGTGTCTTTCTTATGCAACCACACGACATCTTTGTACTTTTACTACTGAAGTAGTTCAACAAGATATCAACGGTAAAACTTCCGCCGTTATTTCAATAAAATATTTTGTCGTTTTCTCGATCCGACAATAATTACATTATGGGTCCACCAATGATTGAGTAGTTATACGAATATTCCCCGCTAAACCAATATATTCCCGACCAATCGAATATAATATAACCACTTGCATACTTTGCAAAATTTATAAATACTACCCACAACTATAATATTATCTCAAATTCACACCATAATATTAAAAATTTATTTCGATAAAATTTAAATCTTTATTGATAAAATCTGGGGTCTCACATAAAAGTACTATTTACTTAGTTTTGTACCACTAAATAAAATAAAATAATATTATAAATAATATAAATTTAAATAATATAATATAAGATAATATAATATAAAATAATAAAATTAAATAACATAAGATAAGATAATTAAGATAAAATAAAATAAGTTACTAAATGAATTATAACTTAAATTATATCTAATAAATAAATAAAATACATTAAATTAAATTAAATTAAATAATATAATATAATATAATATAATATGAGTAAAAATAAGATAAAATAAAATAAAATAATAAATTATAATAATTTAAATTTAATAAAATAAAATAAATAATTTAATTTTATAATTTAAATTTAATAAAATAAAATAAATTTATTTTAATAATTTAAATTTAATTTAATATACTAAAAAATAAAATAAAATAAAATTTAAATTATTTAATATAATATACTATAAAATAAAATAACATAACATATTAAAATAAAATAACATAATTGAAATAAATTGACATAAAATAAAATAATATACTAAGTAGCATTTGCTTAGTTTTCAACAATTAAAATAAAATCAATAAGTAGTTTTCATATTCAAGGTTTTAAAATAAAAACAATCAACCAAGTAGAATTAAATAAAATCAAAGCTAATAAATTAAATAAACATAAATTAAAATAACATAATATATTGAAATAAATTAACATAAAATAAAATAATAAACTAAATAGCATTTGCTTAGTTTTCAACAATTAAAATAAACTCAATAAGTAGTTTCCATATTCAAGGTTTTAAAATAAAATACAATAAAGCAAGTAGAATTAAATAAAATCAAAGCTAATAAATTAAATAAACATAAACTTAGTTTATCTTGATCATATCGTTTAAACTAAGCAAATGCTATATACTTAGTTTATCTTGATGAAGACATACATGCTTTGGAGGTGTCAACTTAGAAACCCGTTCGACATTCACTCATTAGGAGTGAATGTCGAATAGTCCCCAGTTTGGGACTCTTACTGGATGTTATGTCTCTCACTTAGGTCGGTGCCAATGCACAGGGTGCGTTTTTATAAATTTTGAGGAACTTTCAGCTTGTGTCTCTACACGTTCTCCGAGTGCATACTTAGACTAAGTTTTCTTGGTCTATTTCGTGTACTTGGAGACCATGGGGAGGTGCTGCTAAATTTTTTTGAAAATAGTAGAAACGTGCTTAAGATTTGCATTAGTGAGGAGACGCATCCAGGAATGGGATAGAAGCCTAACCCCTGTAGTGTGGAGATATAAACTAGGTAAACTAAATTCATGCTTGGACCACATTCATGATTATTCTTGATCTAATTGGGTATTTTCTTTAATTAAAGATGGATGCCGACCGAAGTTGGATGTACCGTAGGATAAAGATTGATGGGAGGGGATTTGTAAGACCCCAACTTTTATAAATAAAGATGAATTTTCTATAAATATTATTTTTGAATATTATGGAATAAATTTGATATAATGTTATAGTTGTGGGTAATATTTATAAATTTTGCAAAGTAAGCAAGTTGTTATAAAATATTCGTTTGAATGGAGAATATTCTTTTTTTCGGGGAATATTCGTGACGACGGCTCAATCATTAATGGACCCCATAAATCTAAGTATTGTCGTAGTTAGAAAAGCGACAAAATTATCTTTCTATAAAAAATAACTACAGAGGTGTTACCGTTAAAACCGTTGAACTACCCTTAGTAAAAGTACAAGAATATGTCTGGCGTAGTTGTATAGTAGCACACGATATTGATTATTGATGCTTACGTGAGAAGTCACTCGACTTTGCTCAATTATTGCTACGATAATTCTTTGCATCATATCTCTTATATTATTGATTCAATTATTGTCACAATATCATCCGTATAATATGTTATAGTATTAAATCAATAATTGAGACGACAAGTTATAAATGATTAATAATTGTTGAAAGATTAAATATGTGTTGATTAAAAATAAATGATTTGTGGTAATATTTATTCAATCCTTGATGTATATAAAGAGTCTGTTATGAGACGTTTGTGGTAAGTTTGATTATTTTATGGGGGCCCATATGTCATCATCTAAGAGTCTCTTAAATCGATATAGTAATTACCTTCGTCGATAGTAATTACCTTTGTGAATAGTAATTACCTTCACGATAGTAATTACCTTTACCGGACGTCGAACCACTTGTCGTTTCACATTACAAGCGTCGAACCACTTGTCGTTTCACATTACAAAGTCCGAACCACTTGTCGTTTCACATTACTGGTGCGCCGAACCACTTTTCTTTTCACATCACCAATCGTCGAGCCACTTGCCTTTTCACATGGCGGTCTTTAAGCTAGAAATCTTCTATAAATAGAGGCCTAGTGCTTCATTATTTTTCACGAATTCATTCAAGCTATAGAGAGAAAGTATAGAGAGAATAAGAGAGAAAGAAGAAGAGTATTTTGTTACTACACTACCTGCAAAGATTCAATCTCCTACCAAAAGTAAGGGGTGTTATTCTTTCTTATTCATGAAGAGAACATTTGTTATTCCATTGCTTATTATTACATTGGAATAACTTTTGATCTGCTGATTTACCTATACTTGGTGACATTCTTCTATTATTCTGTTGGAACATCACATGCATGTGTTTTACAGGACTGGTTCCGCTTCTTTATTATTATTCTATTGGAATATCATGTACATGTGTTTTTTACACCTCGAACACGGTTCTGTCTTTATTATTATTTTGTTGGAACATCACATGCATGTGTTTCTGTGGGACTGGTTCCATTCTTTATTATTCTGTTGGAATATCCCGTCTGCATGCGTTTTCTGTGGGACTGTTTCGTTATTTATTATTCTTTTGGAATAACTTTTGCTCAGTAAGGTCTATCGCATGCATGGTGATTTCTTTTGTTATTCCATTCTTTATTATACCCAGTTGGTTAAAACTTTGACTTCTATACTCCATGAAATTAGTGGAATATCCTTGATATTTGCGCTTCATCCAAATCCTTTCATGGAAATATTCTTCTCAATATTCTTGAATTTTACTCTACAAAGCGATGATCATGTTGTGATTTTGGATGTTATTGGTTCCTAGATAAATTAATTCTTGAACTTGTTTTATTGAATATCATTGTCATCATCCTCATGTTTATATTATGTTGAAAGTCATCTCATGGCTTCAGTAGTGCGTAGATGGACTTGGTATGATTATGACCGAGAGATTATTCGGTTGTAATCATAATAGTAATGTTACAAATGATTTGGTAAAAATCCTCATTGGCCCGTAGTGCATTGATGGACGATTGTTGGCATGATCACGACCATTAATGAATACACAAATATTATTGGCCGTGAGTGCATGAATAATTGTGGTCGTGATACTAAAGAATATCCTTGGCCAGTAGTGCGGGGGTGATTCGATGATGTGGAATATTTATTAAAGTTTGAGTCTCACTATATACAATGATGATGAAAACTTTTAAATCATAAAAGATAGTAGATTTTATTTTCTACTTGACTCTTTTAATGGATTCTTTGGTTCCGCAACTTGATGTTCATTATATTTTATCGGTTTAACATTCTTTGTTGTAGGCTAATGATAATTTATTCTCGCATTATCTTAGTCATAATATTTCTTCTTGAGCTAGTTGAGCTCACCCTTTCTTTCACTTTTTCTCTTGAAAATGAGAATATAGTTTGGGACAAGTCGGGAACGGAGTAATGGTCCGGAGGATATAGCATTAGTAGTCCTCACTATTCTCGTGAAATAGTGTGATAATAATTGTAATGAGGACTCCTTTTGAGTTTGTATGATCTCTAGTAAACAATATTTGTATTCAAACTCACAGTTTATGTCGTATTGTACACGACAGTTATATTAGTAAGTTGTATTTAAATTCTGTACCATGTATCTGACTACCCAAGATGGGTGATGTATACCTATTTTTGGGGGCGTCACAGGATTAGTTGATGCGTACCGTGATGGGGTGTCTAATTTTATGAACAAAGCAATAGAACATGCTGATGATCTGAACGGAAAGATGAGATGCACGTGCCTCAAGTGTAAGAATATGATATGGAAGACTGCCGATGAAGTGAAATTTGACTTATATTCACATGGGTTTGTGGATGGTTAATCGGTATGGTTCATCACAGTGAATCAGTTGAGTTTAGAGAATTGTCAGACAGTACTGTAGACCAGTCAGATAACTATGATGTCGTGGAGATGTTGGTAGATGCGTATGGCCAGACGAATATTGACTGGGCTGAAAATGAGCCTGCGTCAAGCAGTGCTGATCAACAAAAGCCAAATGATTCAGCAGCTGCCTTCTACAAGATGCTATCTAAATCAGGGACCCCATTGTATCCTGAACACGACAAGCACACCAGGCTTTTTGCAGTGACGAAGCTTTTACACTACAAGAATGAGCATGATTGCAGTGAGAGAGGATTCAATGATTTGCTTGCTATTTTCAGGGAGTTCTTACCTAAGGATAATACCTTGCCCGCGAGTTATTATGAAGTTAAGAAGATGGTTAAGGGGTTGAATCTTGGGTATGAGAAGATCGATGCTTGTGATCAGGACTGTATGTTATACTATGGGGAGGACAAAGATAAGGTGCAGTGTGATATATGCAATTTGCCTCGGTACAAAATCACAAAACGTGGGGGGAAGGAGAAACATGTTCTGAAGAAGATATTACGGTACTTTCCTCTGGCGCCGACGTTGCGTTAAGTCTATTCATGTCTTCAGATATCTTGCACCGATGTCGTTGGCATAGGACAAGGGACGTCGTCCCTGGTCAGCTTACTCACCCAGCAGATGGAGAATCGTAATAGAATCGTCACAGTAGATATAAAATTGAATTTACAATCTGATGATGTATTTGTGTTAGCCAGCCAAGCAACTCAAGTGTACTATGCCCCTAATGTCGTAAATTATAGAACCCCGTGGTATACAGTTGTGACAACAAAGACTCGGTCATTTGATGGTACGGATGAGCCGTTGCAAGAACAAGTTAGCAATCCCAGCCACGATGTGCTATATGATGACGATGTGGTGGTTGATGATGTCGTTGACGTACTCGATGTTGACGAAGTTGAGGAAGATGTGGTTGTCAGTCCGTATGTGGTGGTAGAAGATGATACTGAGGAAGAAATTGATACAGAAGAGGAAGAGACAAAATCAGAAGATGGAAATGAAAATGATTTTGATTCTGACGGGTTTGACGACGTACTACTTCACTAATTGGTGTTTTGTAAATATTATACAATGAAATTAGATATAATAATTGCAATAAAAGTTAATTAATGTCATCGTATCTATGTCTGTTATTTCAGTAGTACAGCTATGCCTCGACATAGCGGTGGAGGTGGTCGTGGTGGCGGACGCTCCGGATCGGGCGACGACTCCCAGGGCGGGTCGTCTACAGATGCTAGTGAGTTGATTTCTTATTTTGGCTCAGTAACATGTTTTTCATAACTATATTATACATTCATTGACAATGACATAACTATATTAAACATAAGATGCTAGACGTCGACGTCAGCGAGGGCCTAACCTCGGTCGATTAGGTCATCCACCGGAAGTGCCTGACGTCGTTCCAGTTGATGTCGGCTCGTCTGTGTAGGTTTCAACTATCACTTATGTTCAATCGCGATGATATTATTATGTGATTAATAAATTAAAATGTTTTTAATAAATTTTGTATTCTAGTATTATGGATCATGTCGCTAAAGCTGACATTACCGCATCGCTGCTCGGGCGCGTCTCCTCTTCGGTGGTGCGTGCGATTTAGCCAAGATTACTCGCGTTCGATCTTTTAAACTTCATGGTGACAGTGTTACGGGAGTTTCACGTAAGTCGAATTACATATATTAAATCAAGGTTCATGTTATTTACATATTGATCAAATAATTAATTATACGTATGTTATGTCTGTTTGATAGAGATATTATAGATACGAGACCGGCATCACTGAGGCGGATGGCGACGCCGTTATCTTTGCCCACATCTCGAAGAATTATGCCGACTGGCTGTACGAGATGCGGCAGAGGGCAGTCCAGGCGGTAGAAGAATCGCTCGGGACTACTTTACGAGATCATCAGTCGCCGGCAGTATCAGATCCAGCATGGGCTGCGATGTGTGCGTACTGGGATGATGATGCGTTCAAGACCAAGTCAGAGCAGATAAAGAAGAATCGAGGCAAGTTTCGAGTTGTACATACGTCTGGCTCGTAGTCGTTTCAGGAGGTTAAGGCAGTATGTATTTCCCTTTAGTTTAGTTTAATATTAAACTGCAACTATAGTAAATTAAGGTGATATTATTTTATGTATATATGATTTAGGCCATGAGAAGTAGCTTGGGTCGACCTCCTACTATGATGGAGTTCTGGGATAGAGTCCATACGTAAAGGGTTCTACTTGAGGTCGACGATGTCTCCAAACCTAGCTATCTGGTAATACATTTACTATAATAAATATTATTTAGGGTATATTACGTAATTTATATGATGATACCAAAATAACTCACATGTACATATATCAAATTACATGAACGGTTTGAGAAGATCCGCATGACCAGTATAGTGGGGAGTCTTGAGTCGCTAGGGCGATCTTTGAGACGTTAGATTCCACTGCCCCCCTCATAGAGATTAGTTTATCTCAGGACGAGGAGACGGCTCTTTGGGTCGCGTCTCAGGATACTCCCATTAGTACTAGTGGCCGGTATCGAGTGTTGGGGTTACCGAGGATACAAGCCTATACACTGCCAGGAGGTATAATATTTTTAGTTTATTTCTTGTTTATGAATAAAGAAAATTCGCCATATTATTCATGTTATATTTATTTTTGTAGGCTCTAGCCGTCTCTGCGTCAAGAACCCCGTGGGACCATCATATCTGGTGGCACTGGCTTAGGCGATGCTTTGTCCCAAAGATGTTATGGGCTGCGCGTGTCGGAGAGAGGTTTGAGACCAATCCGTTTGTTCCATCGTCGAGACCTTCCAGTAGTTCTCGCCTCCATCGACTTCTTGAGAGACGTTCTGGTGGTGCCACCGCCGAGAATACGGGTATCCTCTGGAGGCGATGGGGCGCGATCTGTGACAGATTGTTCGAATGGTGGTTACCTTAGTTAAGGACGCGTTTGGTAGATGTTGAGTCGACCATCGATTTGCTCGAATATACTATTCGTTTTAAATTCAAATATATATTTTGTATGTAATTTAATTTTCATTTAGTTATCTTTAACTGAATCATATATATGGACTAATGAGTTGCATTATATTGTATCAACAGGGTGTCGAGTGGGCTGACGAGCGGGATGACGATTTTCATACTCCGGAGGCGGTACGACGCTTGCTTAGATGATCCTCCTCTCACAAGGGCTCTCTTAAACGACTTAGTTTACATTCTTTTGTAGTTTAAATTCTTTTGAATTAATTTTACATAACTTTTGACGTACATATTGTAGTTTAAACCTTATCATTAATTACTTTGGTTTTGTTGCGGTTTGACACTTAGCTTAATGGGATGTTTGTTATAGTTAGTTTAGATTAATGTGATCTTTTGTAATTTACCTTAGTTTAATTTACTTTGATTAATGCGATTCTTCAACTCATTACTTTGGTTTGTTGCGGTTATGCTAGTAGTAATGGGATATTTTTGACATTTAGCTTAATTTAACTTTCGTATGTGATGTTGGGAAAATAGGTACAGGTACAAGATCTAGGTTAAATCCCTGGATATTGCAAAAACAAATAAAATATTTATAAAAAAAAATATTAACCTCGACGGAATAAGGTTATTCTCGACGGATAACCGCCGAGGTTAAGGTGTTTCCCATTTTCGGCATACTGCCACGTGGCATATATATCCTCGACTGAATATAGGGTCGACGGAATTCCGTCGCTCGTAAGGTGTTTTCCCATTTTTGTCAGGCAGCCGCGTGGCATGCTTTTCACCGACCGAATATCCTCGACAGACACATTTCAGTCGGGGATATATTAACTCCGACCGAATGTTCGGTCGACAATAAGCCCGTCAACTCTAAGTATCCCCGACCGAAAGATCGACGGACTTAATTTCGACCTGCTTATATACGACCGAATTTTCAACCGAATTTTCGGTCGGAAATAAGGTTAACCTCGACGGAGTATGCTTAATAACCCTTTTTGTTGTAGTGGATGTAGTTCAGATTTCATAGTTGTTTATATCTATGGATTGCAATTTTAGTACTGTCAATTCTAGTACAGAGTTCACTGGTGATCATTTGACCTTACAACATGATAAAGCCTGATTTTCTAAATTCAAAGCTTCAAAGAATTGTTTTGCTCAATATCTCGTTAATTAATTCCTTTATTATATATATTTATGTCCCCTTATATTCAACTGCTTATTTTCTTTTTGAGCAAACTTTTGTTCACCCTTGCGTTGAATATAATGTTTTCAGTTAAAAGCGAGAACGTTGGTACGTCCGAAAAAGATAAGGGAAAAGACAAAATTACATAATAAATATTTATTAAGCGTATGTGTTTATACGAACTTAAGGAGTTATTGTAACAATTATCTTATTATTATCGTCATGTTATCTAGTATGATTTTATGTAAAGATCTATAGAATCAAGGATTTAAATTAAGTTTAATATGTAATTTAAGTCAGATTTTAATTAATAATATATTGGGATGAATGGATATATTAATATCGTTAGTACCAAATTTAAAGTAAAGGAAACCTGAATTTGGAAGTGTCATATTGCGAAGATAAGATTGAATATGAGTTATGGGAGAAGGGACCAAAGAAGCCATAAATGATTGACGGACGGTATACAGCTGTATACACCATTAATCATACAACGAGTAGGGTAATAGTAGTACACTGTTTTCTCTCTCCTCCTGAATTTAATCATACAACAGCATTTCACCAACTCATCGACTGGCTTGTCATTTATACCTGTGGTTCACATCACCATACCATCCATCACTGTTCCCATTCTCTTCTTTTCTCCAATATTAGAGCCAATGATAATAAATTATAGAAAATTGTTAAATCTACAATAAAAATTATTATTTTCACAACAAAAGTGTCGCTATAGATCTTATAATGACGGTTTTATGCCGTCATTATACTACACCTATAACGACACTTTTTAGAAAACCGTCATTATAAGATCTATAAGCGTACTTTTTATTAATGGAAATAACAAAAAATGTTAATTTTAACAATTCCTAAAATTATACTCTGTTTCATATTATTTATTGTAATATTTATCATTTTATAATATTTAATTAATTATTTTAAGTTTAAGTTTAAAATATATCTATCATATTAATTTTCAAAAGTCAATAATAGTAATTTAAAACGGAGAAAGTATTAAAATTGTCTGTAAGATTAATATTTTACATCATTTAGTAGTAATATTTATCATACAATAATGTTTGGATCACTCTAGCTAATTATAGTGTTTGGAACTCTTTCTATATAATACTCCAATTAATAATGCCTATGCTAGGATTTTCTTCTTCAGTAATTTCAAGGTGTAAATGGCTATATTTTTAGCCTGTAATTTACTTGCTGAGCAAGCATTTTCCAACTCCAATTGAAATGCCTTTACCCATGTTTATACAGAGAACATAAAAATCAAGGTGTAACAACAATTCAACAAATTCAATTAACTAGAATATAATAATAAGTACAAAGCAGTTTTCTTATTTTAAGGTTTTAGAAGGTCTTCAACATAGATATCATTCATAAAGCATAAAAACACAACTTGGCTTATCCTTACAATGTTGAACATGGAGATGCATACTATGGTAAGTGCACCATATTCCACCTGAGCAACAAATCCTGATCATTCCAGGCATTCCACTCGAGCATTTTATGAAAACGAGTTGCATAATTACTATGGGTAAGGTTGCTTTATTCGAGAGTTGCAACTTGTGATTCCCAATCGACTATTGTTACAACATCACGTAAATAACCGTCGGGATCAATTGATCCTCCAAATAAGCATCCACCAAAAGGTGCACCAATATTCCACAAGCATGCATAGTGTCCGAGCTGCACGTGCAAAAACCTTACGGTTTTAGCATCGCGATCAACATAGATAGGCTTAAACAATGTACATGACCATTTGGACTGATCTTCCTCTGGTTCATGAGCAGCAGCAACAATCCACCAGTGGTTTTTCGACCACCTTACCCAGTATTTATTGTTGTAACAACATCTCAAATGCACGAGTCCATTGCCACTCTTTGCCCTCTTCACTTGAAACTTTGTGTACGGGCTCACAACCTCGTCTTTATAAAATCGGAGAAAGCAATTTCTTGTTCGCACCACACCTTGGTGTATATCTTTGAATTCATCTTTAGGTACATAGCCCAAGTATTTTTTGTTGTAATTAGATTTGAGCACCACAAACCTTGGCAATGCAACAGGTTCAGATGTTGTCAATAGTGAATCCCAATCGATGACCGTGACAACATCACACGATTCTCCATTAGGATCTTTTGATCCCCCAAATAAGCAGTCCCCAAAGGGTGGACCAATCCTCCACAAGCACGCATAATGTCCGAGCTGAACATGCATAAATCGAACACTTTTAGCTTCACGATCAACATCTATTGGCTTAAACAATGTACATGACCATTGCGATTGATCCTCCTCTGGCTGATCAGCAGCAGCAACAATCCACCAGTGATTTTTCGACCACCTTACCCAATATTTGTTGTTATAACAACATCTTATGTGAACAAGTCCATTCCCAATCTTTGCTTTATGTACTTCAAACTTTGTGTAAGGGCTCACATCCTCTGTTATAAAGAATTGGAGAAAACTATTCCTAGTTGGCTCCACACCTTGGTGTATATCTTTGAACTCATTTTTAGGTACATAACTCAAGTATTTGTTGTTGTAATTTGATTTAAGCACAACATACCTTGGCAATGAAAATGATTGGGATTTTTTCAATAATGAATCCCAATCGATAATTGTCACAACATCTTGTGAATCTTTGTCAGGATCTTTTGATCCTCCAAATAAACAATACCCAAAGGGCGCACCAATCGTCCACAAACAAGCATAATGTCCAAGTTGAACGTGCAAAAATCGAACAGTGTTAGCATTACCATCAACATAAATTGGCTTAAACAATGTACATGACCATTTCGATTTGTCTTCCTCTGGTTCTTGAGCCGCAGCAACAATCCACCAGTGGTTCGGCGACCATCGTACCCAGTATTTATTGTTATAACAACATTTTAGGTGCACTAGTCCATTCCCAATTTCTGCCCTTTGCACTTCAAACTTTGTGTATGGGCTGTCAACATTGGATATATAGAATCGGAGAAAAATGTTCCTTGTTGCCTCCACACCTTGATGTACATCTTTGAACTCTTCTTTAGGAACATAGCCCAAGTATTTGTTGTTGTAGTTTGATTTGAGCACCACAAACTTCGGCACTGTCATTTTTTCTAGTACTCACTTTGATCTACTCTTTGTGAACCTCTGCTCTATGCTTAATTTCCTTGACTCCAACCTGTTATATCATTCAATTTATAAGGAAAAAGCCACAACAAAACTACTCAATCATGTTTGTGAAAATGGGTTATAAAATGTTACACAACCTCTTATTTCTAGTGCTTACTCCGTTTATCAAGAAAACAAAAGAGGGAAGCTTTGAAAAAAATTGGGAATTTGTTTTTACACTTATTTAGGATTATCGATAATAATGTAACATCCTAAATGAAGTTACAACTATGACTAGTATAATAAAATCTTACTGCATATCATGACATTAATTGTTGGGTTAACTCGGTGAGTTTTCGTTTGTCCCGAATTGACTGAGTTGTTTATAATAAATAAACATAAAAAACAATCTCCATCATAGTTCGATTAGTTTAGAATTTGCAAAAACAAAAATCCAAATTAACATACTATTAGGAATTTTATAAAAACCATCATGATCACTATATGTCTACAATCTTACATATCATAATTTTATTTTGGGTAAATTGCAAAACTATCCCCTCATATATACACTGAATTGCAATATAGACACCAATGTTCTAATTTTTGCAATGTCATAGTTAATATCTCAATTTTTTGCAAAACCGTCCCCTCTAACTAATTTTGACCAAAATTAATAAGACATGTGCATGTCATGTGAGTTTTATAAGGACAAAATAGTCAATTCATGTATAAAACTATTTTCTCTCCTAATAGAAGGGCAAATACGTCATTAAAATAATAAAATAGATTCTCAAATGAATAAATTTGTTTTAATTTAACCAAATAAAATAAAAAAAAAATTAATTACAAAACTCAAAGATCTATTTAAATGAAAATATAAGTAGAATATTTTGATTAAATATAAATAATAGTTTTGACCAAAATTGGTTAGAGGAGATGGTTTTGCAAAAAATTGAGACATTAGCTATGATATTACAAAAATTAAAACATTAGCGTCTATGTTGCAATTCACTGTATACATGAGGGGACAGTTTTGCAATTTGCCCTTTTATTTTCTTTAAAAAAACATAGATCATGGTAATTGATATTATACATGGTAAAATAACAAATATTCATTCATTAATACAAGTGCATGACTAATATGCGACACAAAATTGAGAATAAAAGCCATCTCAAGGAACATAATTGACACTAAATGTAAAGGACAACAATAAAGAGTCAAGAGTTTAATTTGATAATTGAATGGTTACATTGAAATTAGCTAGTAACTTGGAGGGACAGATTCGTAATCAGTCAAATTTTATTATACTCTATCATTTCTAAAATTAGACATAACTCAGCGACTTTTAAAGATACTTTTAATATTAGATGAAAATTTAGGAGTGGTAGAATGATGCTACAAATGATAAATAAAATAGTACAACAAATTAGAAAGATTATATCACTTATGACCCTAAAATAGAAATATATCTTTAATTTTAAACGAACCAAAAAAGAAAAATATATCTCAAATTTTAGAATGAAAGTAAAACACAAAAAAAAAAACAAAAAAAAAAACCCTATTCAAATTGATTTGGTACAGAATTTTGTTAATCAAATTAGAATTTACTGAAATTAGATATATATCACATGTATACCACACAGTATAAACTTCAGTATTTGTCAGATATATACTACCAACATTTACCTTTTTCAGCAGGAGTTTAAATAATAATAATAAAGAAATTAAACTCAATAATAGAGGGATCGAGAGGAATGTTACCTTGTTTGGAGATCGAAGCTGATATTAGTTCCAATACACCGAACGGCATCTTAGTTGCTAACTTTGGCATGAACTGATACACCTTGAGGGAAATACAAGCCATAAAGCCATGATGAGAGAGAGAGAGAGAGAAATGTGTGGCGTGTGTTTGCTTTTTATGAACAAGGATATAGGTATTGGGTCATCAGATTTTATTATCATCTTTGTAGGCTAAATTGCAAAGAACTCCCTTCCCTATATTTTAGTTAGAGAAAACCTCCTATGGTTCCATACTAAGAAAACTAATCCGGTTAATAGTATATCCAGTCCGTTTCTGGTGCATACCCTACTCACCATCTTTAACGACGAACCGGGTGACGATTTAGTCCGTCGCTATAGAATAGATAAGCAGTTTATATGATATGGCGACGGTTTGATAAGTCGCTCAAATCTAAGACGACGGTTCTTTGATATACTGTGACGAATAGAACTAATCGCCCGTCTGGTCGCTCATTAAAAAAGGTGGTGAAGGTATGTTAAATAAAAAGGTATATGCACGATCTTCTCCAATAATATATGTGACCCCAAAGTATACGTTATTTTTAATTGGGACCACGACATTTAAAGTTTCCCAATAGCAACCCCAAATATATTTAAATTAGTTATATGGACCCTATTAGAGAATATAACTACGTTAATTCTAGATAATTGTAATTTTATCTTATTGTTGCATTAAGATTAGAATAGAGTAGATTTTGAATTATGAGATCATTATTCAAGTATTTGTATTATTTGAGAACTCTCCAAACTCATGTATATATATTAGGATGATGTACTCTTATTTGAAATATAATAAAATACCAACGTTTATCAGTCTTGTTATGGTATCAAAGCTACTATGCATAACAGTTTATGATTCATTTTTTTTATCTTCTGCTGCACATCTTCTGCCTACCAATCTAGACAATTTTTCTCCCTATCCAGACAGCCTGCACCACAATCCAGACACCCTGATAAACTGTCTGCATTCCAAGAACTTAATTTCTTTAAAAATCATCCTAGCGCAAGTCTGATCGAGACACGGTCTATTTTCTTCTAATTTTCAAATTCTTCTTCT
This sequence comes from Panax quinquefolius, assembly GCA_020205615.1. Classification (NCBI taxonomy): domain Eukaryota; kingdom Viridiplantae; phylum Streptophyta; class Magnoliopsida; order Apiales; family Araliaceae; genus Panax; species Panax quinquefolius. The sequence continues at coordinate 134,133,497 of CM035172.1, read as the reverse complement.
TCTTCTATCAATGGCTTCCTTGGCTTCTAATTTTCATTCTTCTTCTTATGATTTGGAAAGGTGGCTTAACCCAAAATCATTTCAGGAATCCTATCTCCGATCATATACTGTCAATCCCAACATTGGCCCCGCCTCCATGGCCGATCAATTATACGGTCCATTTCAAAATTTTGACGACTCTTTGGTCCATGAAAATGATGATTGTGAATTCCTAGATGACTGCAAATTCCTAAATGATGCAACATCATGGTATATATATGAATGATCTCCTCGATCATATATTTTGTTTACAAAAGTTACCTACTCAGTCTGTCAAAAGTTATCTTATTGAAGCGACATCGCTTCTTTATGCATTTGAAAGTGCGGGCGGTTCTCTTAGTGAGTCAGAGTTTACCGATTTTTTAGTTGAATGCCTTGATGATTCTCTTTTCAAAAGAGTTCATGTTTATTATTATTTGATGAATCCTTCCTTTAATGATTTGTCCACTCTTCTACTTTGACATGAAAAACTGTTATAACATTAATTCACTTCTATTGATACTTCAAAAATTGAGCCTATTATTGTTGAGCCTAATGATATTCTTTTTTCATGGTTGCACATCCTGAGGATACGATAAGTGTGATTGGTTCTTCTTCATTGTTGATTGATAATCTTATATTAGCAGTTCCCACAAATTGTACTAGTCCCAAGTCTGAGTTATTATCCTCATTTTTCTCTGCAACTAATGGCTATTCTCATTCTCACTCAAATATCTTCAAAGATTCATTTTTAGTTTGTTCATCATCTTCACCTCATTTAACAAATGAGCGAATGTTTTCTCTTGATACGTCCCACATTTCATATCTTGGTGGATTAATGGAATTTTCTAAGTGTGTTCTGAAGTCTAATCTGAGAAGTACAAGAAAGTCTCTTTTTGTTTGTAAGCAAGCAAACAACAACAACCATGTTCCAAATTTTATCAAGTTATTTGCAAAGACTTATCATGAATCTTATGTTTTTATTTAATCTCTCATGGAAATTGTTCGTGTTCTCTTTGCTAGGAGGCGTTATTATTTCACTAGTCTTACCGTCGCATGGCTATTTTCCCAAGTTCAAGCTCAAGCTCCGTTTATCTCCGTTTCGCTTGAGGGGGCATATTAGAGAATATAACTACAATCAGTTAATTCTAGATAATTATAATTTTATCTTATTGTTACATTAGGATTATGATATACTCCCTCCGTCCCAGGATAAAAGTCTTTATTATTATTTTAGGTTTTCCCATGTTAAATGTCCACTTTCTTTTAATAACCAAACTTTAACACATTTTTTTCCTATTATGCCCGTAGCATTAAATATCTCATACTTTTCTTATTCTAATTCTCTCTCCATAATTAATGACATTATTATGGACAATTTTGTCATTTTATTCCTCTTCTTAATATGCGTGAAAAGTTCACCAGGACTTTTATCTTGAGACGGAGGGAGTAGTAGATTTTGAATTATAAGATAATTATTCAAGTATTTGTATTATTTGAGAACTCTCCAAACTCATATATATATATATATATATATATATATATATATATATATTAGGATGATGTACTCTTATTTGAAATATAATAAAATACCAACGTTTATCGGTCTTGTTAGACCCTCGATCTAAAATCGGGTGAAAAAAGTGTTAGTTTTGAGCTAAATTAAAAGTTGGTTTCATTAATCATTTTGAAATAAATTCACATATGTAAGACCCCAACTTTTTAATGAATAAAATCAAATTTTCTCTATTTATTATTGTGAATAATAATGTGTTAATTTGATATAATACTTTGGTTATGGGTGAAATATACAAATTTTGCAAAATAAGCAAGTGGTAATAAAATATTCATTGTGTTTAGGGAATATTCGCGATTTATGACCATTTATGGGCCCATAACGGATAACCTGCTTCGGATGAAGATATCGATAAAGTTTGGGTTGTTATAAATAACGGCGTAATTGTTATTGTAAGACCCCGAATTTTATGAAATAAAAGTATTCAATTTTTCTATTCAGTAAATGGTTAAATTGATAAAAGGTTAAAGTTAAGGGTAATATATGAAAATTTTCAAAATACGCAAGCGGTTATAAAATATTCATTATTTTCGGGGAATATTCGTTTAGTCGTGGAATATTCTTTCTGTCGGGGAATATTCGTATGACGACGCAGACCATTTATTGGGCCCCATAATGTAATAATTGTTGATGAAGAAAACGACAAGTTTGAGTTTTTATAATTAACAGTAGTTATTTACCGTTAACACTTTGTTGGAATACCCGGTGGTTAAAATACAAGATGTCATTGTTGTTGACAAGATGACACCAGTATTGCAGACAAGATTTTTTTCAATTATTGATTCTTACGTTGAGAAGGCACTACTCAATAATTGTTATAGTAATTACTGTTCAATATTTTATTTTATTGATTCAATAATTCTTTGCGTTGATATTTTATATTATTTTTGTTTCAATAATTGTCATCAAGACATCTTCCATTATCGGATCAATAATTCATATTATTTGAATAATATTATTAGATAGCATTATTGGCAATGTCTAGAAAGTTCACATCGAGAGAGGTTTGGTCACCTAATTGCGCTACCAAGAGAAGTTGAAATCCTTATCTAAAAAGCCCCTCTTTCCGAGAGAGAACCGTCTGGTTGTCATTATTGTGATTCTATAATATTATTTGTGAATAATTAATTATTGATTTATATGATAATGAAATATTTATTTGATGTGGATATAAATGATGGATTTATTTATGTGGTTATAAATGAAGGAATTAATGTTGAGGTATTTTATCAGTATTTTGTCGGATTGGAGGTATTAAAAGATCAAATCAGTGTTCTTACAACTTTATTGTGTGAGTTATAATTTTTAATCGTAGTTGGATCGTTGTTATTTTTGGATATGTTATACATATATAAGTTGAGTATATGTTCACAAATTTTGAACCGTTAAAATGAATGAATGATTTGTTATGAATTTTAAGAGGTGGTGATTCTTAAATTAGGTTTATAAATGATTTTGGTGGAAAATTCTAGAAATGGGTGGGCCCCACTTTTAGTTGTTGGGGAAGATGGCTGATTTTTGGTGGGTGGAATAATAGCAGGTAAAGCCATCAGGTAGCAGGTCAAGTCTGCTTCGGCGTGCTAATATTTTCCTATAAATAGAGGGCTAAGTTAGAATTGAAAATCACACCAGAAACAAGTTTTCTCTCTTTCTCTCTCTAGATTATCGAGTGTATTTTGGGAGTATTTAGATACTTGGTGAGTTGCTATTCATCAGTGCAAGTTTTCTTCAGCGTCATATCCGATATCCAGTCAGAAGTGCTGCTCTATTGAGGTAAAGGATAGTAAGGGATAGTAAGGGATTGTAAGGGATTGTAAGGGATATTAAGGGATGTTATATTCTTCATAATGATGTTATTCTTTCAAAATCATTATACTGACATATTGGTATGGATCTTATTGTGGAATTTCTACCTTTTTGAGTCGGGGTTACTATTTACGTATACGGCACTATTCATGTATATGACACTATTTACGTATATGACATTATTTACGTATACGGTACTATGTACAAATACGGAGTACTATTCACGAGTTACTATTCATGAGTTACTATTCACGAGTTATTACTCATGAGTTACTATTCACGACTTACTATTCACGGGTACTATTCACGACAAAAATTGGTTTCTTTTTCTGACCAAATTATCGTTGATTTATGATTGTTGCTCTTGAAAATAAATGCAGTTGTTGATCATATTGTTTTTATTATCATATATAACATTTTTATAACCCTGATGTTGAATTTCTCTTTGACTTGAGTGTAAAGATGGGTAGATTATTAGTATGATCATGACTATGGGTTGTCTTTGGCCAGTAGTGCAAAGATGAATTGTGACTGGTATGATCATGACCATTGAATTTACAATTGAATATTTTTAGCTTAAGTGCAAAGGTGAATTGATCAACATGGTTATAATTATGGTTTATATAGATTTTGAAATGATTATATATTTCTTTGAGATATGAATATCTTTGGCCTGTAGTGCAAAGATGATATGTTGTTGAATATCTTTGGCCAGTAGTGCAAAGATGAACTGTTGATGAATATCTTTGGCTCGTAGTGCAAAGATAAATTTATTAGTATGATTATAAACAGGAACTGTGATTTGGTATAACAATGATCTTTGATGTTTCAGGTAAAGACATGTGATGAAAATTATCTTCGTCCTGGATACGAAGAGGAATTTAGAATTACAATTATGATTATGAGTTATTCATATAATTGTGGAAAGGAACTGTTAATTAATGTTACAGGGATAAAACATTGTTGGTGGACTTTTAATGTGGAGAAGATAATAGACTTTATGGTCTATTTGACTCTTCTAATGGATTGCTCGTTCCGCTGCAACTATGGTTGAAAAGTTTTATCATCTACCATATGTTCTAAATCTCTGATTTATTACTGATGAAGGCTATTGATAATTTAATTATCTTTAGTCATGATATTCTTTACTAGGCTAGTTGTGCTCACCCTTTTGCTTCACAATTCTTTTTCAGGTATATAAGAGTGTAGCTGGGTCGAGCGAGGGTAACGAGTAAATAGAATGGTGGTCTCTAGTTGTGGAGGTTCTCCCTAAGCAGTATAGAAAGGTGTTGTATACATCATTTAGTAGTTATATTTGGTGAATCAAATAGGGTAAGGCGAACCCAACGTTAGAAGGGTGTTTTGCCACTATCATACAAGATGTCTAATGACACACAACCTCGTGTCATCGTAAGACAGGGTTGTGCACATCCACTTACTGAGTATATCTACAAGCACTACCTATATAATCTTCGTGTTTGTTTGAAGTATAATTCTCAATTAGAGACAGTGGAGATAATGATATGTCAAGAGAAGACTTACCATTGGGAAGAATATGATAGTAATCTTCTTATTTTTCTTTGCGGTTTATTGGGTCAACCAAGGATAATTCTGTGACCATATGATATCTATCATAACCTAGACGCATGGCCTCCCATGTACGAAGGTTTCCTTGAGCACTTTCTAAAGATTCTAATTTCTAAAATAATTTTTGACTATACCTTTATCTAAGGTGCCATTGTGACGTGATATCCAAGGTTGGGATGTGAGTCACAGTTGGTATATATTTGTATCAAAACTCACAGCATTTATGTTGTTGTATTTTGCACGAGAATTGTTGTAATAAAGTTGTAGTTGTTTTATGTACTATGTATTTGGCGACTCAGAATAGGTTGGGTGAAATGGACCTATTTTGGGGTTATCACTGATGCTTAATTAAGGCTATCGTTGGAATACCCGGTGGTTAAAATACTGATGTCTGGCGTCGCATGCAAGAAAGATGGCACGATATTACATTGGATTGTTATTGAATTATTGATCCTTACATAAGAAGGCACTTACTCAATAATTGTTACGAGAGTTCTTGTTCAATATTTTATTTTATTGATTCAATAATTGATCGTTGATATTTTATATTATTGTTGCTTTCAATAATTGTCAACGCACATCATCTCCATTATCGATTAATAGTTTATATTATTTGGAATAATATTATTAGATAGCATTATTATCAATGTCTAGAAAGTTCATCGAGGAGAGGTTTGGTCACCTAATTGCAAGGCGCCAAATGAGGAGAAATCCTTATCTAAAGCCCCTCTTTCCGGGAGCGATCACCGTTTGTTATAAATGTGATTACAATAATATTATTTGTGAATAATTAATTATTGATTCATATGATAAGGAAAATATTTATTTTATGTGGATATAAATGATGGATTTATTTATGTGGTTATTAATGAAGGAATTAATCTTTGAGATGTTTTATCGATATTTTGTTGGATTGAAGTATTTAAAAATCATTCGTTCGTGGATTTCGGGTATTTTTTTGTTTGGAATTTGGAAAAACTCAAAGTTACAAAGTTGTAGAGAACTCGATTTCGTGTGGAATGGACATAAAATTCGTATTTTTATGATAAACGGGCTATTTTCTATGAATTATTAAAGTTTCTGATTATTGTTTAAATGATAAAATATTTTGGAAAATTCTAGAATTGGTTGGTTTAAATGTGCTCAATTGAATTTCAAATGTATGGTGACAATAATGTAAGTAAAGCCATCAGTAGTGAGTTAGTCTTCTATGACGTTCTAAGCATTTTTCATAAATAGGGTGCTTAGTTAGAATTGAAAATCACACCGAAATTCATAAGTTTTCTTTCTTTCTCTCTCTCTATATTATCGAGTATTCTTGTGAGTATTTTGATACTTTGAGTGTTTCTATACGGTCAAGTTCCTTGAAAGACCATATCCAGATTCCAAATGTAAGTATTTATCTTTTTGAGGTAAGAGATGTTATTTTCTTCGTAAGTGATATTATTTCTTCAATATCATTATGCCGAAATATTGGTTGGAAATTTTTATCAAATTTAGAACTTTTCATGTCGGGGTTACTATTCATGAGTTACTATTCACGAGTACTATTCACGAAGCATGATAATTTTTCTTGTGGAATTTCTATTTTTTGGTGTCGGAGTTACTATTCACGTATACGGCACTATTCACCGAAAAATAAAATTTTCTTCTTTTTATCCAAGGTGTTTATTATGGTTACTATCTTTGATTATATCCATGTTTTGATCTTTATTTTGAATTCTGCTTCAAAATTGGTTATTATGAAGTATTTTTAAACTTGGATAAACTGTAATACAAATCCCTAATATTTGATCTTTTATTTCACTGGATTCATTTTCTTTAAGATATTTTTCATCATCCTCAGTCCTAAATGATGATATTATTGAATATCTTTGGCCTGTAGTGCAAAGATGAATGATTAACTGATGAATATCTTTGGCCTGTAGTGCAAAGATGAATGATTACCTAATGAATATCTTTGGCCCGTAGTGCAAAGATGAACAGGTATTGAGATGAACATGACCAACTGGTGATACAAATGAATATCTTTGGCCTATAGTGCAAAGATGAATATTTGATTCAAAATGTATATTGATTGATGTTACAGGGATAAAATATTGATGATGAACTTTTAAATCTTAGAAGATAGTAGAATTCTTTCTCTACTTGACTCTTCTAATGGATTGCTTATTCCGCTATAGTTGTTGATCTAAAACTTGTTGTCTATTATATTTATCAGATTTTTCCCTGTTGAAGACTAATGATAATTTGTTGTATATTATCTTAGTCATAATATTTTCTTACTGGGCTAGTTGAGCTCACCCTTTCTTTCACCGTTTCTCTTCTTGAAATGAGAATATAAATTTGACTAATCGGGGAATGGATTGACTATCCGGATGGTTGCATTAGTAGTCCTCACTATTCTGTGAAATAACGTATCAATAATTGTAATGAGGACCCCTTTTGAGTTTTTATATTGTCTATTAGACAATAGTTGTATTCAAACTCACAGTATATGTGTTGTCGTATTTTTACACGACAATTGTATTACTGAAGTTGTATTTATTTTTTTACCATGTATTTGGCGACTCAGAATGGGTTGGATGGAATGGACCTACTTTGGGGTCGTCACAGTTGGTATCAAAGCTTAGGGATATGATCCCTGGCTAAGATGTGAGACAAGAACTAGGAGGGGAGAGATGGGGAATTCCTTCGCTAGTATGACTTGACTAAGTTTATATAGTATTTAATTGGTCAGTCAGAGTATAGGGATAATATGTGATATGTCGATTAACCCTTTTTTTGTTGCAGTGTTAATCCTCAGGTGAACAACGGCACTGACCAAATGACGAACGACGGTACGTTTAGGAGCTTTTTAGAATTCATGCAACACCAAACGAGATAGACTCCTGTTCATAATGTAGGTGGAAACAATGGCAACCCACGGTTGGTCACCGCTAAGCAGTTCAAGGAGCTGGGACCACCGGAGTTTTTGGGAAAGCCAGAACCACTTACGGCAGAGACGTGGATAAAGCAGATCACCAAGATATTTGATGTCTTGGGATGTTCTGAGGAGCAAAAGGTTCCCTTTGCAACTTTTATGTTGCGAGGAGAGGCAGATTACTGGTGGAAATCGGTAAAACGTACTCAACATGCCGCACTGAAGATGTCTTGGGAGAAGTTCCAAGAATTGTTCAACGACAAGTACTTTTCCGAAAGTATTCGTCACATGAAGGAGTTTGAGTTCATCAAGCTGGAGCAAAACAATATGAACGTGTCGCAGTACGAAGCTAAGTTTGTGGAGTTATCCCGATTTGCATCTCATTTGGTTGATAATGAGGAACGAATGACACGAATGTTTCTGCGAGGTTTGAAACCCAAAATACGTCAATACCTCATTTCTCACAAACTTTGTTTATATTCAGATGTTGTGAATAGGGCTCATTTAGTGGAGCGCGATAATGAGTCAGCCCAATCTAAGGATAACGAGCAACAACACGATAATAATCGTACCAGTGGCAACGGTCATTGGAACAATGATAACCATCGTGGAGGAAATTATCATGCCAAAATGGTAACCACTTCGGTGGTAATCATGGCCAAGATAATAGAAGAAATGATTCAAGTGAAAATTTCAAGAAGAGAAGATTTAACGATGACGTGAAGACATCGGCAACAGCACCAACAACAACAACAAATTCTAGGGGAGGAGAACGACCGTCAGTTAGATACTACAGATGCGGAGATGAGGGACATATAAGTCCAAACTGTTCACAGCTTTTCAAGATATGTTTTAGTTGTGGAAAAGAGCGGTCCATAGCTTTCAATTTTGTCACATGGTGAAATCAAGTCCATTGGGACGGTGGCACCAAAGGTGAATACTGGACAAAACAAAGTTGGTGGTTTCGGGAAGAGCGCGTTTTTTCGTGACTTCTCGAAGAGCGAAAGAACTTAGAACAAAGTTAGCACGGGTTAGTTAATTATAAATTCTTGTGAAGTCTATACCTTATTAGATACTGGTTCTACCCATTATTTTATCTCTCTTGCTTGCGCTCAATGTTTAAATTTACTTTAGAGAAGTTAGACTTTGACTTATCGATTGAAACTTTGTTAGTAGAAACCTTCATTTCATGTGCTATCCAAGTCTTGGATAAGAGTCACAGTTTTTAAATGATATTTCTATTGTTAATAAATCTCCTGACGTATTCTCGAAGGACTTCTTAGCCTACCCCTAGAGCGTGAAATCGAATTTTGTATTGACCCCAGTACAAAACTCATTTCTAAAACCCTTAAAATATTTCTTCAACCAAAACGAACGTATAATGCGCCAAAGACGTTGGCTCGAGCTGTTGAAGATTACGATCGTACCATTCAATACCATCGTGGGAAAATGAAAGTGGTAGCTGACGCGTTGAGTAGAAGATCGTATGCGTTTACGAGTGCGATGTTGTTAACACAAAAAAAAATCCATTTTATATGACTTACAAATGATGAAGATAGAGTTAAAGACTCTAGGGACCCACGTGAAGATAACGAATATACGAGAAGAATCGACTTTAATCGATAAAGTTAAAATTGCTCAAGCTACACACTGGAGCTGATGAATATAAAGAAGAAGGTGCAAGAATGCGTTATTCTAGAAGTAAGAGTCGATGAAGAGAAGAAAGCTCAAGCCTTCGATTTATTTAAAATCCTCGATCAAGTAGGAACTGTGGCTTATAGACTCGCCTTAACACTAAGTATGCCGCGTGTTCATAATGTTTTTCACGTATCGATGTTACGTAAATATGTGGACGACCCAAACCACATTATTGCGTTAGAACCAGACGAGATAGCCGAAGATTTAACGTATGAGGAGGTACCTGTCAAGATCTTGGATAGGAAAGAGCATGTCCTACGCACGAAGGTTATACCACAAGTTAAGGTTTTGTGGAGAAACCATGCTATTGAAGAAATGACCTGGGACTTGGAATCAAAAATGAAAGCGAGGTATCCTCACCTTTTCGAAACACCAGGTACGTACGTCAATTTCGAGGACGAAATTTCATAAGGAGGGGAGGTTGTAAGACCCCAACTTTTTAATGAATAAAATTGAATTTCCTCTATTTATTATTGTGAATAATAATGTGTTAATTTGATATAATACTTTGGGTATGGGTGAAATGTGCAAATTTTGCAAAATAAGCAAGTGATAATAAAATATTCATTGTGTTTGGAGAATATTAAATGCAACGCAGCGACCATTTAGGGGCCCCATAACGGATAACTGTCGGATGAAGAAAATGACAAAGTTTGGGTTGTTATAAATAACGGCGTAATTCTTACCGTTAACACTGTTGGAATACCCGGTGGTTAAAATACAAATGTCTGGCGTGGTTGCATAAAGAAAGCACTTTGTATTACACAAATGATTGTTGAATTATTGATCCTTACGTGAAGACACTACTCAATAAATGTTACAATGAATTCTTTGTTCAATATTTTATTTTATTGATTAAATAATTGTTGCGTTGATATTTTATATTATTGTTACTCAATAATTGTCACTGCACATCATCTCCATTATCAGATTAATAATTCATATTATTTGGAATAATATTATTAGATAGAATTATTAGCAATGTCTAGAAAGTTCTGTCAAGGAGATGTTTGGTCACCTAATTGCGCGCCAGTAAGGAGAAATCCTTATCGGAAAGCCCCTCTTTCTCTGGGGAGATGCATGTTTGTCATAAATGTGATTCTGTAATATTATTTATGAATAATTAATTATTGATTCATATGATAAAGAAATATTTATTTTATGTGGATATAAATGATGAATTTATTTATGTGGTTATTAATGAAGGAATTAATACTGAGATGTTTTATCAGTATTTTGTCGGATTGGAAGTATTTAAAAATTATTCGTTTGTGGATTTCAGGTATTTTTCTATTTGGAATTTGGAAAAACTCAAAGTTACAAAGTTGTAGAGAATTCGATTTCATGTGGAATGGACATAAAATTCGTATTTTTCTGATAAACGGGCTATTTTCTATGAATTATTAAAGTTTTTTATTATTGTTTAAATGATAAAATATTTTGGAAAATTCTAGAATTGGTTGGTAAGAAATGTGCTCAATTGAATTTTAAATGTGGTGGGTGACAATAGTAACAGTTAAAGCCATCAGGTAGTAGGTTAGTCTTCTATGACGTTCTAAGCATTTTTCTATAAATAGGGTGCTTAGTTAGAATTAAAAATCACACCAGAATTCATAAGTTTTCTCTCTTTCTCTCTCTATATTATCGAGCGTATTCTTGTGAGTATTTTGATACTTTGAGTGTTGTTATACGGTGCAAGTTCCTTCAGCACTATATCCAGTATTCCAACCAGAAGTATTATCTTTTTGAGGTAAAGGATGTTATTTTTTTCGTAAGTGATATTATTTCTTCAATATCATTATGCCGAAATATTGGTTGGAACTTTTTATCAAATTTGGAACTTTTTTTGTCGGGGTTACTATTCATGAGTTACTATTCACGAGTCTATATTCACGGCGTGATAATTTTTCTTGTGGAATTTTTATCTTTTGGTGTCGAATTTACTATTCACGATATCTGGCACTATTCACGTATCTGAGACTATTCAATTTAAAATGAAAATTTTCTTCTTTTTATCCAAGGTGTCTATTATAGTTACTATCTTTAATTGTATCCATGTTTTGATCTTTATTTTGAATTCTGCTTCAAAATTGGTTATTATGAAGTATTTTTGAACTTGGATAAACTGTAATACGAATCCCTAATATTTGATCTTTTATCTCACTGGATTCATTTTCTTTAAGATAATTTTCATCATCCTCAGTCCTAAATGATGATATTACTGAATATCTTTGGCCTGTAGTGAAAAGATGAATGATTAACTGATGAATATATCTTTGGCCTGTAGTGCAAAGATGAATGATTACCTAATGAATATCTTTGGCCCGTAGTGCAAAGACGAATAGGTGTTGAGATGAACATGACTAACTGGTGATACAAATGAATATCTTTGGCCTGTAGTGCAAAGATGAATATTTGATTCAAGATGTATATTGATTGATGTTATAGGGATAAAATATTGATGATGAACTTTTAAATCTTAGAAGATAGTAGAATTCTTTCTCTACTTGACTCTTCTAATGGATTGCTTATTCCGCTGCAGTTGTTGATCTAAAACTTATTGTCAATTATATTTTATCAGATTTTTCCCTGTTGAAGACTAATGATAATTTGTTGTATATTATCTTAGTCATAATATTTTCTTACTGGGCTAGTTGAGCTCACCCTTTCTTTCACTGTTCTCTTCAGGAAATGAGAATATAGTTGGGACTAGTCGGGGAATGGATTGACAGTCTAGATGGTTGCATTAGTAGTCCTCACTATTCTATGAAATAACGTATCAATAATTGTAATGAGGACCCCTTTTGAGTTTTTATATTGTCTATTAGACAATAGATGTATTCAAACTCACAGTATATGTGTTGTCGTATTTTTGCACGACAATTGTATTACTGAAGTTGTATTTATTTTTGTACCATGTATTTGGCGACTCAAAATGGGTTGGATGGAATGGACCTATTTTGGGGTCGTCACAACATATCACTGTGTTCTACTTCATGAGTACGTAGATTAAAATCAAGTATTTGGAAGTTCAAATCCATGGGATAATGAATGAGAAATTTACTCTCAAAGATTACCCTTGAAAATGTTAATAAATACTTGTGAAAAGCTAAGTCTCACATCGAGTAAGAGCTAAACATTAAGTGAGTATATATACAACTACATTGCTCTTGAGTTTGGGCCCCAAGGGGCACCCCACTTTTGTGGAGTGAAGCGGACTTAGCCAAGACACACGCGCGTCGACCAGCCGAGCCAGGTTCGGGGTCATGGGTCATTGTATATATTCATTTTGGGCAAAATTTATTTATATTTTTTGGTGTTTAGTTTATCCATCCTTCCAAAAAAAAAAAATTTATGTGTGTTTCTCATCATCCCAAGTAGACTTTAGAGGTCAGTGTTTTATAAACTAAGTTATTAACCGTTATTTCTTTATTTGAAACATCTTATTTATTGTTAAGAAGAATATTAATTTATTGTTAATTTAATTTGAATGAAAATAATACTAATTAATATTTTTAATTTGTGTGCTATATAATTTTTTTTTGTCGAAGTGTGATTTTGCACCCGCACCCTCACCTCAACAGCACAACTTCAAAAAACAACAATAAACCGCACGCGGTTGCTAAAAGTTAAAATCGGCATGCGCTCTCTCCTAACAAATAAGGGGAGAAATATTGTACTAGTTCCAAAATTTCAAAGTACTAATAAACAATAAAGTGTGGAAAATGGAAAGAGATTGGAACCTCCCTATAATTATAGTGTTTACTTCCATGCTAGCAACTTCTTTTGAAAAGTAGTTGACATTATACTAATAAAAATTCTACAATATATTAGGTGAAGCTTAATAGCTCCCTTATAAATCTTCGGTCTTAATTCTTTTCATAGAAAGAATTAAATAACCATGTCTAGTTTTAGTAAGAGTACGTCTAGTTGTTCTAGTGATGTAGATGTTGATCAAGTTAGAAGAGGTCCATGGACTATTGGAGAAGATAATGTTCTTATTCACTACATTGCTTCTCATGGCGAAGGCCGGTGGAATTTGCTAGCAAAACGCTCCGGTAATTAATTTTTGAACCGTGTAAATTAAATATTTATGTTATTTATATATATAGTTAGTATAATTAAGCAAGATTGTTGTTGAAATTTAATTGATTTTAATAGGGTTGAAGAGAATCGGAAAGAGTTGTCGATTGAGGTGGCTGAATTATTTGAAACCGGATGTCAAGAGAGGAAACCTTACTCCACATGAGCAGCTATTGATTCTTGAACTGCATTCCAAATGGGGCAACAGGTGAACTTGAACTTCATTACTCTTGAAATTTATTTTCTTTAAATCATGTTCATTCAGTTATATTCTTCTGTTATAATTCCAACTCCAGTAATTTACTGAACAATGCTATATACACCTAATTTACATAATTACAATATGGAACTTAGCTTTTCCAAAAAATTCTAAACACGTTTTCAGGTCAAAATTGCATGACTATCTACGCACGTGGTTTATGCCAGAAAACTAAGTTAACCTAACGATTGTTTTATCATATGGTGGTTTTAGGTGGTCAAAGATTGCTCGACACCTGCCAGGGCGAACTGACAATGAAATAAAAAACTATTGGAGAACTCGGGTTCAAAAACAAGCTCGCCATCTCAAGATCGATACAAATAGCTCCGCGTTTGAGGAAATGATTCGACGCATTTGGATGCCAAGGCTGATGCAAAAGATACAAGGATCATCTCCTTCTTTTGACATACAATCCCAAAATTCAACTCTAAACTATATTTCAGCTCCACCACAGGTTTTGTCCACTACAAGTTCAGATATTTGCACTAGCCCAAGCATTTCTTCTCCAGAACAATCCATAAATATACTAGAAAATTCTCAGAATTTGGAATGTCCAACAAATCCATTTTATGCCACGGGCACAAATGTTAACACTACTAGCTTTGACATGGAAAGTTTCAGCTTAGCACCTATGCCAGCTGAAACAGTGGAATTTCGATATCCGACCGGCGATGATCTGGCAAAAAACAATTGGATAGATGGTGATAATTTGGCAGAATGTTTTTGGGATATGGATGCATTTTGGCAATTTAGGTAGTTACATGTGAGGGGAATCTGAAGGTAAAAATAACTGTTGTTTTAATGGGATAATTAACCCAAGAGACAGTTGGTCAAAGATTATGATATACGTACATTAGGTCTTTTCTAAGACTTTCATTCTCTTATAATGTTTAATTAATTCATGAATTTAGTATTGTAAAGTGGAAAGAAAGGACAAGTTGTGACCTATGTGAACTTTTGCAATTTTTTGTCTTTGTTAACACGTCTCTTATTCTGATATGACTTGAATACTTTTCCACAATTAAGGGTTTTTATATTTCTTTCTTCCATTATGAATTAATTTGGTTTCTCTGCCCTATTGGGTTCTATAAAGGGTTTTTTAGGATCTCTTGTGAGAAACATAACAAAGAAAAAACTTATAAACACACAAGATAAATTATGTTATTACCGCCTCAAAATATACGATCACTTGTGTATTTGTAAAAACAAAACACATAATCTTATATTTTGAAATGTAAGAATTATGGATTTTTCTTTTGAGTTTTCAAGAGTTCCAATTAATTCAATATAGTTAGCGAACTTAGGCAACCTAGCAAAATTAAATTATTATATTTCTTATCTAAATCTTATTTTGCAATTTTATCTTTTAAAGAATTAATATCTTATATATGCATATTTTTATCTTGTTCATAAATGCATGGTTGTTAATTATTCGGAAGTTAAAGGTATAATACTTATAGATGCATATAATATATAGTACTCATCTCGTGAAAATATACCATGAAACATTATCTTTTATTAAGTGATCAGACTTGGTATAATGATGAATAGAACAAAATATATTAAATAGCAGCCACAAGAAACAAGTTTGGAAGAAGAAGATAACTATGGCAATAAATTATTACATAAAATAACAACACCTAGACAATTAGAATCTTTAAAAATGGGAAAAATCCATCACCCTATGTAAAGCAAATTGTTCGGGTCTAGTTTTTGCGGAAACTTAATTTTTTAGCTGTAATGGCACCTAGTATCCATATACTTGATTAGTGGATTACTCGAAACCTATGGGTATTTTATTAATTTTAAGAAATACAAAGTAAAAAATTGTGGCCCTTATTTCCTTAATTTTTTGATGAGTCAATTGATTATCATTACCACATTTTCAATAAAAAGAAAAAGAAACAAACAATGCACTCACTAAAAGTTGCGTGTATTCACTAAGAGGGAATAACATAAGTTTATTTTGTCAATAAATGTATTTAGACATTTTAAGGGTTTTGTTTGTAATTATGTAATATGGAATTATGGTACTTATAGTAGTTAAATATTTATAAGTACTCTTTTATTCTTTAATTTTTTAATAAAAGACAAAATATTTTATTACTAAAAGAAGATTAATCCAAAAGATTAGAATTAAGAAATTTGGACAAACTGTAATAATAAGAAATATAACCACTTGTTCATATCTTTTTATACCACCTTGCTACTTGAAATAATATTATAGTTCCTTATAAATAATTTTAGAAACAAAAAATAATCCATAATATTGTCATATTGGGACGAATCTAAGGATAAGAAACTCTGCTGAATAATATTCCAATTTCATGCATTATAATTGTAAATAAACATATCCAAATAAATTATGCTGAATAAGAAAAATTGAATAATTTTTCTTCATTAATCATACCATAAAATCTAAGTTTGGTAGCTGAAATATACACTGTTAAGTATACGAAAATCACATTGTGAATGTGCCGCTGGGAAAAAAAAAATTCTTAACTTTTTCCATATTCCCTTGACATGATTGTAAAATTTCAAGAACAATAATCATTGAACCTCTCTTATCAATGAGAGAAAGATAAAACATTTTATTGATGATTTCAAGCCACTAGATAAGTGGCTTAATTAATTTAACCAACTTTAGGAAACAGGATCTTCTCACATACGTGTAGCTTAAGAAATCCTCATTGTCAAATTAGAGACCCCACCACCTACATTTGGACTTCTAAAGGACCAATATATAATGAAAATTGATATTTTCACATGATTTTTTAATATTTTCATATGAAAAGTATCGTTATAGATATATAGCGACGGTAAAAATCGTTGCTATAGGATCTATAGCGACGATTTTAATATGAAAATATCAATTTCGTGTGTATATATATATATATATATATGAGAAAGGTAATCTAAGACGTGCATTAATTAAACTTGACTAAAACTACTTAACAAAATGATATAATTTGTATAAAAATTATAATTAAAGACTTTTATATAAAATTTAAAAAATGAAAAACTTAACCCTATGGAGGTAAAATTATGTCGTTTTGCTAAAGTTTTATTAAGTAGACTTGGTCAAATTAGGCTAAGGCATACTTTAAATTATTATTTTTTCATATATATATATATATATATATATATATATATATATATATATACTTGATGTATGTGTTAAATTAAAGGTGTTGTAATTCAAAATTAATTTATAAAGTGACCTTTTATTTGATTTTGAATAATATTCTTTATAATTCCACAAAATTGTTCTAGAAGAGAGTATTGAAGATGTTATACATAATCCAATATACTAATTAAATTGTTTGAATGAACTTGAAGGCTTTAATATATATATAAGTGTATCAGGTAGTAGTGATCGGTCATCAGTATTTTCCATTAAGGAATAAAAGCCCCTCATTTGGAAAATTCTGATTCTTGAAATTTCAACGTTTGGAACTTGAAAAATTCAAGAAAAAAAATTAAAATTAATATCTAAAAATGTATTGGATCATTTAGGGCATGTCCATTAAGATCATTTTTCTTAACACTCATTTTTATCCTTTACAATTTTTAAGTTCCAAATTTACTTTAGATGTAAGTTATTGTTATTATTAAAGTAATTTTACATTCATCGATACTTTTATAATTATTTCAGCAACACTTAACACTATAAGCGAGTAAGTGACTACTCTTTTGACGATATCATTATTATTTTGACAGTACAATTTATTTTAATTTATGATAGTTGATATTACTTGAGTAATAAGTTTCGGTAAAAAGTATCGCTTAAAGTGCAAGTATCATTAGATTGCCTACAAAAGTGTTATTATATATATCAAAATAGTAAATTTTTGAAACTTTTAGCGACGCGTCGAATCGTCGTATAACATATATAACTGTTTATTTACGTTACATAGCGATGGGCCGGCAAACCGCTGTCGATCCGTCGCTAAAGGTGATAAGCAGGACATATAAAATAAAAGGGTATGTACGAAAAACGGATTATATATATATATATATATATATATATATATATTTCATTTGACATCACTGCTTTAACAGTATCGACAATTCATTTTAATATTAAAATAGTAGTCATATGTAGCTTATCGATTGTTCAAATGAATTTAACATAGAATAGGACAGTTTTGGAGGGTGCTAATTAAAATGGGATTGAAATAAAGGTCTAATTTGTAGAAGTTTCAAAGTCTGCCTTATAAACCAAATTAGTCAGCCTTGTCGCCGCCCAACATGGCATGCAAGGGAGTGCGAATTTCATGCGTTGACATACCTGAGAAAGTAATTAAATAACTATTATTGATCACGTGTTAACTGCATCCTCCTTAATTATCGCAATAGACTAGTAGTCGTACTGTTGCCTTTTCTTGATTCTTTGCCTGCTAATATACTCAAGATGATTAAAGTATATTTTTTACGCACGTTAAGAAAAATAATATAAAAAAATAAGCTTAAAAAAATTTCAAATTTATAATTAGTGAAGTTATAAAATTATATAAAATAATGAGCATTTTTATTTTTTTTATACTAATAGATTACACTAAATGACATATTTACCTTTTATTTTATTTTATACATTTTAGTTCATCATTTTAAATACAAAAATATATATATATATATTTAATCTTCTTTTGAGGAGAAAAAGAATATCATAATGCAGAAACAATTGATTACCGTAACCAAACTAGAATACAGAATTTTATCAGACATAATGATTATATTAATTCGTACACCTACTACATTAATTTCTGTATATATTAATATAGTATACACTACATGATTTTTAATTTACGATTACAAAATAATGGGACATAACATTTCAATAACAGCAAAACCTATAGTATTCAAATATATTTTACTAACCTAAAAAAGATTTAGGGTATTGTACAACACATGGGAAACAATACGTTAACGTCGTTTTTCGACAATATTCCGGAAAAACAAATCCGGACACTATATACTTTTTGTTTCAACATTACTCTATAATATCTTCGACAAGTCAATAGATACACAATTCTGGTCAAAATTGTCCAAAAGTTTTGTCCAATATAATATCAAATATTTGCACTTGCCCAAAAATTTCATCTTTAGAACAATCCATACATATACCTCAGAATAATAATAGAGCAAGTTTGAATAAAAAGCGTAAAAAGAAATCGTTTTTATTGAAAAACACCGTAAATAGTTTACGTGTTTTTCAATAAAAATATACTTCTTTACGCTTTTCAAAATCATTTATTATTTTTTATTTTTTTTCCTCATAATTTTGGAAAAAAATAATAATAATAACGTCCGGTACATTTGTACCGGATGCCCCCCAACCCAACCCAACCCAACCCAACCCAACCCAATCCAATACTACCACCCTTTTAAAGTATAAGATCAGTTTTTAAAAACTTTTTAAAAGTTAATTTGAAATATTCTTATACTTAAAATTGTCATGAATTTATTTGATTTATGTCAATACAATTATAAATATCATAAACAACTTAAAAAGTAATACTTATGGAAAACAATTTAAACTAAAACCGATCCAAAAACGGTCGAACCGTATCGAACCGACTTGTTTTCATCCGAATTGTTGGCCTCGCCAGTGCGGTTTTGGTGTAAAAAAATTTAAACTAGGATCAGTGTGGTATAATTTTGGTATTTGCCTCTAAACTACCGGTGCATCGCACCGCATTGCGCCGCTTCTTGAACTGGTGGTGCACCAGTCCTTTATAAGCCGCACTATACATATATAGTTGTTTATTCTAATTATATCTCGATATTGTATAGTGTTATTATTCTTATATAATATTATATATAATATTAAATAAAAGTATTCAACTTTTCTTATAATTACTATTCAGTAAATGGTTAAATTGATAAAAAGTTAAAGTTAAGGGTGATATATGAATTTTTTTCAAAAATACGCAAGTGGTTATAAAATATTCATTGTTTTTGGGGAATATTCGTTTGGTCATGGAATATTCTTTTTGTTTGTGAATATTAATTGCGGCGCCAAGAACTATTTTGTGGGCCCTATAATGTAATAACTGTCGGTTGAAGAAAACGATAAAGGGAGTTTTATAAATAACAGTGTAGTTATTCTTCATTAACAATTTGTTGGAATACCCGGTGGTTAAAATACGATGTCTACGCTGTTGTTGACGAAGAATATTACCAGTATTGCACCAATTATTGATTCTTACGTAAGAAGGCACTACTCAATAATTGTTATAGTAGTTCTTATTCAAGATTTTATTTTATTGATTCAATAATTCTTTGCGTTGATATTTTATATTATTGTTGTTTCAATAATTGTCACTACACAAAGATTTTCCATTATCGAAGTAATAATTCATATTATCTGAATAATATTATTAGATAACATTATTGGCAATGTCTATAAAGTTCTGTCTAAGAAGAGGTTTGGTCACCTAATTGCGCGCCAGTAAGGAGAAATTCTTATTGGAAAGCCCCCTATTTCCTGAAAACTGCCTGGTTGTCATTATTGTGATTCTGTAATATTATTTGTGAATAATTAATTATTGATTTATATGATGAGGAAAATATTCATTTTATGTGGATATAAATGGAGAAAATTTTTAAAGTGACAATTGTTGAAAATTGATATTTTATCTTTTCTGATAAAATAATATTTTATTATTATAATATAATAATTGTGATATTTTTACAATGAATGTGGGATATATGAGTATATGAGGAGAAAGAGTATTTTTGTTGCAAAAGTTGTTTAAAACATGTTAAACATGTTGGTGGACCCATTTCTTGACTGAAATTTGATTATAGCCGGTAAAATGGTCCGTATGTGGATTTCGGTCGATTTTTGTTTGAAATTTGGAAAAACTTTCTTCTGCAAAGTTGTAGAGAATTGAATTTCCTACAAAAAATCGCGAGATTCGAATTTTCTGATAAAAGGACTATTTATTATGAATTATTGAAGTTCCGGATTAATTAATTATTATTATTTGGAGTTTTAAATAAATTAAATGAGAAAAACATTTTTAGTACTTGTTGGTGAGGTGTGGCTGATATTTGGACAAAATAAGTGTGCGTAGGAAGTTAAGAGAAAATATATTATTATTATATTAAATTTTCTACTTTGGTGTTCTAAGCAATTTCCTATAAATATGGTGCTTAGGTTAGAATTGAAAAACACACCAGAAACTGAAGTTTTCTCTCTATTTCTCTCTCTATAATATCGAGCGTATTTTTGTGAGTATTTTAGTACTTTGAGTATTGCTATATCTGGTGCTGAGTTAGATTCGTTATATCCGACATTCTAGTACTGCTCTTTTGAGGTAAGGGATAGTAAGGGATGGTAAGTTGTAAGACCCCAGCTTTTATAAATAAAGATGAATTTTCTATAAATATTATTTTTGAATATTATGGAATAAATTTGATATAATGTTATAGTTGTGGGTAATATTTATAAATTTTGCAAAGTAAGCAAGTTGTTATAAAATATTAGTTTGGTCTGGGAATATTCTTTTTGTTTGGGGAATATTCGCATGACGACTACTCAATCATTAATGGACCCCATTAACGGAAGTATTGTCGTAGTTAGAAAGCACACAAAATTATCTTTCTATAAAAATAACGGGGAGGTGTTACGATTAAAAGCGTTGAACTACCCGGTGGTAAAAATACAATGAATACGGCGTGGTTGCGTAGTAGCACATGGTATTGATTATTGATGCTTACGTGAGAAGTCACTTAGCTATACTCAATTATTACTACAATAATTCTTTGCATCATATCTCTTATATTATTGATTCAATTATTGTCACAAAGATCATCTCAGATAATATGTTATATTATTAATTGAGACGACAAGTTATAAATGATTAATAATTATTGAAAGATTAAAAATGTGTTGATTAAAAATAAAATAATTTGTGGTAATATTTATTCAATCCTTGATGTATATAAAGAGTCTCATTATGAGACGTTTGTGGTAAGTTTGATTATTTTATGGGGGCCCATATGTCATCATCTAAGAGTTTCTTCATCGATAGTAATTACCTTTGTGAATAGTAATTACCTTTATGAATAGTAATTACCTTCGTCGATAGTATTTACCTTCGTCGATAGTAATTACCTTCTTGATAGTATTTACCTTCGTTCGATAGTATTTACCTTCGTCGATAGTAATTACCTTCGTCGATAGTAATTACCCCTTCATGAAATAAGTAGTTGTCCCTTCATATTACCAAGAGTTAACTCGCCTTCTGATTGTTCCAAAGGTTAATTAACCCTTCATGAATAGTAGTTGTCTCTTCATATTACCAAGAGTCATTTTGACCCTTCATTAAGACCAAGAGCCACCCTCGGTTTTTCTATAAATAGAAAGCTCATTCCTTCATTATTTCTTACGAATTCATTGAAACTAGAGAGAGAAACTATAGAGAGAAAGAAGAAAAGTATTCTAACTACTTCACTTTTCGAATATTCGATTCTTCTAAGGTAGGGAATATTATTTGTTGTACTCGTAAAGGTGTTATTCTTTCTTATTCATGAAGAAGAACTGTTGTTATTCCATTGCTTATCATTCTATTGGAATAACTTTGTATCTGCTGATTTACCCTATACTTGGTGACATTCTTCTATTATTACATTGGAACATCCTATCTGCGTGTTTTACACAGGACACCGGTTAAAATCTTTATTATTATTACATTGGAACATCCATCTGCATGTATTTTACGCCGGACTGGTTTCGTTATTTATTATTCTGTTGGAATAACCTGCCTGTGCGGTCTATCGTATGCATGGTGATTTCTTTTGTTATTCCATTCTTTATCCTTGATATTTGCGTTTCATTTAGTATCTTTTCATAGAAATATTCTTCTGATCATTCTTGAATTTTACTCTACAAAATAGTATCATGTTGACAATTTGAACGTTAATAATTCCTGGATAAAATAATTCTTTAACTTGTTTAATTGAATTCTTATATCATTGTCATCATCCTCATGTTTATATTATGTTTAAAGTCATCTACATGGCACTCAGAGTGCATAAATGGACTTGGTATGATTATGACCGAGAGACTATTCGGTTATAATCATGGTAAGTAATGTTACAAATGATGTGATAAAAATCCTCGATTAGTAGTAGTGCATTGATGGACGATTGTTGGCATGATCATGACCATTAATGAATACACAACTATTCTTGGCCCGTAGTGCATAAATAATTGTGGTCGTGATACTAAAGAATATCATTGGTAGTAGTAGTGCGGGGGTGATTCGATGATGTGGAATATTTATTAAAAGTTCGAGTCTCAAATTTATAACAAAGTGATGAAAAACCTTTTAAATCATAAAAGATAGTAGATTTTATTTTCTTCTTGAATCTTTTAATGGATTCTTTGGTTCCGGCCAGTAGTTAAACTTGATGTTTATTATATTTTATCGGTTTAACATCATTTGTAGAAGCTAATGATAATTTATTCGCATTATCTTAGTCATAATATTTCTTCTTGAGCTAGTTGAGCTCACCCTTTCTTTCACTTTATTCTCTTGAGAAATGAGAATATAGTTTGAGACGAGTCGGGGAATGGAGTAATGGTCCGAGAGGATAGCATTAGTAGTCCTCACTATTCTGTGAAATAGTGTGATAATAATTGTAATGAAGACTCCTTTTGAGTTTGTATAATATCTAGTAGACAATATTTGTATTCAAACTCACAGTTTATGTCGTATTGTACACGACAGTTATATTAGTAAGTTGGATTTAAATTCTGTACCATGTATCTGACTACCCAAGATGGGTGATGTATACCTAATTTTGGGGGCGTCACATAAGTGATTTTAAGGGATTATAAGGGAGATTATTTTCTTCATAAATGATATTATTTCTTCAATATCATTATGCCAAAATATTGGTTTGAATTTTTATCAAATTTGGAACTTTTTCATGTCGGGGTTACTATTCATGAGTTATTATTCACGAGTTTCTATTCATGAGTTACTATTCATGAGTTACTATTCACGAGTTACTATTCATGATTTACTATTCATGAGTTACTATTCACGACGGGTTACTATTCATGAGTTACTATTTATGAGTTACTATTCACGGGTACTATTCACTACAAAATTGGTTTCTTTTTCTAACCAAATTATAGTTGGTTTATGAATATTACTCTGGAGATTAAATCTATATGTTGATTATATTGATTTTATTATCATATATAACATTTTTATAACCTAGATGTTGAAATTTTCTTTCACTAGAGTGTAAAGATGGGTAGATTATTGGTATGATCATAACTAGGGTTCTCTTTGGCCAGTAGTGAAAAGTTGAATTGTGACTGGTATGATCATAACCATTGAATTTATAATTGAATATCTTTAGCTTAAGTGCAAAGGTGAATTGATCAACATGGTTATAATTATTGTTTATATAAATTCTGAAATGATTATATATTTCATTGAGATATGAATATCTTTGGCAAAGATGACTTATTGATGAATATCTTTGGCCCGCATTGCAAAGATGAATGATTTTTGATGAATATCTTTGGCATGTAGTGCAAAGATGACTTGTTGATGAATATCTTTGACCGTAGTGCAAATATGAATTTATTAGTAGGATTATGAACATGAACTGTGATTTGGTATAACCATGATCTTTGATGTTTCAGGTGATGAAAATTAAATTTGTCCTGGATGAGGAAAGGAATTTAGAATTACAATTACGATTATGAGTTATACACGTGATTGTGGACAGGAATTGTTGATTAATGTTACAGGGATAAAACATTGTTGGTGGACTTTTAACGTGGAGAAGATAATAGACTTTATAGGAATTATTGATGAATATCTTTTGCTCGTAATGCAAAGATGACCTGTTGTTGAATATCTTTAGCCTGTAGTGCAAAGATGAATTATTGATGAATATCTTTGGCTCGTAATGCAAAGATGACTTTTGTTGTTGAATATCTTTAGCTTTGTAGTGTAAAGATGAATCGTTGATGAATATCTTTGGCCCGTGGTGCAAAGATGAATTTATTAGTATGATTATGAGCGAGGCTGTGATTTGGTATAATCATGATATTTGATGTTTTAGGTAAAGACGGTGATGAAAATTATCTTCGTCCCGGATGAGAAGAGAATTTAAAATCACAATTATGCTTATGAGTTATTCATATGATTGTGGAAAGGAACTGTTGATTGATGTTACAGGGATAAAATATTGTTGGTGGACTTTTAACGTGGAGAAGACAATAGACTTTATAGTCTATTTGACTCTTTTAATGGATTGTTCGTTCCGCTGCAACTATGGTTGAAAAGTTTTATCATCTACCATATGTTCTAAATCTCTGATTTATTACTGTTGAAGGCTATTGATAATTTATTTATCTTTAGTCATGATATTCTTTACTAAGCTAGTTGTGCTCACCTTTTTTGCTTCACAATTCCTTTCAGGTAATAAAAGTGTAGCTGGGACAAGCGGGGAATAACAAGGGAATAGAATTCATTGGTCTATAGATGTTGAGGGTGAGGTGAATTTAACTTGGAAGGGTGTTTTGCCACTATCATACACGATGTCTAATGACATTCAACCTCGTGTCATCATAAGACAGGGTTGTACTCATCCACTTGCTGAATATATTTACAAGCACTACCTATATAATCTTGGTGTTTGTTTGGAGTATAATTCCCAATTAGAGACAGTGAAGATAATGATATGTCAAGAGAAGACTCACCATTGGGAAGAATATGATAGTAATCTTCTCATTTTTTTGGGGTCTATTGGGTCAACCAAGGATAATTTTGTGGCCATATGATATCTATCATAACCTAGACGCATGGTCTCCCATGTACGAAGGTTTCCTTGAGCACTTCCCAAAGATTTTAATTTCTAAAACAGTTTTTGAATGTACCTTTATGTAAGGTGTCATGGTGACGTGCTATCCAAGTTGGTGTCCAGAGTCATAGTTGGTATATTTTAGTATCAAAACTCATAACAAATGTGTTGTTGTATTTTACACGACAATTGTTGTAATAAAATTGTGGTTGTTTTCTGTACCATGTATTTGGCGACTCAGAATGGGTTGGATGGAATGGACCTATTTTGGGGTCGTCACAATTCTGCTACTTCACTATTGCAATATTCAGTCTTCTACTAACGTAAGGGGTATTATTTCTTTTGTATTCATAAGGAATACTATTTTTCGTATTCATCCTTTAATATGTTGGAATAACCTTTCTACGCGGATTATGTACTGCATGACAGATGAAAATCTATTTACAGTTTCATATATTATTTCGTTTCATATTCTTAAATCTAAACTTACTATGGTAAGTATTGCTTCTATAATCCCTGAAATTAGGAGAATATCCTTGAGTTTTGCGCTTCATCCAGTATCGTTTCATTAAAATATTGATATGAACTTTCTTATTAAATATCAATATTTTTCCAAGGGTACTATTCACGGGTTACTATTCACTCGAGTACTATTCACTCGGGGATTCAGGGTATGTACTTTTTATGCCAGGGTTACTATTCACCCGAGTACTATTCACTCTAGTATTATTCACTCAGGGATTTGGGGTACTTTTCATGTCGAGGTATTATTCACGAAGTACTATTCACCCAAAAAATTTATTTCTTTTATGTCCAAATTATTTTTGATATATGAATATTATTCTTGAATTTTACTCCACAAAGCAGTATTATGTTGACAATTTGGACATTATTGAATTCTAGATAAATTAAATTATAAATTTTTAAAATTTATCCTTTGCTTTCAGTTAATTAAATTCTTATATCATTGTCATCATCATCATACTTATATTGTGATGAAAGTCATCTTTGGCCCGTAGTGCATAGATGGATTATTGATTGGTATGATTATGACCAGGGATAATTCGGTATGATCACGACCATTGATGATTATATGAATATTCTTGGCCCGTAGTGCAGGAATAATTTGTGTATGTGATACTAATGAATATCATTGGCCCGTAGTGCAGTGATGATTTGATGATGTGATTTATTTATTAAGATAAGTCTCAGCGATAAAATTGATGATACACTGTTTAAATCATAGAAGATAGTAGATATCATGCTCTACTTGACTCTTCTAATGGATTGTTTATTCCGCTGCAGTTAAACTTGACGTCTATTGTATTTTATCAGTTTAACAATGTTGAAGGCTAACGATAATTTATTCTGCATTATCTTAGTCATAATATTTCTTACTTGGCTAGTCGAGCTCACCCTTTTGCTTTCATTGTTCTCTTCAGGAAATGAAAATGTAGCCGGGACTAGTCAGGGAACGAAGTGATGGTCCGAGATGGTTGTTTTAGTAGTCCTCGCTATTTAGTGTGATAATAAATATAATTAGGATTGGATTTGAGTTTGGATATTGTCTATGAGACAATATTCGTGTAAAAACTCTCAGCTCATGTTGTATAATTAATTAGTTTGTATTTGTATTTAGTACCATGTATTTGGCGACCCAAGATGGGTGATGTATACCTATTTTGGGGGTGTCACAAAAGTCGTAAAAATACAATTCACGCTAAAAACGCAACTTTGTTTTTTTAACTTTTCGAAGAACGACATAACATTTATTCGGGAAATAGGGATCGGTGGTGAAATTGGATTTTTGAAAATCGAAAGTCAGTTTTTCGGTTAACCGAGCGTGTTACAAAAACGTAACCAAAAAAGTTAGAAAATTTAACTAAAAAGAAAATGATTAACCAAATTAATTTTGGACTAACAAAGCCTAGGGTTTGAAATGTCTTGGTTAGGGTTGGAATAAGTTTGGCTAGGGTTGAGCCAAGGATTTAGAAAGGCTAAGTTAGGGTTGAGTCTGGGTTTGAATAAATTGGCTTATTGTTGAGCCAAGGGTAAAGCAAAGTTATGACATAACTTGTCTTAGGGTTGAGCTATTGCTCAAGCCTTAGAGTTAAACCCTAAAGACTTGGTGTCAAAGCTAAGGAGTTAGATGATTATCGCATATGAGATAAAGGAAGAAAAAAAGAAGGTATTTTGGTCCTAACGTGGGCGGAAATATGCTACCTATATGGGAGAATTATGAGTCGTATTGCATGACTCACCTTATGTAAACAAGCCATTAATTGGTTGTCTCCCCCATTAAGTGATCATAACCAATATGTGTTGATTAAGTGCCTTGAGTTAGTTTAATTACGGTTTGATTAGGCTAACTCAAGGGGATGATTAGTAAGCTTTAAAAGATAAGGGAAAATACCTTAGAAGATTTAAGTTG
The DNA here is from genome assembly GCA_020205615.1 of Panax quinquefolius. Classification (NCBI taxonomy): domain Eukaryota; kingdom Viridiplantae; phylum Streptophyta; class Magnoliopsida; order Apiales; family Araliaceae; genus Panax; species Panax quinquefolius. The sequence goes on along the minus strand of CM035172.1, from coordinate 134,105,275 downwards.
GGCGACCAACTTATAATAAATGGAAACTAGCTTTTATATAAACAAAACTAAAGTATCATCTCTTTCACTTTCACCAACATTGGCTAAATGTTAGAGATAAAAGAGAGAAAGCAAGAGAAGAAGCTTGAGAGCTTGAAAAAAGACAGAGAGAGGGTTGGATTTGTGAAGAGCAAATGAGGGTTTAGAGCTAGCTTGGAACAAGCAAAGTTAAAAAGAAGAATAAGAAATACGAGGTAAATCTTAAATCATCAAACTCTTCATCTTTTTTTAATTTATTTTCTTTTCTTTGAGTTTGTAGTTGTTGGTGGTTGTTGATAATGGAAGATCGTGATGGATCTTGAAGTTATAAGGGGGATATAAAGGAGTAAACCTTGTTAAAAAAACCTTAAATATGTATGCTATGTGAACCAAAAATGAAAAATAGAAACCTATGCGTAAAAGAGTAAAAGAATGAAAGAACGGTATAATAGTGAACTAGGGGCTTTTTTGGGACACTATTTGTGTGGGGTTCCAAATGTAAAAATTAAGTTCTAGGATGTTTTGTTATGCTCCTATGAGTTACGAAAACCACCCAATTAAAACAGAAGCAAAAGCTTGTGTAACGAAGTCATGACGATTTTTTTCGTAAAACTAGTTAAAAATCAAAAGGCCTTGTGTGACCCTAGGATTTCGAACAAATTTATGTTCCAATTGGGAAAAAATTTCTATTTGGGGGGGGGGGTTATGTAGTACGTTAAGTAAGGAGTCTGTAGACGTAAGAATGACCTCATTTTGAGTCCAAAGGTGGGAGTTAAGCCCTTTAGAAGGAGGATAGTCAAATCTGCAAAAAATAGAAAGTTAGTCATCAGGAGGTTTTTGGGGCCATTGTTTTGGCCTGAAATAAAAATAGGGTCTGGAAAAAATTTACTCCTTAGGGGATTTGTAGTAGATGTTACAAGGAAGAAAATGATGTGACAACAGACTAATTCTGACTTATAACGACCAAGTTATGAAGGTCGGAAGGAAGGGGTTAGAACAGTTAAATAAAGACATGTATGTTATGCAACGCCACACAACGTGGTGCATGTCAAAACACGTTAAGGGACGCCGAGCGACATGGTGCACGTCAAGGTGTGTTGGGTGACGTTGAGTGGCATCGTGTATGTCAGGAGTGTCACAAGCTGTTGGTTTTTGATTTTATGATGTTTTGAATGATGACTAATTTAAGTATATTAGACATGTGCATGGTTCATGGTTTGTTATAATATGATAATATAATATGCATGAATATTGGCAGTATATAATATTATATTATATGCATGGATTGTGGGTGGACATTATGGTTACATATAACAGTCCATATAAATATATATTGCATGATTGCTGTAATCTTATCTCAATTGATTGACAGGGAATGAATTTTGGTCAACTAATTAGTTGATTCAAATTAATTTGTTCTAGAAGCTTCAAAAGGTATATTGTAACGCCCCCAAAATAGGTCCATTCCATCCAACCCATTCTGAGTCGCCAAATATATGGTACGAAAAACAACTATAACTTTATTACAACAATTGTCGTGCAAAATACAACAACGCATATCTTTGTGAGTTTGGATACAAATATATACCAACTCAGATGTACGTCACAATGACACCTTACATAAAAAGGTATAGTCAAAAAACTGTTTTAGAAATTAGAATCTTTGGGAAGTGCTCAAGGAAACCTTCGTTACATGGGAGGCCATGCTTTTAGGTTATGGTAGATATCATATGGCCACAGAATTATCCTTGGTTGACCCAATAGACCCCAAAGAAAAAGCGAGAAGATTACTATCATATTCTTCCCAATGGTGAGTCTTCTCTTGACATATCATTATCTCCACTTGTCTCTAATTAGGTATTATACTCCAAACAAACACCAAGATTATATAGGTAGTGCTTATAAATATACTCGACAGAGTGGATGAGCACAACCATGTCTTATGATAACACGAGTTTGTATGTCATTAGACATCTTGTATGATAGTGACAAAACACCCTTCCAAAGTTGGGTTACCTCACCCTATTTAATTCACCAAAAATAACTATTAAATGATGTATAAAATACAACACACTAAAGTCCTCAATAAAATTATTTTCATACTCTTTAGGGAGAACCTCAACAACTATAGACCACCGCTTACATTCCTTGTTATCCCCATCCAACCCAAATACACTTTTATTACACGAAAGGAATTGTGAAACAAAAAGGGTGAGCACAACTAGCTCGATAAAGAATATTATAACTAAAGATACATAAATTACCAATAGTCTTCATCAATAATAAATCGAGATTTAGAACATATGGTAGATAAAAACTTTTCAACCATAGTTGCGTGAGACGAAGCGATCCATTAAAAAAGAGTCAAATAGACTATAAAGTCTATTGTCTTCTCCACGTTAAAAGTCCACCAACAATATTTTATCCTGTAACATCAATCAACAGCCTTTCCACAATCATATGAATAACTCATAATCATAATTGTGATTTTAAATTCTCTTCTCATCCGGAACGAAGATAATTTTCATCACCGTCTTTACCTAAAACATCAAATATCATGATTATACCAAATCACAGGTTCCTCGCTCATAATCATACTAATAAATTCATCTTTGCACCACGGGCCAAAGATATTCATCAACAGATTCATCTTTACACTACAAAAGCAAAGATATTCAACAACAGTCATCTTTGCATTACGAGCCAAAGATATTCATCAATAATTCATCTTTTGCTTACAAAGCAAAGATATTCAATAACAGTCATCTTTGCATTACGAGCAAAAGATATTCATCAATAATTCATCTTTGCACTACTGAGCTAAGATATTCATCAACAAGTCATCTTTCACACTACTGAGCCAAAGATATTCATATATCAAAGAAATACATAATCATTTCGAAGTTATATAACAATAATTATAACCATGTTGATCGATTCACCTTTGCACTTAAGCTAAAAATATTCAATTGTAAATTCAATGGTCATGATCATACCAAATAACAATTCAACTTTTGCACTACATCGCCAAAGAGAACCTATAGTCACGATCATACCAATAATCTACCCATCTTTACACTTAAGTCAAAGAGAAATATTATCATTAGGGTTATAAGAATGTTATATAAAAATAATATAATCAAAATATGGTTTTAATTTCAAGAGTAAGATTCATAAATCAATGATAATTTGGTCAAAGAAGAAACCAATTTGTAAGTGAATAGTACCCGTGTTAAATACATAAGACCGTGATACGTCGTATAAGTAACCTCGACCGAAAAGATAAAGTTTCATAATAAAATTCATATCCATATTTATAACACCTTAATCCAAATATTATAAATCACTTAGAAATCTCATAATCTAATATTATTAATATTACAATAATATTTTAATCATTTCTAAAACTTATAAACAATTTAATTAAATTATTTACACTTTACTAATTAATGCATTTAATCATCATAAAATGCCAAACTCATAAGATTTCATCACCAATAACCAAAACCCTCATCAAAAATCTGCATATACCTCATATATGATTCTCAAGCCATAAAATCATATTTTCCAATTTTCTTACTTTACATAACATATTTAATTCATTTACTCATAACTAGAATATTTTCATGAAAAATACCAAATCAGTTCCAAAAATATTTCTTTTCTGAGATTTAGCATAACATAGTCCCATATTGAACATATATTTTTTTCAAAATTTTAAAAATTCATTTACTATTTTTCATATGGCCAAAACCACCGAATATTTAAACATTTATCATAAATTATAATTTTATCCAAATATTCTGAAATTTACACGGTATACTGATATTATATAGATGTACTCCCAATAAAAATTTCATCAATTTTGGAGTTAATCACAAGGAGTTATAAATAGTTACTTTTAAAATAGTCTTTTCTCATAAAATCCATAACTCTAATCTATACATCCAAAATCGCCATTTTGGACACACTTTACAAAACTCATCAAAATATCATTTCAAATTTTTCCAGAATTTTTGAAGGTTCAAAAAAATTTCGAAACTAAAAACATAATAACCCTTAAAATCCCTTAAAATCCCTTACCTCAAAAGAGCAGTACTTCTAATTAGAATAACGCTGAACGAACTTGCACCGTATAGCAACACTCAAAGTATACTCAAAATACTCACAAGAATACGCTCGATAATATAGAGAGAGAAAACTTCAGTTTACGGTGTGATTTTAATTCTAACCTAAGCACCCTATTTATAGGAAAATGCTTAGAACACCAAAGCGTAAAATTTATTAAATATTATTATATTTTTCCAAAACTTCATACGCATGTTTTACCATCTGAACTCAGCCCCTATCACATGTTAAATGAGGAAAACAAAATGAAAAACACGTTTTTGTAAATAAAAATAATTAAAACTTTCAAAAATCAATTATTTCGGAACTTCAGAACTTCAATAATTCATAATAAATAGCCCTTTTATCAGAAAATTCAAATCTCGCGAGTTTTTATAGGAAATTCAATTCTCTACAACTTTACAGAAGAAATATTTTCCAAATTCCAAACAAAAATTGACCAGAATCCACAAACGGGTGATTTTATAGGCTATAATCAAATTTCGGTCAATAATTGTGTCCACCAACACACAAAATATGTGTTAAACATTTATTACCACAAAAATACTCTTCCTCCTCATATACTCATATATCCCACATTCATTATAAAAATATCACCGTTAAATATTATTAAAATAATATATTTAAATAAATTATTTTATCAGAAAAAGATAAAATATTAATTTTCAACAATTGTCACATTAAAAATTTTCTCCATCTATGTCCACATAAAATAAATATTTTCCTCATCATAAAAATCAATAATTAATTATACACAAATAATATTACATAATCATAATATTGACAACCAAGCAGTTCCTAGGAAAGAGGGGGCTTTCCAATAAGGATCTCTCCTTCTTGGTAGCCTTGATTAGGTGACCAAACCTCTCCTTAGACAAAACTTTCTAGACATTGCCAATAATGTTATCCAATAATATTATTCAGATAATATGAATTATTGCTCGATAAAGGAAAATACTTGTGTAATGACAATTCTTGAAACAACAGTAATATAAAATATCAACGCAGCAATTATTGAATCAATAAAATATAATATTGAATAGTAATTCTTCGTAACAATTATTGAGTAGTGCTTTCTTACGTAAGAATCAATAATTCAAAATACCGCGGCAATACCGTGTTCTCACTCACGCAACAACGTAGTTTACTTTACTTTACCCACCGGGTATTCCAACAATGATGTTAAAGGTAACAATTACATCATTATTTATAAAAACTCCCTTTTGTCGCTTTTCTTCATCCGACAGCTTATTACATTATGGGGCCCTGAAATGGTCGCGCTTGGTCAGTATTTAATATTCCCAAGCGTAAAGAATATTCCACGACCAAACGAATATTCCCCACAATAATGAGTATTTTATAACCACTTGCTTATTTTGAAAAAATTATATATATCACCCTTAACTTTAACTTTTATCAATTTAACCATTTCTTTGAATAGTAATTATAAGAAAAATTGAATACTTTTATTTCATAAAATTCGGGGCCTTACAATCTCCCCTCCTTATGAAATTTCGTCCCCGAAATTTACGTACCTGGTATTTCAAAGAGTTGAGAATACCTTGCTTTCATTTCAGATTCTATCTCCCCTGTCATCATGATTTCTCCATTGCTCATCTCATGTATTTTAGATATCATTCTAGAATACAGCTTCAAAACAAGGGTTAATTTAACAAATTAACATATCACATAATATCCCGATATTATGACTGACCAACAAATAAGCTTAGGTAGGACACACTAGCGAAGGATTTACTCATCTCTCCCCTCCTAGTTCTAATCCCGATCTCCGCCAGAGATCATATCCTAAGCTCGATACCAAATGTAACTCTGGACACCAACTTGTGTCAGCACCTCACATTGATACCTATTAGTTTGCCACCGCAGAACGGCGTCCCCTACGGAGAGTCTGGCTTCGGTGCATCCCCCATCAACAGGAAGTCACCAGCGAGAGGCTCGGGGCTCTTTACTTATAGCTCGATACAAATGTAATGCCCCAAAATAGGTCCATTCCATTCAACCCATTCTCGAGTCGCCAAATATATGTTACGAAAAACAACTACAACTTTATTACAACAATTGTGTCGCAAAATACAACAACACATATCTTTGTGAGTTTGGATACAAATATATACCAATCAGATGCACGTCACAATGACACCTTACATAAAGGTATAGTCAAAATTATTTTAGAAATTAGAATCTTTGGGAAGTGCTCAAGGAAACCTTCGTATGGGAGGCCATGCTTTTAGGTTATGGTAGATATCATATGGCCACGTAATTATCCTTGGTTGACCTAATAGACCCCAAAGAAAAACGAGAAGATTACTATCATATTCTTCCCAATGGTGAGTCTTCTCTTGACATATCATTATCTCCACTGTCTCTAATTGGGTATTATACTCCAAACAAACACCAAGATTATATAGGTAGTGCTTGTAAATATACTCAAAGAAGTGGATGAGCACAACCATGTCTTATGATAACACGAAGTTTGTATGTCATTAGACATCTTGTATGATAGTGACAAAACACCCTTCCAAAGTTGGGTTCGCCCACCCTATTTAATTCACCAAAAAATAACTATTAAATGATGTATAAAATACAACACACTAAAGTCCTCAATAAAATTATTTCCATACTCTTTGGGGAGAACCTCAACAACTATAGACCACCGCTTATTCCTTGTTATCCCCGGCCAACTCATTACACTTTTATTACACGAAAGGAATTGTGAAACAAAAGGGTGAGCCAACTAGCTCACTAAAGAATATTTGATTCGGATGTATATTGATTGATGTTACAGGATAAAAGATGAGCGATGAACTTTTAAATTCATACATAGAAGATAGTAGTTGCATTCTCTACTTAACTCTTCTAATGAATTATTATTTCATTGCGAATATTGATTTAAAACTTGTTGTCTATTGTATTCTATTAGATTTTTCCTGTTGAAGACTAATGATAATTTGTTGTATATTATCTTAGTCATAATATTCTTTATCGGGCTAGTTGAGCTCACCCTTTTCCTTTTTGTTCCATTTTTCTTCTCGGGAGGCGAGAATATAGCGAGTGTACTTAGTCTGGGTATGGAATGAAGGTTCTAGAAAGAGTTGTTTAGTATTCCTCACCATTTTTGTAAAATAATGTATCAATAAATGTGATGAGGATTTATTTGAGTATAGATATTGTCTAGAAGATAATATTTGTATTCAAACTCACGCTTTCTTGTTGTAATAATAAAGTTGTAGTTGTTTACATACCATGTATTGACAACTCGTAATGGGTGATGTATACCTATTTTGGGGGCGTCACGGTTGGTATCGAGATTAGGGATATGATCTCCAAGTGAGATCGGGGAATAGAACTAGGAGGGAGAGACGAGTAAATCCTTCGCTAGTGTGTCCTACCTAAGCTTATTTGTTAGTTGTTCAAGATATAAGGATATTATGTGATATATTGATTTCCTTAATTAACCCTTGTTTTATGATGATTGAGAATGTCGACCGAGAATATTAACAATGGAAATGAGACTGTGGAGACGCGCGTGTACTCACCAACGAGGAGAACGTGCAACAGTCGGCAATGTTCCTCCCATGAACAACACCACTAAGCGAGATGATGAACGAGGGATGTTTAGAAGCTTTTTGCGATTCATGCAAAATCGATTTGCGAGACTTCGTGTTCAAAATATAGGAGGAAATGATAGCAATTCACGGGTTGTCACAAAACAAGCGCTTCAAAGAGTTGGGACCACCGTAATTTAAGGGAAAGCCGATCCGATCATGGCGGAAACATGGGTCAAGCAAATTACCAAGATATTCGATGTCTTGGGATGCGGAGAATAGAAGGTTCCATTCGCCACCTTTATGTTCCGTGGCGAAAAGGCATCTCTTGGTGGGAGTCTCATGAAGCGTACCCATCCAAACGCACTTTCAAAGATGTCTTGGGAGACGTTTTAGAAACTATTTAATGACAAATACTTTCCCGAAAGTGTTCATTAAGTCATATGAAGAAAGTGGAGTTCATCGATTAGAACAAAACAACATGACGGTGTCTCAAAGACAAGGCAAAGTTTGCGAGTTATCCGTGTTTGCACCTCATTTGGTGGAGAATGAGGAACGATGACGCGGATGTGAGACCCCAGATTTTATAAATAAAGATTTAAATTTCTCGAAATATTTTTTTGAATATTAAGGTGTGGATTTGAGATAATGTTATAGTTGGGGTAGTATTTGAAAATTTTTCAAAGTATGCAAGTTGTTATATAATATTCGATTGGTTAGGGGAATATTCGATTTACCGATACATAATCATTGGTGGACCCATTAATGTAAGAACCTGTCGTAGTTAGAAAAACGACAAAAATATTTTATGAAAATAACTCATGGAGGTTTTACCGTTGATATCGTTGAACTACCCGGTAGTAAAAAGTACAAGAATATGTCTGCTGCGGGTTGCATAAGAAGACACCTGAGATTGATTATCGATGCTTACGCAAGAAGTCACTCAGCTTATACTTGCATTATTACTACACATGAATTCACGCATCATATCTCTCATATTATCGATTCAATTATTGTCACAAAGATATCATGTGCATAATATGTTATTTTATTAAATCAATAATTGAGACGACAAAGTTATTCACATTATTAAATTGCAATATTTACAATGTCTAGAAGTTCATCGAGGAGAGGTTTGGTCACCTAATCATGCGCCATGATAGGGAGAAATCCTTATTGAAAGCCCCTCTTTCCTAGGAATGACCTGGTTGTTAAATATTGTGAGTTATGATATTAATGATGGATAAGTTCGTGTTGATTAAAGATGAATTTGATAGTTCCATTATGTTGAAATTATTTGTGTTAAACATTTATTTCGATGGTAATTGATGTCTGGAGGTTATATTGTTCAATCTTGTATTCGAGGCAATTTTTGTCGGAATTACTATTCACGAGTTACTATTCATGGTTTACTATTCACCGAAATTACTATTCACTCTAGTATTGTTCACTCGAGTATTTGGGACATTTTTGTGTCGGAGTTACTATTCATGAGTTACTATTCACGGTTTACTATTCACCAAAATTACTATTCACTCTAGTATTGTTCACTCGAGTATTTGGGACATTTTTTGTGTCGGAGTTACTATTCATGAGTTACTATTCACGAGTTACTATTCATGAGTTACTATTCACGAGCTACTATTCATGTGCTAATTTTTCAGTCCATTGGATGAAATTATAATAGTAAAATCAATAAGGATCGTTGATTTAAGATTTTAATAAGTAATCTTGTCCCTTCTAGATTACCAAGAGTTACCCTTCACAAATAGTAGTTGTCTCTTCGATATTACCAAGAGTCATTTTGACCTTCTTCATTAAGACCAAGAGCCACTTTCGCTTTTAAATAAATAAAGCTCATTCTTCTTCATTTCTCACCAATTCACCAAAGCTTTAGAGCCATTATTATAGAGAGAAATTATAGAGAGAAGTTATAGAGAGAAAATCTATAGAGAGAAAGAAGAAGAAAGTTTGCTTCCCTACTACTCCTATATCCAGCTTTCTTTCAAAGGTAGGGAATATTATTTGTTGTACCCGTAAGGGTGTTATTCTTTTTATTCATGAAGAGAACTTTTGTTATTCCATTCTTTATTATTTTGTTGAATAACTCGTAAAAGTGGCATACCCTATACATAACTTGTATATGCTGATATACCCTATACTTGGTGAAATCCTTATGTTATTCCATTCTTATTTATTCTCATTGGAATAACTCAGATAATGTGGTTTACCCTATACTTGGTGACATTCTTCTATTATTCTCGTCTTTATTATTACATTGAACATCCTGCTCATGTGTTTTACACCTAACCGGTTCCGTTCTTTATTATTATTCTGGAACATCCTCATCATGTGTTTTTTACACCTACCGGTTCCGCCTTTATCATTCATTGGAATATCCTATCTCAAGTGTTTTACACCGGATCCGGTTCCATCTTTATTATTCTGTTGGAACATCCCGCTTGCGTGTGTTTCAATTTCACCTCGACCGGTTCCGTTATTATTATTCTCATTGAATAACTCGCCTATGCAAAGTCTGCATGCACGGTGAATTCTTTTGTTATTCCATTCTTTATTATACCCATTAAGTAAAACTTTGACTTCTATACTCCATGAAATTAGAGGAATATCATTGATATTTGCGTTTCATCCAAAGATCCTTTCATGGAAATATTCTTCTCAAAGATTCTTGAATTTTACTCTACAAAGCGGTAGATTATGTCGATACTTGATGTTATCGGTTCCTAGATAAATTAATTCTTGAACTTGTTTTATTGAATGTCATTGTCATCATCCTCATGTTATATTATGTTATCTTTGGCTTACGTGCATAGATGAACTTAGTATGATTATGACCGAGGATCATTCTTCTATAATAATCACGGCTTGATATAAATGATGTGACAAAAGTCCTCGATATTCACAGTAATGCAAGTTGATGGATAGTTTTTGGTATGATTATGACTAGGAGTGATTCGGTATAGTCATGACCATTGATAATTTGATGAAAATCCTTGACCGTGGTACAGGGATGATTAGATATTGTGGTTTATTCATTAAAGCTGAGTCTCAGCTATAACAGTGATGAAAAACCTTTTATATCATAAAAGATAGTAGATTTTATTTTCTACTTGACTCTTTTAATGGATTGCTTATTCCGTTGCAGTTAAACTTGTTGTCTATTGTATTTTATCGCTTTAACATCACAAAGACTAACGATAATTTATTCTGCATTATCTTAGTCATAATATTTTTATCGGGCTAGTTGAGCTCACCCTTTCTTTCACTGTTCTCTTCAGGAAATGAGAATATAGCTGGGACGAGTCGGGGAACGGAGTAATGGTCCGTAGAGGATAGCATTAGTAGTCCTCACTATTCGTGAAATAGTGTGATAATAATTGTAATGAGGACTCCTTTTGAGTTTGTATAATATCTAGTAGACAATATTTGTATTCAAACTCACGCTTTATGTCGATTGTACCGATATAGTTATATTAGTAAGTTTGTATTTGAATTTATGTACAATGTAAGTGGCGACCCAAGATGGGTGACGATACCTAATTTTGGGGCGCCACGGATGTTTCGAGAGGTTTGAAACCCCTAAGATACCGACAATATCTCATTTCTCATAAATTTTCTCTCTATTCAGATGTTGTTAACAGGCTCAATTGTTAGAAATGAGATAACGAGTATGTTCAACCGAGGGACCATAACCAGGGATCGCATGTAGAGATAGCGGTCAATGTAATAATGATAACCAAATGAGAAAGAAACAGACGGACAAAAATGGTAACCACTCTGGTGGTAATCATGGCCATGAAAATAGAAGAAGCGAGTCGAGAGGAGATTTTAAAAGAGCAGATTTAACAACGACCATGTGAAGACGACGGTCTTGCTTAAGAATAACCGGTTCTAAGGGAGGAGAACGACCACCCATTATATCTTATAAATGCGGAAAGAGGGACATATCACCAAAACCGTCCCACAACAGCTCAAGGTATGCTATAATTGTGGAAAGGAAGGACATATCGCCGAGATTATGCAGTAGCAAAACCTAGTTCAATGGGGACGGTGACTCAAAAGATCGTCCCCGTAAAATTCAAAATCAACAGTTCTCGGAAGAAAGCGTTTGTTGTGATCGGCTATAATGCGAGGAACCCAAACGAGGTGATCACGGGTAAGCTATTTATAAATTCTTGTGAAGTTTATACCTTACTTGATACCGGTATACCCATTTATTTATCTCTCCCGCTTGTGCTCAACGCTTAAACTTGACTCGGAGAAATTAGACTTTGACCTATCTGTGGAAACTCCGTTAGGAGAAACTTTCATCACATCTACCGCTTTATAAATCCTGCTTTGATTCAAGTTGGCACCATCACCTTACCGTTGACCTTATCTCTTTAAAATACTTGCTTTTGATGTGATTTTAGGGATTGATTGGTTAACTACTCATCATGCCAAAATTGATTGTTTTCTTAAGGTTGTTAGTTTTCATATTCCTAACCAACCTGTTGTATGCAATTCAAGCAACTAAACCATTAAAATCAATCACCATCATATCTAATCATAAAGCTATTCGCTTATTGAAAAATGGATGTCAAGCTTTCTTAGCCCATGTTATGGATTTGAATAAAGACACGCCAAATTTGAATAATATTCCTGTTGTTATTGACTTTCCTAACGATTTCTGAAGAACTTCCCGCCTACCCCGAGCGTGAAGTTGAATTCTTTATCGATCTTGAACTCGTACAAAGCCCATTTCTAAAACCCCATATCGAATGGCTCCTATTGAACTTCGTGAGTTAAAGGTCTAACTACGTGAATTATTGGACATCGGTTTCATTCGTCCCTAAGACATCTCCTCGGGGTGCTCTTGTTTTATTCGTAGTAGAAGAAAGACGGGAGTATGCAACTTTGTATTGACTATCGGGAATTGAACCATGTTACCATCAAGAATAGGTATCCTCTACCTCGTATTGATGACTTGTTTGACCAACAGTAAGGGGCACAATTCTTTTCAAAATTGATCTTCGCTTACGGATATCATCACCAAAGATTAGAATCGAGGATATTCCAAAGATCGCCTTGAAACTCCTAGTATGGGCATTATGAATTCTTAGTCATGTCTTTCAAACTAACTAATGCTCCTACGGCTTTCATGGATATGATGAACCGAGTATTCAAGGAATATTTGGATCAGTTTGTTGTTGTCTTTATTGATGACATCCTTATATATTCCAAAAGTCGTGAAGATCATGAGCACCATTTGAAGCTGGTACTCCAAAGGCTTCGTGAAAATAAACTATATGCCAAATTGAAGAAATGCGAGTTCGGCAGGAAGTAGCATTCCTTGGCACGTGGTGTCGAAACATGGAGTATCTGCTGATCCGCCAAGATTGAAGCAATACAAAGTTGGAGCAACCGGTTGGTGACCAAAGTACGTAGTTTTTTGGGCTTAGCTGGTTATTATCGTAGATTCGTGGAAGGGTTTTCACGAATCGCAACTCCATTAACCCAGCTAACTCGGAAGGATACAAAATTCATTTGGAGCGAAGAATGCGAGAAGAGTTTCCAAGAGTTCAAGAGGAGACTCATTTCTAAGACTGTTTCTAACAATACCATCTGGTTCGGATGGATTTTTTATCTATAGCGATGCTTCAGGCAAAGGGTTAGGATGTGTTCTCATGCAACGAGGGAAAGTCATAGCCTATGCCTCGCGATAACTTAAAGAGTATGAGAGGAATTATCCTACTCATGATCTAGAGTTAGCGTGATCGCTTTCGCTTAAAGATATGGAGGCACTATCTATATGGGAGAAAGTGGAGATATATTCGCACCATAAAAGCCTTAAATATTTCTTCACTAAAAAGAACTCAACATCGCGGCAAATGACGTTGGCTAGAGCTATTGAAAGACTACGACCACACTATTCAATACCATCCCGAAAAGCGAACGTGGTAGGCCGACGCGTTGAGTAGAAGATCATATGCGAGGAACGAAAAGCGATGATGTCAAGTATACGACAGAGCCAACTTTAATAGAAAAAGTTAAGGTTACTCAAGCCACCGACCCTTGAAGCCGATGCGTATGAAGAAGAAAGTACAAGAAGGAGCTATTCCGGAAGCAAGAATTAATGAAGAAGGAATACTTCGAGTCCACTCTAGACTTTGTGTTCCTAACGACTCTGATTTGAAGTACAAGATTATGATGGAGGCACATAATACACCATTTGCAATCCATCTTGGAAGTTCCAAAATGTATCGTGATCTTCGACATACATTTTGGTGGAACAATATGAAGAGAGAGATTGTAAAGTTTATCTCGATGTGTTTAACTTATCAACGTGTAAAGGCGGAGCATCTAGTACCTAAGGGTCCGTTGCAACCACTTGAGATTCCAAAATGGAAGTGGGAACACATTACCATGGATTTCGTTACGGGTCTTCCTACGGTTTCTAAAGGCATCAATGCTATTTGGGTTATTGTTGATAGATTAACCAAGTCCGCTCATTTCTTGCCTATATGGGAGACTTATTCCCTCGAACGCCTTGCTAGTATGTACGTGAATGAGATTGTGAGGTTGCATGGCATGCCCAGATCCATAGTTTCGGATCGTGACCCAAGATTCACTTCAAGATTTTGGGTTAGCTTGCAAAAAGCTATGGGCACGGATTCTGATTCATTCGGCGCATACCATCCTCAAACAGATTTTACAATTAGAAAGGACTATTCAAACTCTTGAAGATCTATTAAGGCTCGTGTCCTGACTTCAAGGGGCGCTTGATAAGTATTTACCATTGGTGGAATTCTCCTACAACAACAGTTATCGTGCAAGTATAGTGTGGCTCCATTTGAAGCATTATATGGACGAAAGTGTCGCTCTCCAATATGTTGGGATGAGGTGGGTGAAGCAACATTGTTGGGACCCGAGTTAGTACGTATGACTACCGAAAAGATCCAAATAATTCGACAACGTATACAAACGGCACAAGATCGACAAAAGAGTTATGCAGATCTTCATCGAAAGGACGTGGAATTTAGTATAGGGGATCATGTATTGTTGCGAGTTGCACCATGGAAGGGAGTTAAAAGATTTGGGAAGAGAGGAAAGCTCAATCAACGATTTATTGGTCCATTTCAAATTCTTGACCGAGTAGGAAATGTAGCTTATAGACTTGCGTTACCTCCGAGTATGTCTCGTGTTCATAATGTGTTTCACATATCTGTACTTCGTAAATATGTGAAAGACCCAAACCACGTTATAGAGTTAGAACCGGACGAGATAGCCGAAGACTTAACGTGTGAGGAGGTACCGTCAAGATCTTGGATAGGAAGGAGCATGTCCTACGGGCATGAAAGGTCATACCACAAGTTAAAGTTCGTGGAGGAATCATGCTATAGAGGAAATGACTTGGGATTTGAAACGGAAATGAAAGCGAGGTATCCTCACCTTTTCAAACACTGTGCGTGACGCCAATTTCGAGGACGAAATTTCATAAGGAGGGAGGTTGTAAGACCCCAACTTATTATTAATGAAATTTAATTTTCTCTATTTATTATTTTGAAATAGTAAGGGTTGATTTGATTAATGTGGATAGTTATGGGTAAAATACGCAAATATTTCAAAATAAGCAAGTGGTTATAAAATATTCATTATTGTTTGGGAATATTCGTTTGGTCGTGGAATATTCGTGATCGTTTGGGAATATTCATACGACGGCCAGCGACCATGTGTGTAAAGCCCCATAACGAAAAGCGATTGGATGAAGAAAACGACAAATATAAGTTGTTTAAAAATAATGGCGTAGTTATTACAGATTAATCTTTGTTAAAATACTCGGTGGTTAAAACACAAGAGCACACCAGATTGCACCAATTATTGATTCTTACGTAAAGAAGGAACTACTCAATAATGGTTACAATAATTCTTACTTCAAGATTTTATTGATTTAATAATTGTTTGCGTTGATATTTTATATTGTTGTTGTTTCAATAATTGTCATTACACACAGATTTTTCATTATCGAAGCAATAATTCATATTATCTCAATAATATTATTAGATAACATTATTGGCCATGTCTAGAAAGTTCGCTTCAAGGAGAGGTTTGGTCACCTAATTGCATACCAAGAAAAGAAATTCTTATTGAAAGCCCTCTTTCTTTAGGAACCTGCCTCATTGTCGATATTGTGATTACGTAATATTATTTGTGAATAATTAATTATTGATTCATATGATGAGGAAAATATTGATTTTATGTGGATATAGATGGAGAAAATTTTTAATGTAACAATTGTTGAAAATTGAAATTTTATCTTTTCCGATAAAATAATTCATTTAAATATATTATTATATTTTAATAATATAATAATGGTGATATTTTTACAACGAATGTGGGATATATGAGTATACGAGGAGGAAGATTATTTTTGTTGCAATAAATGTTTAAAACATGTTAAACATGTCTGGTGGACCCCATTTATTATTTGAAATTTGATTATAGCACAGAAAAATCGCCTGCTTGTGGATTTCGGTCAATTTCTGCTTAGAATTCGGAAAACTTTCTTCTGTAAAGTTGTAGAGAATTGAATTTCCTATAAAAACTCGCGAGATTCGAATTTTCTGATAAAAGAGCTATTTATTATGAATTATTGAAGTTTTAAAGCTCCGAAATAATTGATTTTTGGAAGTTTAAAATATTTTTAATATGAAAAACGTTTTTGGTGATTTGAGTGTGGGTCTTGCATGTGTTTTAATAGCTGAATTCAGATTCTTGGTACGTAGGAAGTTGTAGAAATAATAATAATATTATTATATTAAATTTTCTGCTTTGGTGTTCTAAGCATTTTCCTATAAATAGGGTGCTTAGGTTAGAATTGAAAATCACACCAGAAATTGAAGTTTTCTCTCTCTATATTATTGAGCGTATTCTTGTGAGTATTTTGAGTATACTTTGAGTATTGCTATACGGTGCAAGTTCAAGTTATAGTCAATATCCGGTGTTTCAACTAGAAGTACTGATCTTTCGAGGTAAGGGATATTATTTTTTTTCGTAATGATATTATTTCTTCAATATCATTATGCCGAAGTATTGATCTGAACTTTTTAATCAAATTTGGAACTTTTAGTGTCGGGGTTACTATTCACGTATACGATACTATTCATGATATCTGATCTTATTCACGAATACTTGACTATTCATCGAAAAATGAAAAATTTTCTTTTAAATCTAAATATCTATTGTGGATACTAGCTTTGATTGTATCCATGTTTTGATCATTCTTGAATTTTACACCATTGTGATTATTTTTGAGGTATTTTTGGACGTGGATAAAACAAAGTACGAATCCTTAATCCTTAATCCTTAATCCTTGTCATTTTGTTTCACTAGATTCGTTTCTTTAAAAATATTTCTCATCATCTTCAGTCTTAAATGATGATATTATGGAATATCTTTGGCCCAGAAGTGCAAAGATGAATGATTTTTGATGAATATCTTTGGCCGTAGTGCAAAGATGAACAGTATTTAGATGAAACATGACCAATCGATGAATATCTTTGGCCCAGTAGTGCAAGATAAATATTTGATTCCAGATGTATATTGATTGATGTTACAGGGATAAAAGATAGACTATGAACTTTTAAATTCATACATAGAAGATAGTAGTTGCATTCTCTACTTGATTTAAAACTCTTCTAAATTAATGATAATTTGTTGTATATTATCTTAGTCATAATATTCTTTACTGGGCTAGTTGAGCTCACCCTTTTCCTTTTTGTTCCATTTTTCTTCTCAGGAGGGGAGAATATAAGCAGTACACGTCCTGTCGGTATGGAATGAAGGTTCTAGAACGAGTTGTTTAGTCGTCCTCACCATTTTGTAAAATAATGTATCAATAAATGTGATGAGGATTTATTTGAGTATAGATATTGTCTAGAAGATAATATTTGTATTCAAACTCACAGCTTTTACTATTGTAATAATAAAGTTATAGTTGTTTCGCACCATGTATTGACAACTCGTAATGGGTGATGTATACCTATTTTGGGGCGCCACAGCTGTTATCGATGTTTAGGCATATGATCTCCAGCGGAGATCGGGAATAGAACTAGGAGGGAGAGACGAGTAAATCCTTTCACTAGTGTGTCCTACCTAAGCTTATTTGTTAGTTGGTCAAGATATAAGGATATTATGTGATATATTGATTTCCTTAATTAACCCTTGTTTTATGACAAGATTTGAGAATGTCGAATCGAGAATATTAACAATGGAAATGAGATCGTGGAGACGCGTGTACTCACCAACGAGGAGAACGTGCAACAGTCGGGCAATGTTCCTCCCGTGAACAACACCACTAAGCGATGATGAACGAGGGGATGTTTAGAAGCTTTTTGCGGTTCATGCAAAATCGATTTAGGAGACTCGTGTTCAAAATATAGAGGAAATGATAGCAATTCACGGGTTGTCACAAAAAGCGCAGCTCAAAGAGTCGGGACCACCGAAATTTAAGGGAAAGCCGATCCGATCACGGCGAAAACATGGGTCAAGCAAATTACCAAGATATTCGATGTCTTGGGATGCACGGAGAAACAGAAGGTTCCATTCGCCACCTTTATGTTCCGTGGCGAAGCGATCACCGGTGGGAGTCTCGTGAAGCGTACTCCATCCAAATTCCGCACTCAAAGATGTCTTGGGAGACGTTTGAAACTATTTAATGACAAATACTTTCCCGAAAGTGTTCGGTATATGAAGGAAGTGGAGTTCATCGATTAGAACAAAACAACATGACGGTTTCTCAATGACGAGGCAAAGTTTGCGAGTTATCCGTGTTTGCACCTCATTTGGAGGAGAATGAGGAACGTATGACGCTGGATGTTTCGAGAGGTTTGAAACCCTGTATGACAATTTCTCATTTCTCATAAATTTTCTCTCTATTCGGATGTTGTTAATGTGGGCTCAATTGTTAGAGCGAGATAACGAGTATGTTCAACCGAGGGACCATAACCGAGGATCGTACTGAGATAGCGAACAATGTAATAATGATAACCAAATGAGAAAGAAGAAAGACGGACAAAAATGGTAACCACTCTGGTGGTAATCATTGCCATGAAAATAGAAGAAGCGAGTCGAGAGGAGATTTTAAAAAGAGGAGATTTAACAACGACCATGTGAAGACAGCAGTCTTACGTGAAGAATCGGTTCTAAGGGAGGAGAACGCGACCACCCCATTATATGCTATAAATGCGGAAAGAGGGACATATCACCCAAACCGCCCACAACAGCTCAAGGTATGCTATAATTGTGGAAAGGAAGGACATATCGCTTTCGAGATCAGACGGTAACAAAAACCTAGTTCAATGGGGACGGTGACTCAAAAGACTATCCTGTAAAATTCAAAGTCAACGGTTCTCGGAAGAGCGCGTTGTTGTGGATCGGTCATAATGCGAGGAACCCAAACGAGGTGATCACGGTAAGCTATTTATAAATTCTTGCGAAGTTTATACCTTACTTGATTCCGGCTACCCATTCATTTATCTCTCTTGCTTGTGCTCAACGCTTAAAACTTGACTCGGAGAAATTAGACTTTGACCTATCTCGTGAAAAAACTCCGTTAGAGAAACTTTCATCACATCCACCGCTTATAAATCTTGTTTGATTCAAGTTGTCCTCAATGGCACTGTGTAATGCGTTGATGGATAGTTTTGGTATGATTATGACCAGGGGTGATTCGGTATAGTCATGACCATTGATAATTTGATGAAAATCCTTGACCGTGGTAGTGCGAGGATGATTAGATATTGTGGTTTATTCATTAAACCGAGTCTTAGTGATAAAATTGATGAAAACCTTTTAAAACCTAAAAGATAGTAGACTTAATTTTCTACTTGACTCTTTTAATGGATCGCACATTCCTACCGCAGCTTAAACCGGTTGTTTATTGTATTTTATCGCTTTAACATCACAAGGCTAATGATAATTTATTCTCGCATTATCTTAGTCATAATATTTCTTCTTGGGCTAGTTGAGTTCACCCTTTCTTTCACCGTTTCTCTTGAAATGAGAATATAGTCGGGACAAGTCGGGAACGGAGTAATGGTCCGAGGATAGCATTAGTAGTCCTCACTATTCGTGAAATAGTGTGATAATAGTTGTAATGAGGACTCCTTTTGAGTTTGTATAATATCTAGTAGACAATATTTGTATTCAAACTCACGCTTTATGTCGTATTGTACACGCACAGCTTATATTAGTAAGTTGTATTTGAATTTATGTACCATGTAAGTGGCGACCCAAGATGGGTGATGTATACCTAATTTTGGGGCGCCACGGTTGGTATCGAGCTTAGGATATGATCCCCGGCCGAGATGTGAGATAAGAACTAGGAGGGAGAGCGGGGAATTCCTTCATTTAGTATGACCTACCTAAATTTATTTGGTATTTAATTGGTGGTCGAGTATAGGGGATAATATGTGATATGTTAATTAACCCTTGTTTTGTGACGGTGTTTGAGAATGACATCCGAAAATGCCGAGATAAGCAATGAAGCACATGAGAGTGTTGATTCACCAAACAAAAGGTAACGACCAACAACACGATAATAATCATCTCGGTGGCAACGGCTATCGTAACAATGATAACCATCGTGGGGAAATTATCATGCTAAGAATAGTAACCACTTTGGTGGTAATCATGGCAAAGATAATAGAAGTGGAAATTGCAAGAAGAGAAGGTCATTTAGCTTAATTTTGTTGTACACCAAAGTCAAGTCTAGTCGGGACGGTGGCACCAAAGGTGGATATGGACAAAACAAAGTCGTTGGTTTTAGGAAGTGCATTTTTCATGACTTCTCAAAAAGCGAGTAAACCGAACGGGTTAGCACGGTTAGTTAATTATAAATTGCAAGTCTATACCTTATAAGATACCTGGGTTCTACCCATTATTTTATCTCCTTTACTTGCGCTCAACGTTTAAATTTGACTCGCAGAAGTTAGACTTTGACTTATTGGTTTGAAACTTCGTTAAGTAGGAGCTTACGTTCTGCTTACTAATTTTAAATCTTGTTTGATTCAAATAAACACTTTCACGTTACCTGTCGATCTTATCTTTTTGAAAATACTTGCCTTTGATGTGATTTTAGGAATCAATTGGTTAACTACTCATCATGCTTTTCGTAAGGTTGTTAGCTTTTATATTCATAACCAACCTGTTATGCGAATTCAAGTAACCAAACTACTAAAGTCAATTATTGTCATATCGAGCCATAAGTAAAGAGCCCCAAACCTTTCTTTGTTGACTTCCTTGTGTGGAATGCACCGCCCGACTTTTCAGTAGGCGACGTCGTGGATCAAGATGGCAAGTTGATAGGTATCATTGTGAGGTGCTATCCAGTTAAGGGATAGAAGTCACAGTTGGTATTAATGTGACGTACTATTCAAGTCTTGGACGAGAGTAACAGTTTTGAATGATATTTCTATTATTAATAAATTTCTTGACGTATTCTTGAAGATTTCCTAGCCTACCCTAGAGCGTGAAATCGAATTTTGTATTGACCCCAATACAAAAACCCATTTCTTAAACCCTCAAATATTTCTTCAACTAAAAGGATCTGTTTACGAGGATTATGATGGAAGTCATAATAAAAGCATTGGACTAATGAAAATCATGGGTATATGAAGTATTAGTAAGTGTTATGATGAGTTATGTTGAAACATGAAAGTTTCTTAGAAATCACAAAGAGTTGAAAATCAGATTTTGGTGAAAAACGTAACATAAAATTCAATTGACCATATCTCCTATTATATTTTGAATTTTTGAATGTGGTCAAGTCCTAGAGTTGGATCTATGAGTTACCTAACTAATCCAAGTGGAATTACTGGAAAAGGTGTTGTAGATTTTTGTGTGGACTGATTTTAGCAAAGGAGTGCAAAGCTATAAAAACTGAAAAAGCTGCTGACATGATTTTAGAGGGGCTGTTTCGGCCACTTAAATTAAGAGAAAAATTCTGGCCTTTTGGGAGATGAAAGTATATGTTATAAAGTACCTCGTGTCCAAAAATGAGCTCATTCTGACTTAAAATGAGCAAGTTATGACTATTTCAATATTTAGGTTTTTCCGACAAAAAATGCTATAACCGGAGTTCTATAACTCCGATGACCATGAAATTTAAACTGGAAGCTCACGTTAACATGTGTAAGGTCCTGTCAAGATTTGGGAATTTTTGGAGTTAACCTTGAGGTAGCTAATTTCTTAAGGAATTAATTAGAAATTGATTTTTGAAAAATAGTAAATGAATTTTAAAAATTCCGAGAAAAATATATTTTCATTATGGGACTATATTATGCTAAATCCCAGAAAAGAAATATTTTTGGGACTAATTTGGTATTTTTCATGAAAATAGTTTAGTTACGAACATATGAGTTAAATATGTTATGTGAAGTAACAAAGTTGAAAATAGAATTTTATGGCTAGAGAATCCTATATAGAGTATATGCATATTTTTGATGAGGATTTGATAATTGGTTATGATATCTTATGAGTATGGCATTTTGAATGATTAAATGCATTATATGGTAAAAGCGTAAACAATTGAGATAAATTGTTTATAAATTTAAGAAGTGATTAAAATATTGTTATAATATTAATGATATTAGATTATGAGATTATTAAGTGATTGATAACATGGGGATATTCTTGAATCTCGGATAAATTATATTATAAATGTTTAATATTTATCCTTTATCTCATTTGATTGATTCTTTATATCATTATCCTCACGCTTATATTATGTTGAAAGTCATCTCGTGGCAGTAGTGCATAGATGGACTTGGTATGATTATGACTAGGATTGTTCTATATAATCATAACCGTAATTGAAAACACGATTATCTTTGGGTCAGTAGTGCATGGATAATTTGTGGTCGTGATACTAATGAATACACGATTTATCTTTGGAATCAGTAGTGCATGGATAATTTGTGGTCGTGATACTAATGAATACACGATTATCTTTGCACGTAGTGCATGGATAATTTGTGGTCGTGATACTAATGAATACACGATTATCTTTGCACGTAGTGCATGGATAATTTGTGGTCGTGATACTAATGAATACACGATTATCTTTGGCACGTAGTGCATGGATAATTTGTGGTCGTGATACTAATGAATACACGATTATCTTTGGCACGTAGTGCATAGATAATTTGTGGTCGTGATACTAATGAATACACGATTATCTTTGGCACGTAGTGCATGGATAATTTGTGGTCGTGATACTAATGAATACACGATTATCTTTGCACGTAGTGCATGGATAATTTGTGGTCGTGATACTAATGAATACACGATTATCTTTAAAGTAGTGCATAGATAATTTGTGGTCGGATACTTAATGAATACACGATTATCTTTCGTCGTAGTGCATGGATAATTCGTGGTCGTGATACTAATGAATATCCTCGGCCCGTAGCGGGGATGATTCGATGATATTGATTAATTATTGAAATTTGAGTCTCAAAGAATGAAATATTAATTCATGGATATGGTAAAAGTCATCTTTGTCAGTAGTGCATTGATAGACTTGGTATGATTATGACCACGGATTATTCGGTATAATCACGATCAGATTGAAAACACGAATATCCTCGGCCAAGAAGTGCATGGATAATTCGTGGTCATGATACTATTAATCTGCTGCCTCAAAGATTATTGGTTTTACGCTTATATATCTTTAGCTCAGAAGTACAAAGATGAATTGTTAATGAATATCTTTGGCGGATCATGCGAAGATGAATTTAATATTTTAACGATAAAGGTATTCAAGGTATCCTCACCTCTTTATCATACCAGTATCGCACCCTAATTTCGAGGGCTTAAATTCCATAAGGAGGGAGATTATGAGACCCCAGATTTTATCAATAAAGATTTAAATTTTGTAGAATTTTTTAATATTATGGTGTGAATTTGAGATAATATTATAGTTGTGGGTAGTATTTATAAATTTTGCAAAGTATGCAAGTGGTTATATTATATTCGATTGGTTCTGGGAATATTCTTGGTTTAGCAGGAATATTCGTGACAACTACTCAATCATTGGTGGACCCTACAATGTAATTATTGTTCGATTGAGAAAAACGACAAAAATATTTTATTGAAATAACTACGAAAGTTTTACCGTTGATCTTGCTTGAACTACTCAAGTAGTAAAGTAATAATGAATACGCGGGTCGTTGCAAGTAATACACCTGGATTGATTATTGATGCTTATGTGAGAAGTCACTCAGTTTGATTCCATTATTGTTGATTAATAATATGAATTATTATAGCGATAATGACGCTTTTGTTTTATTCGTATTATTAACGTAATAAAATGTAAACATCTTTTTATATAAAATGTAATACTTTATTAAAGTTATTTTATAAATAGAATATATTATATTTTATTATGCATAAATAATAGTTGTATAGTGTTTTGCATAGTGTTGCATAGTGTTTGCATAGTAAAATATTTTTATATAAATAGAATATATTATATTTTATTTAAAAGATTTTGCTTTAAATATGGACCGTCGATTAAAGTAAATCAATCTGACCGCTCATGGATTAATTACTATGCATTCTATTTTCCTATAAATAGAAGCTCATTCCTTCATTATTTTCTTACGAATTCACCGAAACTCTAGAGAGAGAAATTATAGAGAGAGAAGCTATAGAGAGAAAATCTATAGAGAGAAAGAAGAAGAGTATTCGGTACTTCACTACTTTGATATCCAAAGGTCTTTTACTGTAAAGGGATATTATTTGTTGTACCCGTAAGGGTGTTATTCTTTCTTATTCATGAAGAGAACTTCATTATTCCATTCATTATTATTCTCATTGAATAACTCAGTAAAAGTGGCATACCCTATACATAACTCGTGTACGCCAGATATACCATATACTTGGTGAAATCCTTATATTATTTCATTCTTATTTATTCCATTGAATAACTCAGAAAACGCTTAATCCCCTATACTTGGTGATCTTCTTCTCATTATTCCATTCTTTATTATTCTGTTGGAATATCCTCGTCGTGTGTTTTACACCGACCGGTTCCATTGTTTATTATTCCGCATTTATTATTCTCGCTGGAATATCCTCATGCGTGTGTTTTACACCTGACCGTTCCATTGTTTATTATTCAAAGATTTATTATTCTCAGGATCATCCTCACTTGGGTGTGAATTTCACCCGACCGGTTCCGTTATTATTATTCTTGGAATAACTCGCTTATGCGTCTGTACCGCATGCATGGTGATTTCTTTGTTATTCCATTCTTTATTATACCCAGTTGGTTAAAACTTTGACTTCTATACTCCATGAAATTAGTAGAATATCCTTGATATTTGCGTTTCATCCAAAGATCTTTTCATGGAAATATTCTTCCGAGCATTCTTGAATTTTACTCTACAAAGAAGTATCATATTGACAACTTGGGCGTTATCGGTTCTTGGATAAATTAATTCTTGAACTTGTTTTATTGAATTATTATGTCATTGTCATCATCCTCATGTTATATTATGTTGAAAGTTATCTATGCCTTACGTGCGTAGATGAACTTGGTATGATTATGACCGTGGATCATTCGGTATAATCATGACTCGCTATAAATGATGTGACAAAAGTCCTCGATTGGCCACTTCTCGTAATGCACGTTGATGGATAGTTTTTGGTATGATTATGACCAGGGTGATTCGGTATAGTCATGACCATTGATAATTTGATGAAAATCCTTGACCGTGGTACGTGGATGATTAGATATTGTGGTTTATTCATTAAACCGAGTCTTAGTGATAAAATTGATGAAAACCTTTTAAAACCTAAAAGATAGTAGACTTAATTTTCTACTTGACTTTTTTAATGGATTGCACATTCCACCCGCATTTAAACCGGTTGTCTATTGTATTTTATCGCTTTAACATTGCTGAAGGCTAATGATAATTTATTCGCATTATCTTAGTCATAATATTTCTTCTTGGGCTAGTTGAGCTCACCCTTCTTTCACCGTTTTCTTCGTGAAATGAGAATATAAATTGGGACGAGTCGGGAACAGAGTAATGGTCTAGAGGATAGCATTAGTAGTCCTCACTATTCTCGTGAAATAGTGTGATAATAGTTGTAATGAGGACTCCTTTTGAGTTTGTATAATATCTAGTAGACAATATTTGTATTCAAACTCACGCTTTATGTCGTGATTGTACACCTACGCTTATATTAGTAAGTTGTATTTGAATTTATGTACCATGTAAGTGGCGACCCAAGATGGGTGATGTATACCTAATTTTGGGGGCGTCACAAAACACCTTCCAAAGTTGGGTTCGCTTCACCTATTTAATTCACCAAAAAATAACTATTAAATGATGTATAAAATACAACACACTAAAGTCCTCAATAAAATTATTTCTATACTCTTTAGGAGAACCTCAACAACTATAGACCACCGTTTTATTCCTTGTTATCCCTCGCCAACCCAAATACACTTTTATTACACGAAAGGAATTGTGAAACAAAAGGGTGAGCACAACTAGCTCAATAAAGAATATTATAACTAAAGATACATAAATTATCAATAGTCTTCATCAATAATAAATCAGAGATTTAGAACATATGGTAGATGATAAAACTTTTCAACCATAGTTGTAGCGGAACGAGCAATCCATTAAAAGTATCAAATAGACTATAAAGTCTATTGTCTTCTTCACGTTAAAAGTCCACCAACAATATTTTATTCCTGTAACATCAATCAACAGTTCCTTTCCATAATCATATGAATAACTCATAATCATAATTGTGTTTCTAAATTCCTCTTCTCATCCAGGACGAAGATAATTTTCATCACATGTCTTTACCTGAAACATCAAATATCATGATTATACCAAATCACAGTTCCTGTTCATAATCATACTAATAAATTCATCTTTGCACTACGGGCCAAAGATATTCATCAACAGCTTATCTTTACACTACAAAGCTAAAGATATTCAACAACAGTCATCTTTGCATTACGAGCCAAAGATATTCATCAATAATTCATCTTTTTACACTACAAAGCAAAAGATATTCAACAACAATGTCATCTTTGCATTACGAGCAAAAGATATTCATCAATAATTCATCTTTGCACTACAAAATTAAGATATTCATCAACAAGTCATCTTTGCAGACTACGAAAGCTAAAGATATTCATATATCAAAGAAATACATAATCATTTCGTGGTTATATAACAATAATTATAACCATGTTGATCAATTCACCTTTGCACTTAAGCTAAAAATATTCAATTGTAAATTCAATGGTCATGATCATACCAAATCAACAATTCAACTTTTGCACTATCGGCCAAAGAGAACCTATAATCACGATCATACCAATAATCTACCCATCTTTACACTCAAGTCAAAGAGAAATATTATCATTAGGGTTATAAGAATGTTATATAAAAACAATATAATCAAAACATGGTTTTAATTTCAAGAGTAAGATTCATAAATCAACGATAATTTGGTCAAAGAAGAAACCAATTTGTCGTGAATAAGACTTCGTATTCGCATATAGTAGTACCGTGATACGTGACATAAGTAACTTCTCGACACGAAAAAGATAAAGTTTCATAATAAAATTCATATCCATATTTATAACACATTAATCCAAATATTATAAATCACTTAGAAATCTCATAATCTAATATTATTAATATTACAATAATATTTTAATCATTTCTAAAACTTATAAACAATTTAATTAAGCTATTTACACTTTACTAATTAATGCATTTAATCATCATAAAATGCCAAACTCATAAGATTTCATCACCAATAACCAAAACCTCTCATCAAAATCAGCATATACCTCATATATGATTCTCAAGCCATAAAATCATATTTTCCAATTTTCTTACTTCACATAACATATTTAATTCATTTACTCATAACTAGAATATTTTCATGAAAAATACCAAATCAGTTCCAAAAATATTTCTTTTTTGGGATTTAGCATAACATAGTCCCATATTGAACAAAAATCAATTATTTCGGAACTTCAGAACTTCAATAATTCATAATAAATAGCCCTTTTATCAGAAAATTCGAATCTCGCGAGTTTTTATAGGAAATTCAATTCTCTACAACTTTACAGAAGAAATGTTTTCCAAATTCCAAACAAAAATTGACCAGAATCCACAAACGGGTGATTTTACAGGCTATAATCAAATTTCGGTCAATAATTGTGTCCACCAACACACAAAATATGTGTTAAACATTTATTACCACAAAAATACTCTTCCTCCTCATATACTCATATATCCCACATTCATTATAAAAATATCACCGTTAATATATTATTAAAATAATATATTTAAATAAATTATTTTATCAGAAAAAGACAAAATATTAATTTTCAACAATTGTCACATTAAAAATTTTCTCCATCTATGTCCACATAAAATAAATATTTTCTTCATCATAAAAATCAATAATTAATTATTCACAAATAATATTACATAATCACAATATTGACAACGGCATAGGTTCAGGAAAGAGGGGCTTTCCAATAAGGATCTCTCTTATTAGCCGCAAATTAGTGACCAAACCTCTCCTTGATGTAACTTTCTAGACATTGCCAATAATGTTATCCAATAATATTATTCAGATAATATGAATTATTGCTCTCGATAATGGAAAATACCGTAATGACAATTCTTGAAACAACAATGAATATAAAATATCAACGCAACAATTATTGAATCAATAAAATATAATATTGAGCAAGAATTATCGTAATAATTATTGAGTAGTGCTTTCACGTAAGAATCAATAATTCAAAAAATACGTGCAATACCGTGTTCTACCATGCAACAACGCCAGACATTTTTACTTTACCCAATCGGGTATTCCAACAATGTTAAAGGTAACAATTACTGTTTATTATTTATAAAACTCCTTTTGTCGCTTTTCTTCATCCGACGCTTATTACATTATGGGCCCACAAATGGTCATTTTACCATCGCATTTAATAATCCCCGACGTAAAGAATATTCCACGACCAAACGAATATTCCCCGACAATAATGAGTATTTTATAACCACTTGCTTATTTTGAAAAAATTATATATATCACCCTTAACTTTAACTTTTATCAATTTAACCATTTACTGAATAGTAATTATAAGAAAAATTGAATACTTTTATTTCATAAAATTCAGGGCCTTACATATATGCTCTAAATATAGTATATTTTCAACAAACCATATCTTTCGTATCCCTTCATATCAGATGATTGATATCATATCTCTTCAGTTGAGCTTATCAAGGAAACAATATATCTATTGATTTGGTGTTGATTTCTTGTGACTGAGGATTTCATGGAATCAACCATCTCATAGCCGTTGGAAGCGCTACTATATATATCTCTCTCTTTGGCTTATTGGAAGACGAAACTTGGAAAAGCTTCAATTAGTCTCATACGTTCTATTCAATAGCAATTCTAAGTTTCTTTCCAGCAATCATTTTGTATGGTTCTTAAATTGTATTATGCTGGAAACTTGATAGTCTATAATCAATATCCTTGTTCTTAGTTTAAGCCGTTTATCGGCTTGGTCTATCTAGAGTTGATAGGATCTGTTTGTAAACAAGCTTTCAAGGCTGCAGTAGTGCAGAGGTCTCAGTGGTGAGAAGGATTGCAGAGGTGCAAGAAGGGGCAGTCGTGTCCAACGGAAAGCTTTCTCAAATAGGGAGTTATTTTGTATTTAATTAAGTTAAATTGAAATAAAAAGAGTCTCCAATCCTAGTTGGGATTGGACGTGGATTAGGCCACTAGATTAGAGGATAGGGGCTGAACCACGTAAAAATCTTGGTGTGATTTTTACTTCTGTTTATCTCTTTAACTGTCATTCACGTTCTGTACTGTTTTTTTATTCACGCCACTATCCAGACACTAAAGTAGACAGGTGTAGCTGTCTGATAATCAGAAACGAAGAACATATGCTAAAGCAGACATTAAAGCGCATAAAGGTAATGTCTCAATTATACTATGCACTCGAAAAATTTCAAAAAGTTTTCACCATTTATCACTTTTAGCTTAACCACCTATTCACCCCCCTCTAGGTGTGCACATACATAGAATTACATTTGGTATCAAAGCAAGGCTCTACTAATATTGATCGTTTTGTGTCGTAGGGAAGATCCTATGGCACACCTAAACTTTCAAGAAGTTCAGTCCACAAGTAGGCCACCGCTGTTGTTCGGAAGTGAAAACTTCAACTTTTGGAAGTTTAGAATGAAGATTTTTCTTAATCGTGATCCATGGGAATGGTGGGTTATCGAAAATGGACCAGTCATTTCGTGACATGATGATGGCAAGCCAAAGAATCTCATGGAAATGGACTCAAATGAATTGTATATGGTATCTTATAATTCCAAGGCCATGAATACACTTTTAAGTGGCATGGTTCAGTCAGAGATAGATAAAGTCTCTTCTTGTACTACGGCTAAGGAAATTTGGGACATAATTGTGATGCCCCCAAAATAGGTATACATCACCTATTCTGAGTCACCACAGTTGGTATCAAAGCTTAGGGATATGATCCTTGGCTGAGATGTGAGACAAGAACTAGGAGGGGAGAGACGGGGAATTCCTTCGCTAGTATGACCTGACTAAGTTTATTTGGTATTTATTTGGTCGGTCAGAGTATAGGGATATTATGTTGCATGACTATTAACCCTTGTTTTATGGCAGTATTTAAGAATGGCAGCTAAGAACGTTAATAATGGAGTGAATCAGACCGTGGAGACACCTTTGATCACTACCCAGGGGAACGTGCAACAAGAAGGCAATAATCCTCCTGTAAACAACGTTACCGAACAAATGATGAATGATGGGATGTTTAGAAGTTTTTTTCAGTTCATGCAAAACCAGACGAGGGAGACTCGTGCACAAAATATTGGTGGAAATGCTAGCAATGCGCGGCTTGTCACAACCAAGCAGTTCAAAGTGTTGGGACCACCAGAATTTAAGGGAAAGCCGGATCCAATCATGGCAGAAATGTGGGTCAAACAAATTACCAAGATATTCGATGTCTTGGGATGCACGGAGGAACAGAAGGTTCCATACGCCACCTTTATGTTCCGGTGAGGTAGACTCTTTGGTGTAGAAGATGCGTAAGCGTACCAACCAGCACTTCGGCGTGTCTTGGAAAACATTTCAGAAACTATTCAATGACAAGTACTTTTCTCGAAAAGTATTCGGCTATAAGAAGGAGGTGGAGTTTATCGATCGAACAAAACAACAACGATGGCGGTGTCCCAAAGACGAGGCGAAGTTTGCGAGTTATCGGTGTTCAGACCTCATTTGGTCGAAAATGAGGAACGAATGACGAGGATGTTTCGAGAGGTCTAAAGCCCGAGATTCGATAATATACTATCTCTCATAAATTTTCTTTATATTCGGATGTTATGTATGTGGCTCAATTATTAGAGCGAGATAAAGAGTATGTTCAACCGAGGGAACACAACCAGGGTCATACCGATGGCGTGGTCATCGAACAATGACAACCGAGAGGAAAAAAAGCATTCTTGACACAAAGCGGTAACCACTCGTGGTAATCGTGGTCATGATAATAGAAGGAGGAAGCGGTAGGAGGAGATTTCAAAATGATAAGGTACAACATGATAAGCGTAAAGACGTTAGCACCAATCGCTTTCTAGGGGCGGGGAGAACGACCACCTACCGTCAGATATGTTAAAATGCGGGAAAGAGGGACACATCAGCCCAAACTGCCCACAACAATCCAAGGTGTGTTATAACTGTAAGACTCCAACTTTTATAAATAAAGATGAATTATCTATAAATATTATTTTTGAATATTATGGAGTAAATTTGACATAATGTTATAGTTGTGGGTAATATTTATAAATTTTGCAAAGTAAGCAAGTTGTTATAAAATATTTGTTTGGTCGAAGAATATTCTTTTTGTCGGGGAATATTCGTACGACGGCACAATCATTGGTGGACCCCACAATGGAATTATTGTAGGATTGAGAAAACGACAAAAATACTTTATGAAAATAACGGCGGAGGTGTTACCGTTAAAACTGTTGAACTACCCGGTAGTAAAAGTACAGTAATATGCGTGGTTGCATAGTAGCACACGGTGTTGATTATTGATGCTTACGTGAGAAGTCACTCAGCTATACTCAATTATTGCTACACGATAATTCTTTGCATCATATCTCTTATATTATTGATTCAATTATTGTCACAGTATCATCTATATAATATGTTATATTATTAAATCAATAATTGAGACAACAAGTTATAAATGATTAATAATTGTTGAAAGATTAAATATGTGTTAATTAAATATAAAATGATTTGTGGTAATATTTATTCAATCCTTGATGTATATAAAGATTCAATTATGAGACGTTTGTGGTAAGTTTGGTTATTTTATGGGGGCCCATATGTCATCATCTAAGAGTCTCTTCATTGATAAGTAATTACCTTCGTCGATAGTAATTACCTTTACTGACGTCAAACCACTTGTCGTTTCATATTACAGTGTGTCGAACCAATTGTCGTTTCACATTACAAAAAAGGCCAAACCACTTGGTGTTTCACGTTATGAGCGTCCAAACCACTTTTCTTTTCACATCACCAACATCGAGCCACTTGCCTTTTCACATTTCAAGTGTTAAGCTAGAAATCTTCTATAAATAGAGGCCTAGTGCTTCATTATTTTTCATGAATTCATTCAAGCATTAGAAAGAGAGAAAGTATAGAGAGAATAAGAGAGAAAGAAGAAGAGTATTATGTTACAACACTACTGCAGTATTCAATCTCCTACTAATGTAAGGGGTGCTATTCTTTCTTATTCGTGAAGAGAACTGTTGTTATTCCATTGCTTATTATTCATTGGAATAACTTTTATATCTGTGGTTACTTACCTATACTTGGTGACATTCTTCTATTATTCTGTTGGAACATCCTGTGCATGTGTTTTACACCGCACTGGTTCCGCTTTATTATTATTCTGTTGGAACATCCTGCTTGCAAATTTTGCACGACTCGTTCCGTTATTATTATTCTGTTGAATAACTTTGCTCTATCTGCACCGCATGCATGGTGATTTCTTTTGTTATTCTATTCTTTATTATACTCAGTTGGTTAAAGTTTTGACTTCTATACTCCATGAAATTAGTAGAATATCCTTGATATTTGCGCTTCATCCAGTATCTTTTCATAGAAATATTCTTCTGATCATTCTTGAATTTTACTCTACAAAGCAGTATCATGTTGACAATTTGAACATTATTAGTTTCTAGATAAATTAATTCTTGAACTTGTTTTATTGAATTCTTATATCATTGTCATCATCCTCATGTTTATATTATGTTGAAAGTCATATGTGGCCTATAGTGCATAGATGGATTGGGTATGATTATGACTAGGGATTATTCGGTGTAATCATGACTGTAATGTTACAAATGATGTGGTAAAAGTTATCATTGGCCCGTAGTGCATTGATGGACAGTTGTTGGCATGATCATGACCATTAATGAATACATGAATGTCCTTGGCTGCAGTGCATGGATAATTTGTGGTCGTGATACTAAAGAATATCCTTGGCGTAGTGCAGGGGTGATTCGATGATGTGGATTATTTATTAAGCTGAGTCCCAGCGATAAAAGTCATGAAAAACCTTTTAAATCATAAAAGATAGTAGATTTTATTCTCTACTTGACTCTTTTAATGGATTGCTTGTTCTACCGTAATTAAACTTGATGTTGTTATATTTTATCGCTTTAACATCATTTGAAGGCTAACGATAATTTATTCTGCATTATCTTAGTCATAATATTTCTTACTGGGCTAGTTAAGCTCACCCTTTCTTTCACTGTTCTCTTCAGGAAATGAGAACATAGCAGGGACTAGTCGGGGAACGGAGTGACGGTCCAAAGGATAACATTAGTAGTCCTCACTATTCTGTGAAATAGTGTGTTAATAATTGTAATGAGGACTCCTTTTGAGTTTGTCTAATCTCTAGTAGACAATAATTGTATTCAAACTCACAGTTATGTTTTTTCGTATTGTACACAACAGTTGTATTAGTAAGTTGTATTTGAATTTTGTACCATGTATCTGACGACCCAAGATGGGTGATGTATACCTAATTTTGGGGGCGTCACAGTAACTGTGGAAAGGAAGGTCATATAGCTAGAGATTGTCTAGTTACGAAACCAAGTTCAACAGGGATGGTGACTCCAAAGGCTGTCTCGGACAAGTTAAAGTCAGTGGTTCCTAGAAGGGCATTTGTCGTGACTGCCCAAAACGCGAGGAACCCTAACGAGGTGATCACGGGTAAGCTAATCATAAACTCTTGCAAAGTTTATACCTTATTGAATCTGGGTTCTACCCATTCTTTTATCTCTCCCCTTGTGCTCAACGCTTAAACTTGACTCCGGAGAAATTAGACTTTGACTTATCTGTTGAGACTCCGTTAGGAGAAACTTTCGTTACATCTACTGTTTTTAAATCTTGCATGATTCAAGTCGGTATCATCACATTACCTGCCAACCTTATTTCGTTGAAAATTCTTGCATTTGATGTGATTTTGGGGATTGATTGGTTAACCACGCATCATGCTAAAATTGATTGTTTTAAATAAGGTTGTTAGTTTTCATATTCCTAGCCAACCTATTATGCGCGAATTCAAACAACCAAATCCTAAAATCGACCAACGCATATCAAGCCATAAAGCTATTCGCTTATTGAAAATGGATGTCAAGCTTTCTTAGCCCATGTCACGGACTTGAACAAAAACACGTCAGATTTGAATACTATTTCTATTGTTAGTGAATTTCCTGATGTATTTCCAGAAGAACTTCCCGGTCTACCCCCAGAACGTGAAGTTGAATTCTTTATTGACCTTGAACCTGGTACAAAGCCCATTTCTAAAATCCCATATCGAATGGTTCCTATTGAACTTCAGGAGTTAAAGGTCCAACTACAGGAGTTGTTAGACATCGGTTTTATTCGTCCTAGTACATCTCCTTGGGGTGCTCCTGTGTTATTCATAAAGAAGAAAGACGGGAGTATTCGACTTTGTATTGACTACCGTGAGTTGAATCATGTCACTATCAAGAATAAGTATCCGCTACCTCGCATTGATGACCTGTTTGACCGATTCTTGAGGAGCACAATTCTTTTCAAAGATCGATCTTCGCTCGGATATCATCACCAAGATTAAAACTGAGGATATTCCAAAGATTGCCTTCAGAACTCGGTACGGGCATTATGAATTCTTAGTCATGTCTTTTGGATTGACTAATGCTCCTGCTGCTTTCATGGATATGATGAACCGTGTGTTTAAAGAATACTTGGATCAATTCGTTGTTGTCTTTATTGATGACATCCTCATCTATTCCAAAAGCCGTGAAGATCATGAGCACCATTTGAAGCTGGTACTGCAAAGGCTTCGTGATAACAAGTTGTATGCCAAGTTGAAAAAATGCGAGTTCTGGCTTGAGGAAGTAGCATTCCTTCGACACGTGGTGTTAAAACATGGAGTATCTGTCGACCCGATGAAGATTGAAGCCATACAAAGTTGGGAGCAACCAAAGTCGGTGATCAAGTGACGTAAGCTTTCGGGCTTAGCTGGTTATTATCGGAGATTCGTGGAAGGATTTTCTCAAATCGCTACTCCGTTAACTCAGCTAACTCGTAAAGATATAAAATTAGGTTGGAACGAGGATTGCGAGAAGAGTTTTCAAGAACTCAAGAGAAGACTCATTTCGGCACCTGTTCTAACAATACCATCTGGTTCGGATGGATTTGTTATCTACAGCGATGCTTCAGGCAAAGGGTTAGGATGTGTTCTCATGCAACATGGGAAAGTCATAGCCTATGCCTCTCGGCAACTCAAAGAATATGAGAGGAATTATCCTACTCATGATTTGGAGTTGGCAGCAGTCGTTTTTGCATTGAAGATTTGGAGACACTACCTGTATGGGGAGAAAGTGGAGATCTATATAGATCATAAAAGCCTCAAATATTTCTTCACCCAAAAAGAACTCAACATGCGGCAACGACGTTGGCTCGAGCTGTTGAAAGATTACGATCACACCATCCAATATCATCCTGGAAAACCAAACGTGGTAGCTGACGCATTAAGTAGAAGATCATATGCGGGTACGAGTGCAATGTTGTTAACACAAAGGTCCATTTTGTATGACTTGCAAAGGATGGAGATAGATATGAAGGCTCCAAGTACCCACGTGATGATATCAAACATGCGAGTAGAACCGACTTTAATCGATAAAGTTAAAGCTGCTCAAGCTACGGACATGGAGCTGATGCGTATGAAGAAGAAAGTGCAAGAAAGTGTTATTCCAGAAGCAAGAATCAATGAAGAAGGAATACTTCGAGTCAACTCTGCACTTTGTGTTCCTAACGATTACGAAGTTGAAGCATAGAATCATGATGGAGGCACACAACACACCGCTTGCAATCCATCTCGGGAGTACCAAAATGTATCGCGATCTTCGACATACATTTTGGTGGAGCAATATGAAAAGAGAGATCGCGGAGTTTATCTCGAGGTGTTTAACTTGTCAACGTGTAAAGGCGGAGCATCAAATGCCAAAGGGTCCATTACAACCACTTGAGATTCTGAAATGGAAGTGGGAACACATTACTATGGATTTCGTTATGGGTCTTCCCAAGGTTTCTCAAGGCATAGATGCGATTTGGGTTATTGTTGATAGATTAACCAAGTCTGCCCATTTCTTGCCCATACGTGAAACTTATTCCCTTGAACGTCTTGCTAGTATGTACGTGAACGAGATTGTGAGATTGCACGGCATGCCAGTATCCATATTTTCGGATCGTGACCCAAGATTCACTTTACGATTTTGGGTTATCTTACAGAAAGCTATGGGCACGGATTTACGATTCAGTTCGGCATACCATCCTCAAATGGACGGATAATTAGAGAGGACTATTCAAACTCTTGAAGATCTATTAAGACTCTGTGTCCTAGATCTCAAAGGGAGTTGGGATAAGTACCTACCATTGGTGGAATTCTCCTACAATAACAGTTATCAGGCGAGCATAGGTGTGGCTCCATTCGAGGCGTTGTATGGAAGAAAATGTCGTTCTCCAGTATGCTGGGACGAGGTGGGTGAAACAACATTGTTGGGACCAGAGTTGGTACACGTGACTACAGAGAA
Organism: Panax quinquefolius; assembly: GCA_020205615.1. Taxonomy (NCBI): domain Eukaryota; kingdom Viridiplantae; phylum Streptophyta; class Magnoliopsida; order Apiales; family Araliaceae; genus Panax; species Panax quinquefolius. Next base: position 134,068,299 of record CM035172.1, on the reverse strand, counting down.
GATCCAAACGATTCGACAACGTATACAAACGGCACAGGATCGACAAAAGAGTTATGCGGATCTTCATTGGAAGGACGTGGAATTTAATATTGGGGATCATGTATTGTTACGCGTTGCACCATGGAAGGGAGTTACAAGATTTGGGAAGAGAGGAAAGCTCAATCCAAGATTTGCTGGTCCATTTGAGATTCTTGACCGAATATGAAATGTGGCCTATAGACTCGCATTACCTCCAAGTATGTCTCGTGTTCATAATGTTTTTCACATATATATGCTTCGTAAATATTTTAAAGACCCGAACCACATTATTGAGTTAGAACCAGACGAGATAGCTGAAGATTTAACGTACGAGGAGGTACCTGTTAAGATCTTGGATAGGAAAGAGCATGTCCTACACGCATCGAAGGTTATACCACAAGTTAAGGTTTTGTGGAGAAACCATGCTATTGAAGAGATGACACGGGAGTTGGAATCGTAAATGAAAGCGAGGTATCCTCACCTTTTCAAACACACGTGTGCGTACGTCAATTTCGAGGACAAAATTTCATAAGGATGGGAGGTTGTAAGACCCCAACTTTTTAATGAATAAAATCAAATTTCCTTTATTTATTATTGTGAATAATAAGGTATTAATTTGATATAATAACTTTGGTTATGGGTGAAATGTGAAAATTTTGCAAAATAAGCAAGTGGTTATAAAATATTCATTTTGCTTGGTGGAATATTCTTTCGTCGGGAATATTCGCATTTACTGCGTAGTAATTAATTGTGGGCCCCATAACGGATAACGGTTGAATGAAGAAAACAACAAAATTGAATAACACCGTAGTTGTTACCGTTAACACTGTTGGAATACCCGGTGGTTAAAGTAAAGTAATACGCGTTTTTGCACAGTAGCATACGGTATTGCACAGTATTGTTGAATTATTGATCCTTACGTAAGAAGGAACTACTCAATAATTGTCACAGTAGTTACTGTTTAATATTTTATTTTATTGATTCAATAATTGTTGCATTGATATTATATATTATTGTTGTTTCAATTATCGCCAATCGCATAAAGATTCTCCTTTATCGATCGAAGAATTGATTATTTGGAATAATATTATTAGATAACATTATTGGCAATGTCTAGAAAGTTCTCATCAAGGAGAGGTTTGGTCACTTAATTGCGCTACCAAAGAAGGAGAAATCCTTATTGAAAGCCCCTCTTTCCCGGGAACATGTACTGGTCATCATAAATGTGATTCTATAATATTATTTATGAATAATTAATCATTGATTCATATAATAAGGAAATATTTATTTTATGTGGATATAAATGATGGATTTATTTATGTGGTTATAAATGAAGGAATTAATGTTGAGGTGTTTTATTAGTATTTTGTCGGATTGGAGGTATTAAAAATCAAACCAGTGTTTTTTGAGATATATTGCGAGAGTTATAATTTTTAATCCGACCGTTGGATCATTGTAATTTTTGGATATGTTATACATATATAAGTTGAGTATATTTCCATAAATTTTGAACCGTTAAAAATGAGCGTATGATTTTTTATGAATTTTAAGAGGTGGCTGATTCGGAAATCAGGTTATAAATCATTTTGGTGGAAAATTCTAGAATTGGTGGGCCCCACTCTTGGTTGGTGAAGAAATGTGCTAAGATTTTTATTCAAATGTGGTGGGTGGGAATAGTAGCGAGTAAAAAGCATCAAAGTGCGCTTTAAGTCCCGCTTGACGTCTTAACATTTTCCTATAAATATAGGGCTAGGTTAGAATTGAAAATCACACCAGAAACAAGTTTACTCTCTTTCTCTCTCTAGATTATTGAGTGTATTTTGTGAATATTTAGATACTTTGTGAGTTTCTGTTAATCGGTGCAAGTTTCCTTCAGCCTTATACCGATATTCCGATCAGAAGTACTGATATTTTGAGGTAAGGGATATTATCTTCTTCTTAAATGATATTTTCTTCAATATCATTATGCCGAAATATTGGTATGAATTTTTTATCAAATTTGAAACTTTTTGTGTCAGAGTTACTATTCTCGTATACGACACTATTCACGTATACGACACTATTCACCGAAAAATGAAATTATCTTCTTTTTGTCCAAGTTATCTATTATGGTTACTATCTTTGATTGTATCCATGATTTGATCATTATTTTTGAATTCTGCTTCAAAATTGGTTATTTCGGAATATTATTGAACTTGGATAAACTGTAATACGAATCCTTAATATTTGATCTATTATCTCACTGGATTCGTTTTCTTTAAAATATTTTTCATCATCCTCAGTCCTAAATGATGATATAAATGAATATCTTTGGCATGTAGTGCAAAGATGAATGATTACCTAATGAATATCTTTGGCCCGTAGTGCAAAGATGAACAGGTGTTGAGATGAACATGACCAACTGGTGATACAAATGAATATCTTTGGCCTGTAGTGCAAAGATGAATATTTGATTCAAGATGTATATTAATTGATTTTACAGGGATAAAATATTGATGATGGACTTTTAAATCTTAGAAGATAGTAGAATTCTTTCTAAATACTTGACTCTTCTAATGGATTGTTGTTTTTCGCTGCAGTTGTTGATCTAAAACTTGTTGTCTATTATATTTTATCAGATTATTCCCTGTTGAAGACTAATGATAATTTTTTGTATATTATCTTAGTCATAATATTCTTTACTGGGCTAGTTGAGCTCACCCTTTTGTTCCATTTTTCTTCTCAAGAGGTGAGAACATAGCGAGAAACTAGCTCGAGTACGGAGTGATGGTTCTAGAAAGTTGTTTTAGCAGTCCTCACTATTTTTAAAATAGTGTATCAATAATTGTAATAAGGACTCCTTTTGAGTTTTTATACTCTCTATTTGTATTTAAACTCACAGTTTAATGAAGTTGTATTTGTTTTTGTACCATGTATTTGGCGACTCAGAATATGTGATGTATACCTATTTTGGGGGCTTCACAACAATCATCATGAGCCACGAGGGAACTACTAAGGTGAAGGAAGTCAAGCTAAGCATGTTAATGCACGAATATGAACTATTCAAATTGGAGAAAAATGAATCAATTAGAGATGCCCAAGCAAGATTTCTTACTCTAATGAATTCTCCAAGCATGCTCGGACGAAAGATTGATCAAAAGGAAATCAACCGAAAGCTTCTCAGAGTCATGCCAAAGCTATTTGCTCCAAAGGTTACTACACTTCAAGACTCGGTCACAATTAGAACAATGGAAACTCTTACCTTATTTGGAGAACTTGAAGAGTTTGAAAACCAATTAAAATTGTACGATGAAGAAGATGAGGCACCTAAGAAGAAGACCTTGGCTCTACAAGCTGAAAGCTACATAAAAGACAATAATGAAGATTTTGATGAAGAAATTGAAATGCTCTCAAGAAAACTCGAGAGACTACTTCAAAGAAAGAAACAAAGGAAGAATCAAGAAGGCATCTCAACTCCAAGGAGCAAGTCCAAAACAGAACAAGATGAAGAAATTGGCCAATTATGTTTCATGGGACTAGAAGACGATGATCAACTTAAGGTAACGAATTTTCATAAAATTTTTGAAATATCTACATCTGATTATCTTGCTTTACAAAATGAAAATCAAAGGCTTAAAAAGAAAACTGCTTATTTTAAGAACTGCGTAAATGAGCTAATGAATGAAGTTGAGTCACTTATTGAAGAAAGAAAAGAAAATGAATATCTTAAAAATGAAAATCAAAGTTTGAAAGAAAAATTGAAAATGAGAGATGTATGCATAGATGCTTTTAATGATGGAAAAATTATGAATATGCAACATGATGATAATGTAATAAATGCAAAAATAGCATCTTTAAAAAATGATCTTGCTAAATTTGTGCAAGGAGAAGAGAACCTAAATGTTATGTTAGGGGCACAAAGGTCCAGTCTGTATAAACAAGGGATTGGGTATAATTCTATTTAAAATGTGAAAAATAGGACTAATAATAATATTAGAATGATTAATAGTAAATCAAGGCATAAACCACTTTATTGTTCACCGTTTGTTACTTGTAAAAAATATGGTTTTAAAGGTCATTTTGATTCTAATTGTAATAAAATTAGAATAAAACAAATTTGGGTAAAGAAATGTGATTTATATGCTACTAACCCAAATGGACCCAAGAAAATTTGGGTACCAAAAAGGTAGAGAAGATCTGTCTATTTTGTAGATATCTCAAGGTCAAAATGGAGACGAATGATACTTTTACTTTGAGAGACTACATTAAGGAGCTCAACTATCAAGTTATTATTGGTAACAAAATGTTGATATATATATATATATACACACACACACACACACACACACAGGATCAGTGATCAAAAACGGACCCCAAATATTTTTTTTTAAAATAACTAAAAAAAATATTTAATATTTTATGGAACTGAAATTTTTCCATAATAAAGTGTTTTGGGGGTGATTTGAATACCTATACCAAAAAATGGTGGTACAGTCTGCCCAGACTGTAGCACCATATTTTGTTATATGTACCCAAATCACGCCCAAAACACTTTATTATGAAAAAATTTCAATTCCATAAAATATTAAATATTTTTTTTAGTTGTTTTAAAAAACAAAAAAAAAAAAGTCCTGACGGGATAAAATCCAAGGCGTCCTGACCGAACAAAACTCTCTCTCTCTCTATATATATATATATATATATATATATATATATATATATATATATATATATAGTTAACAAATCATGAGGTATGATCATTTTGTTTACTTGTTATATGTGGTTTTGTTATAAACTTGCTCCAATGATATTCTTTATCTTTGCACTTATTCTTTTTTTTATTTGCAAATGGGGTGAGATAACTAACTTCAACTAAATTGATATGAATTATTTTTTGTTGATGACAAAGGGGGAGAGATATAACTTGATGATTTTTTTTTGATAATGACAAAGGGGGAGAGATATTTGGGTATATTTAACTTGGTTTGAATTGGTATTCATGTTGATATTGAGATACTATATTATCTTTGTAATATCTGATGATGGTTATTTGGATAAAGTAATTTTCTTTTGCTCCTTAATATGCATAAATTTAGGGGAGCCATATACTTAGGGGAGCATGTTGGTGCATAAATTGTCATCATCAAAAAAAAGGGGAGAATGTTGGTTTTTGATTTTATGATGTTTTGAATGATGACTAATTTAAGTATATTGTATATGTGTATGGTTCATGGTTTGTTATAATATGATAATATAATATGCATGAATATTGGCGATATATAATATTATATTATATGCATGGATTGTGGGTGGACATTATGGTTACATATAACCTGTAAGACCCTCAAATTTTATAAATAAAGATGAATTTTTTTATAAATATTATTTTGAATATTATGGAATAAATTTGATATAATGTTATAGTTGTGGTAATATTTATAAATTTTGCAAAAGTAAGCAAGTTGTTATAAAATATTCGTTTGGTCTGGGAATATTCTTTTTGTCGGGGAATATTCGTGCGACGGCTCAATCATTAGTGGACCCCATTAACGGAAGTATTGTCGTAGTTAAAAACGACAAAATTATCTTTCTATAAAAATAACTACAGAGGTGTTACTGTTAAAACCGCTGAACTACCCTAGGTAGTAAAAGTAAAGAATGTCTGCGTGGTTGCATAAGAGAGCACACTCAGATTGATTATTGATCTTCTTCGTGAGAAGTCACTTAGCTATACTCAATTATTGCTATAGTAATTGCCGCATCATATCTCTTATATTATTGATTCAATTATTGTCACAAGATCATCATATATATAATATGTTATATTATTAATTGAGACGACAAGTTATAAATGATTAATAATTGTTGAAAGATTAAATATGTGTTGATTAAAAATAAAATGATTTGTGGTAATATTTATTCAATCCTTGATGTATATAAAGAGTCCATTATGAGACGCGTTTGTGGTAAGTTTGATTATTTTATGGGGCCCATATGTCATCATCTAAGAGTCTCTTCGTCAATAATAGTATTTACCTTTGTGAATAGTAATTACCTTTGTGAATAGTAATTACCTTCACAATAGTATTTACCTTTTGTGAATAGTAATTACCTTTGTGAATAGTATTTACCTTAAATCAATAGTATTTACCTTTGTGAATAGTAATTACCTTTGTGAATAGTAATTACCTTCGTCAATAGTATTTACCTTCATCAATAGTATTTACCTTCGCCAATAGTAATTACCATCTTCAATAGTAATTACCTTCGTCGATAGTAATTACCCCTTCGCAAATAGTAGTTGTCCCTTCAATATTACCAAGAGTTAACTCGCCTCTCTGATTGTTCCAAGGGTTAATTACCCCTTCTTCAAATAGTAGTTGTCTCTTCAATATTACCAAGAGTCATTTTGACCCTTCGTTAAGACCAAAGAGCCACCCTCGCTTTTTCTATAAATAGAAGCTCATTCCTTCATTATTTCTTACTTAATTCATTGAAACTCTGTGAGTGAGAAACTATAGAGAGAAAGAAGAAAAAAGTATTCTATACTTCACTTTTCCAATATTCTTATCTTCTAAGGTAAGGGATATTATTTGTTGTGCAGTCTGTAAGTGTGTTATTCTTCTCTTATTCATGAAGAGAAACTTACATTATTCCATTCTTTATTATTCTCATTTGGAATAACTCGTATACGTGGCATACCCTATATACTTGGTGAAATCCTCTCGTTATTCCATTCTTTATTATTCTCATTGGAATAACTCAGATATCGCTCAGACAAATATACCATATCATAATCAGATAATGTGGTTTACCCTATACTTGTAACATTCTTCATTATTATTCTCGCTGTTATTCCATTCTTTATTATACCTAGTTGGTTAAAACTTTGACTTATATACTCCATGAAATTAGTAGAATATTCTTGATATTTGTGTTTCATCCAAAGATCTTTTCATGGAAATATTCTTCCGATCATTCTTGAATTTTACTCTACAAAATAGTATCTTGTTGACAATTTGGACGTTAATAATTCCTGGATAAAATAATTCTTGAACTTGTTTTATTGAATTATTATGTCATTGTCATCATCCTTATGTTATATTATGTTATCTTTGACTTACGTGCATAGATGAACTTAATATGATTATGACTCGTGGATCATTCTTGTATAATCATGGCTTGTTATAAATGATGTGACAAAAGTCATCAGTATTGGCCTGTAATGCAGTGATGGATAATTTTTGGTATGATTATGACCAGGGGTGATTTGGTATAGTCATGACCATTGATAATTTGATGAAAATCCTTGACCGTGGGTACAGGGATGATTAGATATTGTGGTTTATTCATTAAACCGAGTCTTAGTGATAAAATTGATGAAAACCTTTTAAAACCTAAAAGATAGTAGAGACTTTATTTTCTACTTGACTCTTTTAATGGATCGCATATTCCACCGCAGCTTAAACCGGTTGTCTATTGTATTTTATCGCTTTAACGTTGTTAAAGACTATTGATAATTTATTCTGCATTATCTTAGTCATAATATTTCATCGGCTAGTTGAGCTCACCCTTTCTTTCACCGTTTCTTCTTGAAATGAGAATATAAATGGGACGAAGCCTGGGAAGCAGAAGTGATGGTCCTAAAGATAGCATTAGTAGTCCTCACTATTCTCGTGAAATAGTGTGATAATAATTGTAATGAGGACTCCTTTTGAGTTTGTATAATATCTAGTAGATTTATATTTGTATTCAAACTCATAGTTTATGTCGTATTGTACACAGCGCTTATGTTAAGAAGTTGTATTTAAATTCGCACCATGTAAGTGGCGACCCAAGATGGGTGATGAATACCTAATTTTGGGGCGCCACAACATGGTATCGAGCTTAGGATATGATCCCCGCTAAGATGCGAGATAAGAACTAGAAGGGAAGAGACGGGGAATTCCTTCGCTAGTATGACCTACCTAAGTTTATTTGGTATTTAATTGGTCTACGGAGTATAGGGATAATATGTGATATGTTAATTAACCCTTGTTTTGTGACGTTGTTTGAGAATGACATCCGAAAATGCCGAGATAAGCAATGAAGCACATGAGAGTGTTGATTCAAATTTCAAACAAAAGGTAACGACCAACAACACGATAATAATCATACTGGTGGCAACGGCTATCAGAACAATGATAACCATCGTGGGGGAAATTATCATGCTAAGAATGGTAACCACTTCGGTGGTAATCATGGAAAAGATAATAGAAGTGGAAGTTACAAGAAGAGAAGGTCATTTAGCTCAATTTTGTTGTGCACCAAAGTCAAGTCTAGCTGGGATGGTGGCACCAAAGGTGGATATGGACAAAACAAAGTCGTTGGTTTTAGGAAGTGCATTTTTCTTGACTTCTCAAAAAGCGAGTAAACCGAACGAAGTTAGCACGGGTTAGTTAATTATAAATTGCGAAGTCTATACCTTATAAGATACCGGTTCTACCCATTATTTTATCTCTCTTGCTTGCGTTCAACGTTTAAATTTGACTACGGAGAAGTTAGACTTTGACTTATTAGTTGAAACTTTGTTAGTAGGAGCCTTCGTTACCGCTACTATTTTTAAATCTTGTTTGATTCAAATAAACACTTTCACGTTACCTATCGATCTTATCTTTTTTAAAATACTTGCCTTTGATGTGATTTTAGGAATCAATTGGTTAGCTACTCATAATGCTTTTTGTAAGGTTGTTAGCTTTTATATTCATAACCAACCTGTTGTGCGAATTCAAGTAACCAAACTACTAAAGTCAATTATTGTCATATCAAGCCATAAGTAAAGAGCCCCGAACCTTTCGTTGTTGACTTCCTTGTGTGGAATGCACCAAAGCCAGACTTTTTGTAGGAGACATCGTGAATGAAGATGGCAAGTTTATAGGTATCATTGTGAGGTGCTATCTAGGTTAAGGGATAGAAGTCACAGTTGGTATCAATGTGACGTAATATCCAAGTCTTGGATGAGAGTCACAGTTTTGAATGATATTTCTATTATCAATAAATTTCCTGGCATATTCTTGAAGACTTCTTAGCCTACTTAGAGCGTGAAATCGAATTTCAGATATTGACCCCAAAGATAAAACCCATTTCTTAAACCTCAAATATTTCTTCAACTAAAATGAACAGTTTACGTGGTTTATGATGAAAGTCATAATAAAAGCATTGGACTAATGAAAATCATGGGTATACGTGGTATTAGTAAGTGTTATGATGAGTTATGTTGGTTAGTATGTGAAAACATGAAAGTTTCTTAAAATCACAAGGAGTTAAAACCATTTTGGTGAAAAACGTAACATGAAATTCAATTGACCAAATCTCTTATTATAAATTTGAATTTTTGAGTGTGGTTAAGTCCTAGAGTTAGATCTATGAGTTACCTAACTAATCCAAGTGGAATCAATGAAAAAGGTGTTGTAGATTTTCGTGTGGACTGATTTTAGCAAAGGAGTCAAAACTTCAAAATGTCCAAAAAGTCTGCTGCCACGTTTTTGTAAGGGCTGTTTCGGCCACTTAATTAGTGAGAAAAATTCAGGCCTTTTGGGACATAAAAGTATATGGTATAAAGAACATCCTGTCCAAAAATGAGTTCATTCCGACTTAAAATGAGCAAGTTATGACCATTTCAATATTTAGGTTTTTTCGACAAAAATGCTATAATCGGAGTTCTATAACTCTCGATGACCATGAAATTTAAATCGAGGCTCACATTAACATGTGTAAGGTCCTGCCAAGATTTGGGAATTTTTGGAGTTAAACTTGAGGTAGCTAATTTCTTAAGGAATTAATTAGAAATTGATTTTTGAAAAATAGTAAATGAATTTTAAAAATTGCGAGAAAAATATATTTTCATTATGGGACTATATTATGCTAAATCCCAGAAAAAGAAATATTTTTGGGACTGATTTGGTATTTTTTATGAAATAGTTTAGTTACGAACATATGAGTTAAATATGTTATGTGAAGTAACAAAGTTGAAAATAGGATTTTATGGCTAGAGAATCCTATATAGAGTATATGCATATTTTTTTGAGGGATTTGATAATTGGTGATGATATCTTATGAGTATGGCATTTTTGAATGATTAAATGCATTATATGGTAAAGCGTAAACAATTGAGATAAATTGTTTATAAATTTAAGAAGTGATTAAAATATTGTTATAATATTAATGATATTAGATTATAAGATTATTAAGTGATTGATAACATGGGGATATTCTTGAATCTCGGATAAATTATATTATAAATGTTTAATATTTATCCTTTATCTCAATTGATTGATTCTTTATATCATTATCCTCACGCTTATATTATGTTGAAAGTCATCTCGTGGCTCATAGTGCATAGATGGACTTGGTATGATTATGACCGTGGATTGTTCGATATAATCATAACCGTAATTGAAAACACGATTATCTTTGGTAGTAGTGCATGGATAATTTGTGGTCGGATACTAATGAATACACGATTATCTTTGGTAGTAGTGCATGGATAATTTGTGGTCGTGATACTAATGAATACACGATTATCTTTGGCGTAGTGCACGATTATCTTTAGTAGTAGTGCATGGATAATTTGTGGTCGTATACTAATGAATACACGATTATCTTTGGTAGTAGTGCATGGATAATTCGTGGTCGTGATACTAATGAATATCCTTGGCCCAGAGTGCAGGGATGATTCGATGATATGGATTAATTATCGAAATGAGTCTCAAAGAATGAAATATTAATTCATGGATGTGGTAAAAGTCATCTTTAGGTAGTAGTGCATTGATAGACTTGGTATGATTATGACCAAGGATTATTCGGTATAATCACGATCAGAATTGAAAACACGAATATCCTTGGCGAAGAGTGCATGGATAATTCATGGTCGTGATACTATTAAGTCGCGTCTCAAAGATTATTGGTTTTACGAACAGTATATCTTTGGCTCAGTAATGCAAAGATGAATTGTTAATGAATATCTTTAGATTGCAAGATGAATTTAATATTTTTAACGATAAAGGTATTCAAGGTATCCTCACCTCTTTATCATATCGTAATGCACCCTAATTTCGAGGGCTAAATGTCATAAGAAGGGAGGTTGTAAGACCCCACTTTTATAAATAAAGATGAATTTTTTATAAATATTATTTTGAATATTATGGAATAAATTTGATATAATGTTATAGTTGTGGGTAATATTTATAAATTTTGCAAAAGTAAGCAAGTTGTTATAAAATATTCGTTTGGTCGGGAATATTCTTTTTTTGGGAATATTCGTGACGACGGCTCAATCATTAGTGGTCCCCATTAATGGAAGTATTATCGTAGTTAGAAAAACGACAAAATTATCTTTCTATAAAAATAACAAAGAGAGGTGTTACCGTTAAAACTGCTGAACTACCCTAGTAGTAAAAGTACAATGAATACGCGTGGTCAGCGTAAGTAGCACACTCAGATTGATTATTGATGCTTACGTGAGAAGTCACTTAGCTATACTCAATTATTCTACATAATTGCGCATCATATCTCTTATATTATTGATTCAATTATTGTCACACAATGTCATCTCGTATAATATGTTATATTATTAATTGAGACGACATGTTATAAATGATTAATAATTGTTGAAAGATTAAATATGTGTTGATTAAAAATAAAATGATTTGTGGTAATATTTATTTAATCCTCGATGTATATAAAGAGTCTCATTATGAGACGTTTGTGGTAAGTTTGATTATTTTATGGGGGCCCGTATATGTCATCATCTAAGAGTCTCTTCAATCAATAGTATTTACCTTTGTGAATAGTAATTACCTTTGTGAATAGTAATTATCTTCGTCAATAGTATTTACCGTTGTGAATAGTAATTACCTTTGTGAATAGTATTTACCTTCGTCAATAGTATTTACCTTTGTGAATAGTAATTACCTTTGTGAATAGTAATTACCTTCGTCAATAGTATTTACCTTCATCAATAGTATTTACCTTCGTCAATAGTAATTACCTTCGTCAATAGTAATTACCCCTTCGCAAATAGTAGTTGTCCCTTCAATATTACCAAGAGTTAACTGCCTCTTCGGTGTTCCAAGGGTTAATTACCCTTCATAAATAGTAGTTGTCTCTTCAATATTACCAAGAGTCATTTTGACCCTTCGTTAAGACCAAGAGCCACCCTCAGTTTTTCTATAAATAGAAAGCTCATTCCTTCATTATTTCTTACGAATTCACTGAAACTCTAGAGAGAGAAACTATAGAGAGAAAGAAGAAAAGTATTCTGCTACTTCACTTTTCCAATATTCAGTTCTTCTAAGGTAAGGGATATTATTTGTTATACCCGTAAGGGGTGTTATTCTTTCTTATTCATGAAGAGAACTTCTGTTATTCCATTCTTTATTATTCATTGGAATAACTCAGATACGCTGTGACATACCCTATACTTGGTGAAATCCTCTCGTTATTCCATTCTTTATTATTCTCATTGAATAACTTTGATACGCTGGCATACCCTATACATAATCAGATACGTGGTTTACCCTATACTTGGTGACATTCTTCTATTATTCTCATTGGAACATCCTCGTCATGCATGTGTTTTACACCGGACCGGTTCTCTTTTATTATTATTCATTTGGAACATCCCGTCGTGGTGTGTTTTACCCCTGACTGGTTCCGCCTCTTTATCATTCTGTTGGAATATCCTATCATGTGTTTTACATCGGATCCGGTTCCATCTTTATTATTCTGTTGGAACATCCCGCTTGCGTGTGAATTTCACCCGACCGTTCCGTTATTATTATTCTCGTTGAATAACCTGTCTATCTGCAAGCACCGCATGCATGGTGATTTCCTTTGTTATTCCATTCTTTATTATACCCAAATAAGTTAAAACTTTGACTTCTATACTCCATGAAATTAGTAGAATATTCTTGATATTTGCGTTTCATCCAAAGATCTTTCATGGAAATATTCTTCCGATCATTCTTGAATTTTACTCTACAAAATGATATCTTGTTGACAATTTGACGCGTTAATAATTCCCGGATAAAATAATTCTTGAACTTGTTTTATTGAATTATTATGTCATTGTCATCATCCTCATGTTATATTATGTTATCTTTGGCTTACGTGCATAGATGAACTTAGTATGATTATGACCAGGGATCATTCGGTATAATCATGGCTTGTTATAAATGATGTGATAAAAGTCCTCAGTGGCCTGTAATGCAGTGATGGATAGTTTTTGGTATGATTATGACTAGGGGTGATTTGGTATAGTCATGATCATTGATAATTTGATGAAAATCCTTGACCGTGGTACATGGATGATTAGATATTGTGGTTTATTCATTAAACTAAGTCTTAGTGATAAAAATTGATGAAAACCTTTTAAAACCTAAAAGATAGTAGACTTTATTTTCTACTTGACTCCTTTAATGGATTGCATATTCCGCTGCAGTTAAACTGGTTGTTTATTGTATTTTATCAGTTTAACATTGTTGAAGACTATTGATAATTTATTCTGCATTATCTTAGTCATAATATTTCTTACTGGGCTAGTTGAGCTCACCCTTTCTTTCACTTTCTTCTCTTGAAATGAGAATATAGCCGGGACGAGCCTGGGAAACGAGTGATGGTCCTCAAGATAGCATTAGTAGTCCTCACTATTCTCGTGAAATAGTGTGATAATAATTATAATGAGGACTCCTTTTGAGTTTGTATAATATCTAGTAGATTTATATTTGTATTCAAACTCACAGTTTATGTCGTATTGTACACGACAGTTATGTTAGTAAGTTGTATTTAAATTCTGTACCATGTAAGTGGCGACCTAAGATGGGTGATGAATACCTAATTTTGGGGGCGTCACATAACAGTCTATATAAATATATATTGCATGATTGCTGTAATCTTATCTCAATTGATTGACAGGGAATGAATTTTGGTCAACTGATTAGTTGATTCAAATTAATTTGTTCTAGAAGCTTCAAAAGGTATATGCTCTAAATATAGTATATTGTTAACAAACCATATCTTTCGTATCCCTTCATATCAGGTGATTGATATCATATCTTTTCGGTTGAGCTTATCAAGGAAACAATATATCTATTGATTTGGTGCTGATTTCTTGTGACTGAGGATTTCATGGAATCAACCATCTCATAGTCGTTGGAAGCGCTACTATATATATCTCTCCTGCTCGGCTATTGGAATACAGAACTTGGAAAAGCTTCAATTAGTCTCATATGTTCCATTCAATAGCAATTCTAAGTTTCTTTCCAGCAACCATTTTGTATGGTTCTTAAATTGTATTATGCTGGAAACTTGATAGTTTGTAATCAATATCCTTATTCTTAGTTTAAGTCGTGTATCGGCTTGGTCTATCTAGAGTTGATAGGATCTGTTTGTAAACAAGCTTTCAAGGCTGCAGTAGTGCAGAGGTCTCAGTGGTGAGAAGGATTACAGAGGTGCAAGAAGGGGCAGTCGTGTCCAACGGAAAGCTTTCTCAAACAGGGAGTTATTTTGTATTTAATTAAGTTAAATTGAAATAAAAAGAGTCTCCAATCCTAGTTGGGATTGGACGTGGTTTAGGCCACTAGATTAGAGGATAGGGGCTGAACCACGTAAAAATCTTGGTGTGATTTTTACTTCTGTTTATCTCTTTAACTGTCATTCACGTTCTGCACTATTTTATTATTCACGCTACTATCCAGACACTAAAGCGCATGGTGGTGTAGTCATGATAATCGTAAACGAAGAACATAAGCTAAAGCAGACATTAAAGCGATAAAGCGTAGTCAGTGCAGAATTATACCTGTAGCAGAAAATTTTAAAAAGTTTTCACTGTTTATCACTTTTAGCTTAACCACCTATTCACCCCCCCCCCCTCTAGGTGTGCACATATATAGAATTACACAAGCATGTAGTCGTGTCGCAACGACATGCGATATTTTTGACAATTGTTTTAAAATATCCCAACTTGAAAATAAAAATAAAAACAATAATAAATGATATAAACCATCCTAGGGAGTTGTTAATTAAGAGGGTTATGGAATTCTCGAATGCCGCAACACCGTAAGACGTTTTTAAATAAGGTTGTCGCGTTAATTAAATTATAAAACGCAAAAAATATAAAATTGGCATATTGAAAAATCCAATATGTGGAGTTTTTATATGTCTAATTGGCATATTATTGTTAATTAAATATGTAGGATAATTGAAGGGCATTTTTAAAGTAATTATTGAAGAACGCTTTAGGCAAATATTCTTAAACTTTTTCGAAAGTTTTTAACTTCCACAATTTATTCATTGTGCTACTTTTTCAACTTCATTTAAAGGTTGTATTGAATTTCTAATTTAGCAATATTTATATATTGTGTGAACTATAAAATTTTGCAATTCTTTTGATATTTGTATAAGTGTTCAGCTACGCTATAATGCATAAACTGTTTGAAGATTTGCTATAACGCATTAATTGTTCAAGTTTTAAAGTTTGATATTACATAAATTGTTTAAGATGTATGTCAATATCATTTGTCCCGGCTAGACGAAGATTTTAATATTTTATCAGTTTAAAAATAAATGTTTGAAATATTATTGATGTTAGGTAGTGTTATACAACCCTAATATTGGGGTATTTTATGTCAAAAAAATCCTGAAAGACCCTTGAGGTGGTCAAACGAACACATATAGTCGTTTAGTCAGAATGTTGTACAACATAGGGTACAATGGGCTGATCAGCCAACGTGTCCGTGAGTCAGACGGTTCATAGTTGAATTACTGTTGAACCTTTATGAAAATAAAAAATTTAAGGTCTTTTGACTGCTCGGTATATATGTAGTTTCAAAATGTTAAATAAAAGGAATTTATTATTATTCCTCTTTATTCAAAAGGCTTTCACAACAATTATTCAGTTGTAGAAATAGTAGCATAATTCTTGATTTTGTTGTTTATTCAATTTTTTATAATTGCTGAGATTTGAAGCTCATCCTCACTTTAAATTAAATATTTTTAGCGAAGCTAGAGCGAACTGAAGGTTCCGGTAAGGATAAAGAGAAGGAGAAGATGAAGGAGTAGATGTTATGTACTATTTGTAATAATTTAGTATGAATGTAGTATTATGTAATAATATTAGTTTTTGAAGATGTTATTAAAGGTCTGAGAACTTAAGATTTTAGAGTGAGACATATTGTAATAATTAGTAATTACATTTATGTCATTATTATTATATTAGTTAAGTAGTACCGTGGAGCACCATATTCAGAGTTTAAAGGTACCCGAATTTGGGACGTCATATTTCTTGTGTTATTTTAATGAATGTTATTGTAATGTATGTTATAAAAACTTAAAACTAATTTAATAAAAAATTAAGTGAAAAGTATTTTTAATTTTTGTTCGTTGAAAGTCGGTGCGTTGCGATTCAAAAGATAAATCGGTTGGGCAGAGTTTTAGTATAGAAAAATCTTGAACCACTACCGATCATGTGGTGCGGTTTCGATTCAAGAGTTTAAAGATCGGTGCGTTTCTAAAATATTGAAAAATCAAAATCACACCAGACCATTGTCATCTCTAGCAGTGTTATTAAATCCAGACCAGCCTATCGGTCCAACTATTAAAAATCTAAACCAGTCAGCTCTCCGGTCCGGTTCAACTTGATTTTATTGATTTGGTCAAAAGCCAGTTGACCACCGGTCCGACTGGTGGTTCAATCGATAAAACTGTTTAATTGATGACCCAGTTTTTAATTATTATTTTTTGTGCCAAAAGAATTTTAATATTAAAATTAACCACTTTAAGTAATATTGTAACTCAACTTTATTATGTTTTAGCTCATAAAAAACAAATTTTTTTAAAATTTTATTAATTACTAATAATATATATTAATGATGTCACTTAATAATAAATAACGGTTCAACCACTAGTAGTTAGATTCAATGACTCATCCACCCTATAGATTTTTTCCAGTTTGATGACCGTTCCGAATTTGAGAACCTTGATCCCTAGTACTACTAGTTATAATATTTATTGTTTTCAAACTTAAATGAATCATGATAATTTTAAATTTAAAAATATTTCAAATTTACTTTTAAAAAGTACATCTTATCCCACGGACACTAATAGCTAGCTTACACATGAAAAGTTTCAGCTTAGCATGCAATTATGTCATTGGAGTAGCGGAATTTCAAGATCCATCCGGCAATGAGAATTGAATTTAAAATTTTGCCATTTCAAGATTATTGGCAACGATAATTGTACAGACTAATTGTCCAATTGTAGGGCAAGATCAAAAAATTTCAAAATAATTAATAAACTTAAGTTGTTTTAATTCCATATGATGAATTGGACAATGTGGACGTTTATTAAATTGACTTGAAGGTGTTGAATATATAGATGATGAATGCTATATATTGGCACCACAATCATGAATTGACTATTCTTTTTTCTTGCAAGTGAATCAAAAAGTATCTAGAAGTTGTTGACTGATCATCAGTATTCTCCATTAAGGAATAAAAAGCCCCTCATTTGGAAAATTCTGATTCCTGAAATTTCAACGTTTGGAACTTGAAAAATTCAAGAAAAAAATTATTAAAATTAATATATAAAAGTGTATTGGATCAAGATTTATAACTTGTCACTCAGGGCATGTCCATTAAGATCATTTTCCTTACCATTCATTTTTTCTCCTTTACAATTATTAAGTTTCAAATATACTCTTGATGTAGGTTATTGTTATTGTTTTTTGTAGAACAATTATACAGTTATCGAAACTTTTATAGTTGCTCTATCAACACTTAGCATTATAAATGATTTTATTATTTTGGCGATATCATTATTATTTTGACAATATCAACTATCTTTATTTTTGAGTTGATATTATCTTAATAATAAATGCCGCTTAAAGTGTTAGTGTCGCTTAAAGTGTAAGTGTCGTTAGATCAATTGCAAAAGTTTTGTTAAATGTATATTTGTTTTGACATCATTATCTTGGGAGTAGGATCCCCTCCATTACACATATCCTTTAATTTCTCTCAATACACATTTAGCAACATAATTATTACATTTAACAACAAAATAACATCCGCCGCAAACAATTAGTGACACCATAAAATTCATCGCAACAAATTGTGTCACAGAAAGTGTCACATAAAGCAATTTTTTGTCGCTAAATGTGTAATAGGAGAAATTAGATGATAAATGTAACAGAGGGGATCGTAATCCAATTTTTCCTAATACAAATCCAGCAGTACAAATATTTCTTTTAACAACATAATTGTTTGCAACGAATTTATTGGGTCACTAATTCTTTGCGAAGAATTTAATCGTCGCTAATTGTAATACTCCATCCGTTTCAAATTATAACATCATTATTAACTTTTTAAATTTCAAATATTTTTAAATTCAAAATTAACATGAATTCATTTATTTTATATCAATAAAATTATGAATGTTATAAATTATTTCAAAAGTACGACTAGTTATAAGATTTATTAGTTTCAATTAAAATTTAAATGAATAATGTCGATTTTGAATTTGAAAATATCACAAATTTATTTTTAAAAAGTCAATAATGTTCTTATAATTCAAAACATAGGGAGTTTGTGTCGCTGAATGTGTATTAAAAGAAATTAAAGAATAAGTGTAATTAAGGGGATCATATTCCATTATATTACTCTAACATTATCAACAACCTAATTTGTTTATTGCTTTGGTGACAAATTAAAAGAATCTAACAAAAAATAGCTAACAAAATAATGTAACAAAGTGTAATTAGTTGATAATTTATCATAAATGTGTAGACATCAATCACATCATTTTGTATCTATCTTTTACAACTATTCTGTTGTCAACAATGTACAATAAAACCTCTCTATAGGAATCCTCTATAAAAGAATAACCTCTATTATATTATAAAAAAATTTGGTCCCAACTTGGGCCAGTTTTAAATAGGAATAACCTCTAAATTGTAATATGTTATATATTTTTTAAGTCTGATTATTAAAAAAAATATACCTTTATATAAGAATAATTTCATATATAGTTTTTTGAAATTATTATTGTCACTTATATTTATATCAATATTATATTCATATAAGTGACAATAGTAATTTTAAAAGACTACATTTACCTATAAAAGACTTTGCACTTATGTAGAGTTGGAAACATACACATTCTAGTTTGAAAGTCTAAAGAATTTATGTTTTCTTTCATTTTTTCCGTTGAATATTCTGTAAATACTATGTGCACAACTTTATATAAATCTTTTTCGAATAATAATTTTTAGGGAGTTCTTACTGTTATTTTTGTTAAAGTAGATACTTTTGGATATTCGGAAAAAGTTTTTGAACCAATACCTCTATTTAGTTATAACCTCTCAATTAGAATACAATTAACCAATACTATGTGCACAACTTTATATAAATCTTTTTCGAATAATAACCTCTCAAGACTATTCTTATATAGAGGTTTTACTGTATTATTGATTTATTAAAATAATACTGATGTGAAACTGATCGATTGTTTAAATGAATTCAACATAGACTAGGACAGTTTTGGAGGGTGCTAAAATTGGATTAATAGAATTAAGTTTCAAAGTCTGCCTTATAAACCAACTACATCCTCCTTAATTATCGCAATAGACTAGTAGGACTGTTGCCTTTCTTTGTCAAATGTATAAATAATCCATTTTTTATTTCCCTCCTAATATCACAAGTTGCAAGTTAAATAAAGTTAGTGAACTTAAGCAAGAGATTTCTCGAACCAAATTAAATATAATATTAGAATATTATTTTTTTCACACTCCCTTCGTCCTTTAAATAATTAAATTGTTCTGGAACTAGCAATAATTTATCCTAACTTATTATCTTCAATGTTTATCATCAGGCGCTGCTGTCTCTGAATTTGTTTTCAAAACCTGTTGTCAACAAATATTAAATTATTTATTTTTATATTAATAAAAATGAGTCATATCAATGGTTCAAGTAACCATTACATAATAAAATTAATAAACTAAAGAGCAGCCAAGCCATTAAGCTTTATTACAATAAGATAGTATGGCAATAGATCATTACATCTCATGTCAACTATACAAAACATTTAAATAAGAAGAAGTGGACTATGTGAATCTAAAAAAGTTTTAAAAAAAATTTGAGTAAAACTCAAAACCCTAAAGTAAAGCAAGTTGTCATGGTCAAATTTGTGCGCCAACTTTTTAGCTGTGATGACAAGTCCACATAGATTAGCGCATTAATTAAAACTTGTGTGTGTGACAAGTCCTTGGTAGTATATATTTCTATATATTAAAATGATATTTTTATATATTAAAATAATATTTTTACATAAGTCTCTCTTATATGAAGATAAAACTCATTCATTATTTATTTTTAAAAAAATATATGTTATTAAATATCAATTTTTTAAATATCAGTTCTCTATATGTATTGATGTGTTACTCTTTCTATTTATATTTTTTTTCTACAGTCTTTAATACTTTCTTTAAAATGTTGTGAGTCAATTGATTTTTAGTCACATTTTTAAAATAATGCACTTACTTTCACTCAATTACGATTATATTTTATAATCTATAATTAAACTACGTTGCTCAAAAGCGTAGTACGTTTATTAATTTTTGTTAAGGCACTGCTTACCAGAAGTGGCATGCATGTCAGCATGTTTGTCTTGGAATGCATCCTATCGTGTCAATCCGTTGAGGGACTAACATAAGTTATATTTGGCGATTCAATTTCAAATTCAAGAATTAGAATAATGTCAAATTTGAACTTTATAAAATTTTAGATGTTTTATAATTTTTAATTTCAAAGTTTAAAGTCGAATTGTCAAACATAGAACTAATTTTACTAATGCGTTTCACTTATTGAATAGAATTCTATGGTTGGTCAGTGACCCTGGATGCCTAAGTGGAATAATAATAAATATTAGTAATACTCATCATAAGAATAATCTCTGTCGAGTCTTAACCAGACGTGGGCCTCTCCTGTCTAGTTGACCTCACTACCGCATCGCTTGACCTTCTTGATCGTCATCGCCAGGTTAGTAAGAGTATCAAGTAGTCCAACTTTGAGGAAAGGCGTTGTTCTTATACAGTACTCGAAAAATTCTTTCGTCCTTTTCCTACGAGCAGGAGATACGTCTGAAAGTTTGGGAACACAGTTTTTAAGGAACTTCCAAGAAAAAATTGGTCGACTAAGAAAATTAATTGGATAGGTACTGTGACGCCACCGATTCTAGGTACCTTTAAACCCCAACAATGGTGCATCACGGTATTATCTACTAGGCATAATCATAAAGACAGAAAGATAATTACTAAATTACTACAAATCATATTAATCTAACTTCCCAGGTTATAAGACCTTTACAAGTTTGGAAGCATCATAATATAATAAGTATTACATCATTCTAATTGATAAATATCATTCATAACTTACACTATTACATAATATATTTTACTCGAAAACTTTTCCTTTTCCTTTGTCTTTCTTACCCGAGATTTCGCCCCGCTCGAGCTTAGCTGAAAATATTTTTATATAAAGCAAGAATGACCTAACAAGCTCAACAAATATAATAGTTGAATAACAACAAAATCAAAAATCATGTTTTTATTTTAACAACTGAACAATAGTAGTGAAACTATCTCGAATAAATAGGAATAATAATAATAAATTCGCTTTTTATTTAACATTCTTAAAACTACCTACTGAGCAGCCAAAAGACCTAGAACATTTTCTTTTTCATAAAAGGTTTAACAAAAATTCATTTATAACCGTCATTTCTTAAGTACGTTAGGGGATCAGCCTATTATACTTATGTTGTGCACAACCTATTAATTTCTTTTAAACGACTATTTGCGTTTACATTTACACCGCGAATGCCAATCGGAATTCCGACAAAAAAAATTCTCTAATAATAGCGTTGTTCATCTCAGACTTGAGTTAGAGTCCTTACCAATTTAATTTGGTTTAGATGGCATTTAAGAATTTAAAAAACTCATATCATATCTTAACATGTATCTAGCTAAAACAACAAGGCATTGACATCATTTATAATAATTCATAAAATATCAAACTTTAAATCTTTAAATAAGAATGAAGTTTTAGCATACTGGATAACTTGCGCAATTATAAAATTTATTGCATAAGTTTAGATTTCACACAATAGATAAATACTGTGTAAATTAATAATTTAATACAATCTGTAATTGAAGCTGAAAAGCTTGCACAATAATATAATTTGTGGAAATAAAACTCACGAAAGAGTTTAAGAATACTTGTCAGAAGCGTTCTTTATTATTTACTTTAAAAAATTTCTTCAATTATTCTACACATTTAATTAACAATAATATGCCAATTACTCACATAAAAACTCCACATATTGGTTTGACGTCGCACTATTACTCAATTTATAATGTTTGCATTTATAATTTAATTAGCACGACATATACTACAAATTCCCTCGGGTGGAATTTTTTTCAAGACCCATTTTCAGGCCAAAACAGTGGCCCCAAAAACCTCATAACGACTAACTTTCATTTTTGGCAGATTTGACTAGTCTTCTTCCAAAGGGCATAACTTCCACCTCCGGACTCGAAATGAGGTCAATATTACGTCTACGGACTCCTTATTTAACGTACTACATAACCCTCAAAATATAAAAAATATTCAGCACGCCAATCGGAATAGAAATATGCAAAAGTCAAGGTTCACGCTAGTTGTAATTTTAGCTTTTAACTAGTTTTACAAAACAAATCGTCATGACTTCTTTACACAATCTTTTGCTTCCGTTCCAATTATGTGATGTTCATAACTTCTAGGAGCATAACACAACAGCCTAGAACTTAATTTTTACATTTGGAACTCCACATAAAAAGTGTTCCAAAACAACCCTTAGTCCACTATTAGTCTGTTGATCTTTCCTTCCTTTACTCATAAGTTTGTATTTTCATTCTTGGTTCAACTTTTCATGCAATTTAACAAGCAGTTTAACATATTTAAACTAGATAAACCCTTATTACTCCAAAATCCTTCCATGATCTTTCATTAAAAACACATCCACCAACAAAGTGCTTCCTAATATACTAAAATCTTTTAAAGGAAAAGAGATGAAGAGGTTAGGGATTAATGCTTACATTTAGTTGTTCTTTCTTCTTATTCTTCCTTTTTACTTGCTATATCTTGGAAAATCAAAGCTAGCTTGCTCATTTCTTCCTTCTATATTCGTCCCTCTCTTCCTCAATTTCTATCTTTTCATGTTATTTCTCTTTCTCTTACTCTCCCTTTTTCTCTCTAGCTTATAGAAGGATAATGAATAAAATGACAAAGTGTTGGATGATTCATAACACGACTTAACCTAGCTCTGATTAGTTAACCTAACCTTAATTAAACTAACTAAAGCTAGACATCATAAGGGCTTGTTTGGCTCAATTAATTGGGTGGAGGAGACAAGGCATTAAATTGCTTACTTGTTGGATAGAAACTTACCATTTATGGCAAGTGACTCACCCCCTTTGTCCCCCCCCCTCCCCCTCCCCCAAGCCCCATACTCGGCAACCTCTCTCTCTCTCTCTCGCTCTCTCTCTCTCTCTTCCAAGTTCAATTCACCATATACTTGATTTATGCTAGAACCAAGTTCAATTCACCATATGCTTGATTTATGCTAGAAGGACACATGCCCATCAAATTGATTAACAAATGACATATGGATTCATCTTATTTATCAAATGACACTTGTATTTTCCAACCATTTGGCTCCAAGTACTTAAGTTTTAACCCTAAACTTGAGTCAAAGCTCTAACCTTAACCAAGCCACATTAACCCTAGGCTTCAACCCTTGGCTCAACCCTAGCCAAATCATTTCGAACCCTAACCAAGCCATTTTAAACCCTAGGCTCAACTTGACTTCGTTACATAAATTGTTTTTATTTTTTTCTAGTTTCTTTCTATTTAGCTTTCTAACTTTTACATTTAGTCAAAATATTGACTTTCTCATATCAAAATTTCAATTTCGCTTTTCATCCCCATTTCCCGAACAAACGCTATGTCGAAATTCGAAAATACGAAGTTACGTTTTTAGCTTGAAGTAAAGTTCTTGCAGTTTCTTGGAGAGTACGATTTTTGCGATCCACCACACCATTTTGTTGAGGTATTTTTGGTGCAGAAAACTCATGTGTAACACCTTTCTCACTGCAATATGGTATAAAATCTTTTCCAAATTCCCTACCATAGTCATTCGGTATACCAATTAGCTTGAGGTTGTGTTTTATTTCAACATTCTTTATAAGCTTTTCAAATTCTGCAAATGCTTGATATTTAGTTTTCAAAAATAAAACTCATGTAAATCTTGAAAAATCATCAACAATAACAAAAGAATAATGATTATTTCCTAAGCTAGCATATCTCTCGGGTCCAAATAAATCAAGATGCAATAATTGAAGAGGTAAAGAAGTTGATACCTGATTTTTGCTTGTAAAGGAATTTCTTGCTTTTTTACCTAACTAACATGCATTATAAATACTTGTCTTCTCATATTTTAGCTTTGGTCTTTGACAAGGTTCTTGGTAGCTAACTTGTTAATCAACTTCATATGCACATGTCCTAACCTTATATGTCATAGAATAGTTTGCTCTTGAATGGCAGAAAACAAATATCTTCATTTTGATTTTCAAAATTAATTTTATAAATATTACCTTCCCTTTGAGCAATTAAAGAAACATCGTGAGAAACATGAATAATAGCACATTTATTTTTTTCAAAAATTACTTTATGTCAACTATTCATTAGTTGACTTACACTAATTAAATTATATTTTAATCCTTCAACATGATAAATATTATCAATGAAAATCTTACCATTTTCAACTTTAATTTTACCTATGATTTGGCATGTGGTGTCATCTCCAAAGGTAACAGTTCATCCCTTCTTAGTAGCTAGTGAGATGAATTTAGTACTATCACCCGTCATGTGTCTAGAACATCCACTGTCTAGCACCCATTTATGTAATGGTACTAGCTTTTAAACACACCTACAAAAACAAAGAAGTAGCTCGTCGTTTTGGTACCCAAATCTGTTTGGTTTCGGTATTGTTAGTAGCAATTAAATCTCCTTTCTTCTCCCAAACTTGTTTTATTTTAATTTTATTACAGTTTGTATCAAAATGTCCTTTTAAACCATAATTTTTGCAAGTGACAAAAGATGAGCAATAAAGAGGCTTGTTCCTTAGTTTATTATTTATTACTCTAATTTTATTAGTAGTGATTGTTATGTTCTTAATAGGATTGTACCCAATTTCTTGATTATCTAGGCTTGACCTGTGAGCGCCTAAAATTATATTTAAATTCTCTTCTCTTTGAACAAATTTTGCAAGATCCTTTTTTCAATGATATTATTTCTTCCTCATTGTTATTTTACATGTTTAATATTTTTTCATCATTAAAAGCATCAATACAAGTATCTCTCATTTTTAAACTTTCTTTTAAAATATCATTTTCCTTTTGAAGATCATTGAATTCTTCTTTTAATTTGTTTGCGATTATATAGAATTTTATTATAGTTATCAAGACAATCAATTTTAGCATTTAACTTAGATACTTCACTTGATGTGTAATCTTTAACTATTTCTTATTTTTCTTCAATTAATGTTTCTACCTCTTTCATTAAATCATTTATCCAATTTTTTAAATGAGCATTTTTCTCTTTAATACGAATATTTTCATTCTTTAAAACTAGATAATCAGAAATAGTAATATCACCAAGTTCTCAGAGTTTACCTTGGATGATTCCTGATTGCTTAATCTAGTGAAACACGGTTGAGCAATTTCATTTTATTTCTCTTCATGATCGGACTCATCATCACTCCATCATTAATGTCTTTCCCTTTGAATTGCTTGCTTTGTTATTCCTTTTTAATTGGAAACAGTCTCTCTTAAAATGTTTGGGCCTTCCACATTCAAAACAGGTATCTTCTTGTGGCTTTTGCTTGACATCTTTCTTGTTGTTGAATGTCTTGCCTTGGAACTTTGATTTATTCTTCTTTCTAATCATCTCTCTCAATTTTCGAGACATCATAGCTATTTCTTCATCGGAATCTTCATCATCACCTTCTATGTAGCTTTCAGCTTGAAGAGCTAAAGTCTTCCTTTTAGGTCCTTCATCTTCTTCATCATACCTCTTTAGTTGATTTTTATATTCTTCAAACTCTCCAAATAAAGTGAGAGTTTCCATAGTACAGATTGTAGTTGAGTCTTGAAGAGTTGTGACTTTTGGTGCGAACCATTTGGGCATGACTCTAAGTATCTTTCTATTTATCTCCCTTTGATCAATTTTTCGGCCGAGCATACTTAGAGAGTTCATAAAAGTGAGTAATCTAGCTTGAGCTTCTTTGATAGATTCATTCTTCTCTAACTTGAAAAGCTCGTATTCTTACATTAACATACTTAGTTTGACTTCTTTTACCTTAGTAGTTCCCTCGTGGCTCATGATGATTGTATCCCATATTTCTTTTGCAGTAGTTCATGCAAAAACCTTGTCAATTTCAGCTTGAATCATGTAACGTGTTCATGGCTTTGGAGTCATAGGATACCATGTATATGATTCATATGGATTCATTTCCATGAGAGTTTTTGGTTTTCCATCATCATGTCTTAGAATGACAGGTCCATTTTCAACAACCCACCATTCCCATGGGTCTCATTTAAGATAGATCATCATTCTAAACTTCCAAAAGTTGAAGTTTTCACTTTCGAGCAATAGAGGTGGCCGGCTTTTGGATTGACCTTCTTGAAAATTGAGGTGTGCCATAGGATCTTTCCCTATGACCTGCAAAGATCAATATTAGTAGAGCCTTGCTCTGATACCAAATATAATTCTATAATTAAGCACACCTAGAGGGGGGTGAATAGGTGTAAATACCCAAAAGTGATCTATAGTGGTCAATTTTTAAAGTTTACTACTGCAGACTATAATCGGACAGGCTAACCATGTCCGTATTAGTTTATTTTCTTTGTATGTTATAATCAGACAGCTAATACCTGTCTGTATTATTATATATTATTCGTTTGTTATTATTGGACAGCTAATACCTATCTATTTTTGTATAATTTTGACCACGAGTTAAACCAGAATCTGCAAAATACTAAAGCATATAACAGAAAATAAAAGAACAGTAAATCACACCAAGATTTTTTCGTAGTTCAGCCCTTATCCTCTACTCTAGTGGCCTAATCCACGCCCAATACCAAAAGATATTGGAGATTAACATTATTAAAATAATATTCAGCAATTACAAAAAAAATAAAACTCCCTGTTACATGAACGACGATCGATTTGACACCTTTGCCCCCTTTTACACTTCTTCAACACCTCTCACCTCTGAGACTTTGATACCTTCGTTGAACAGACTGAATATTACAATAACAAATCTCTCAAGCCAACCTAGACTTATACTTTGTTTACACTAGATATTAGGAGATGGATTACAAAGAACTATGTTGTTAACTGAGACCTAAAAATTGATATAATGACTTGAATATATCTCAGATAACTTTCAGGAACAATACTCTTATGATTTTCAGCTCTCTAGTTTTGTACCTAGCTCCTTTGCCGAGCATGAAGACTATTTATAGAAAGAAACAACAACGGCTAGTAATCTGTTAGCATGCGTGATTGAGTCTTTAAACAATAAGATAGAGATACCAGCTCTTTGAAATGGCTAACAGATATTAGATAGATAATACTCAGCATGATATAGATAAACATATAATATTTGCTGAATTAAAAAAGTCAAATAAATCAAATAATATCTCCTTTTACAACAGAAACATGTTGCAACTCAAATTCAAATTATATCAGATTCCTTAATAATACCAACTCCTTGATAATCTCCAAATCAATTTTGAATTGGTAACCATATATATATATTCGAAAGATATATTAATTGAAAGATAATCAGGCTAATATTAAGGAAATAGAATATCAATGATAAGTTTTAGAAATCAACCTGTTACCTTTTTCTTTGAATTTAAACACCAATTCCAATCTCCTTAAAATACTCCAATTCATATTTGGTCTTCACAACAAAACAAAATTAGATATAGCAACAAAACAGATATAGAAAGATATTTCTTAGCTATATTAGTTTCCATACAATTACTATAATACGTGGCAAATTAAATTAACACATATTAGAATAATATGTAATACTTCAACCTGCAGTAAAACTTCTTTTGGGCTAATAAAAAAGGTATAGCACACTTCGAGGTAATCTCAATTAAATCAATTAAAATGGGCCATCATTACACATCAACCATTTATATCCCATGATGAAATCAGCCCATAATATAACCCATTCAAACCATGCATAAACATATTTGACCCATATGACCCAAACGAATTATAAATCAATATAATATCAATTCAGCCCATATATCTATTGTCACCATTAAACCCACAAAGTATAGATATATACTAACACGCCCATCCGTCACTGATGTGGGAAGTTGTCGCTGGGAATGGCGTTAAACTGCACCGGTGAATTTTGGACGGGAAAAAGGTAACAGCGACGACATTAGCGACAGAACCACCATCACTGTTATATGGTTAGCGACGGATTCTTAGTGCAGTCATTTTGAACCCAATAAACAAAACAATACTTAACTAAAGGGTACCATCGTAAGCTTATCGGTGGGGTCCAGAGCTATAGGAAAAGCGCCCGTGTCAATGCATGTCACTGCATTGACGGTCGCTGATTGTTGCAGTAGCAACGGATTGAGTCGGTTGCTGTTATATTTGGTCGCCGATAGTTTTTTTATTGTAGCGAATGTTCTTTAATTAGATAATTTTGAAGTTTAGAGTTGAGTTGTAAAACATAACAGTAATATTGTTTCGAATGTACATCGTTTGATCATTTGACCTTTCTTATGAATGAGATGCAACGTTTGATTTTTGATTTCAAGCCACTAGATAAGTGATTTAATTATTTAACCATGTTAAGGAAACAGGATATCCTCATTGTCAAGTTAGAGACCAAAGTTAAACTCATTGTCAAGTTAGAGACCAAAGTTAAACACATGCGTACGTATTCCTTGAGATATCCTCATTGTCAAGTTAGAGACCAAAGTTAAACTCACTTGATGTAAGTGGAAAAATATGTTGTAATAGCAAGACTTTTAGTGTTTTAATAAATTCTTTATAAATCCAAAAAGTTGTTGAAGAGTCAATTTTTAAGAGCTCTGATTCAAGTCACAATTAGTTGTTAGTCAACATCTTATTATATGTTGAACTTCGTTTTATATCTACATGCAGTTCCTAATATGTAGACTAAAATGTAAAAATTGTACCCCTTCAATTTATTCACTTAACCAGTTTTTCATATGATGAATTGTACAATATGGACGTTTATAAAATTGACTGGAAAGTGCTGAAATATATAATAATGGTATACATTGGCTCCATAATATTGAATTGACTAATTTTTGTGTTCTTGCAAGGGAATCAAAAGGATTAAGACTTAGTTGGTCATAAGTATAAATTCATCATCAAGAAATAAAAAGCCCTTCTTTTGAAAATTCTCATTAAAGGTTCTTGCTTGTCATTTAGGTCTAAGTATATTTAAAATTTGAAAAACTCGGAAAAAAGAAACAAACAGAATAAAATAAAAAATTATTGGAACATTTTTAACCAGATTGATTTTTACTAATCACTTGGGGTATATATATATGTTCATTAAAAACATTTATTTATATTTTTCTTGTACAGAACTTCAAGTTCCAAGGACATCTGTACTTTCTCAACATACTATATATGCAGCTTACAATTTTTTAAATCAACTTTTTACAATATATTATTATTAGTTATTATTATCATTGTTGTCGTTATTACTATTATACTGGCTTTATATACGCCTCCAAATTTTTGTATCTATATAAAGACCCTCTCTCTTTTTAAACATATACTCCCTCAGTCCAATAATAAAAGTTCTTATTACTATTTTAAATAGTCTTATGTTAAATATTCATTTTCCTTTAATAACCAAACTTTTACACATATTTTTCTATTATACTCGTATCATTAAATATCTCATACTTTTCTTATTATAATTCTCTCTCCATATTTAATGACATTATTATGGATAATTTTGTCATTTTATTCATCTTCTTAATAGACATGAAAAGTCTACCAAGACTTTTATCCTGGAACGGGGGGAGTATTATTTAATACAATTCTCTCAAGGCTGAATAGCACTTATGTCCCTCTAAATTGTCACTCACTTTCAAAGTCGTCCCTAAATTTTATTATTTGTCAGTTAGGTCCTTAAAGTGGCATTTTTCTGGCATTTCTGTTCCTCTTAGTCCTACCCGATTTGACTCCAACTCGACCTATTTAGAAATTTTGGTCAAAATTTTGGTCAAAATGGGTCGAGTTGGGTTTAAATCGGATATGAGGAACGAAAGCACCAAAAAAACGTCACTTTAAGCACCTAACTGATAAAAAATAAACTTTAAAAACAACTTTAATAGTAAGTGATAACTTGAAGAGATATAAGTAACATTCAGCCATTCTCTCAATGTTTATAACATGCATCACAATTCTCTCGATGTTTATAACATTCATCACAATTAGTCATTGTGTAGTTTTATAACATGCACCACAATTAGTTACAGAGGCGGAACCAGGGGGGTCGAGGGGGGACATATGACCCCCCCTAAAATGAAGCTTACTGTCGCATGCCGTCTGCTGATGCCGCCTGTCCCTACCGCAATGCCATTTTTTTTTATTGTTTTGGCGTCTAAGAGTTTGAAAACTTGACCTTTTTCCTATTTCAGCTTATCTTTTGGCCTTGGGTTTTGGTGTGCTTTTACTTCTTTCACTGGGATTTCAGGGCTCTAGTTGAAATATAGTCCTCAATTGCTGCTTGGTTTGTCAGTTTTACAATAACAATATTCAGGTTTGACCTTTGGAGTTAGAAAAGATACAATTTGCTCTTCAATTTTGGCTGGGTAAGTGCTAACTTTTTAGGGTTTTGGTTTCCTCTTCTTTAATTTGTGTCCAATTTTGAGCTTTTCAATTCTGCCAGAGTAAAAGTGCTAAGCTCAGGGATTTGATTTGATTTGCTTTACTTTTGAGTTTTTTCCAAAATTGAGTTCTTGGGTTTCTAAAATATTCTTCTGTTAGTTTAAGTCGAAGTAATTGTTATTATATAGTAAGCTCTTTTTTCAAGACCCAGTTTTTCCTCTTAGTTTGTGAACTTATATTGTCTTTATTATCAAAATTCTGCATTAAGGAATCATGTTGTCAAATTCCTCTGTTGTTTCAAACCCTCTGGAACCCAAATCTAATTCAGCACCTCAGAAATTTGATAATTTATCTGGGAATGGCCAGATTGAGGAAGTAGTAGTAGGGAACTCAAAAGGGTTCATTGGGGTTTTGGAGGTTTACATACACCAAGCAAGAGGTTTCCATTTTTTTCAATATGGGTCAAAATCAAATCCAAGGACCTTAACTCTGCTCCCTCGCCGCTGCAACCTACACGTCGTTGCTCCGGACCTCCGATAACCGCCCTCAAATTTTGACCCCCCTCAAATTTTATCCGGGTTCCGCCACTAATTAGTTATATACAAATTTTGGTCCATACGAAAAATGTTACAGTTATTTAAGTTATTCAGTTATTGGTAGCCTGTCAACCAGGTTTTATAAGTCGAATTTAAGGTTGTTCAAATTCATCCTATTTTAAAATTGTCATGTTCGAATTTGGCCTTAACTCGATCCAAATATGATCACGAATTTCGGATTAATTACATATTTTAGTACAGTTTTAGAAATAATTACAATAATGGTGCATCCATAAAATAATTATAAAAATAATACACTTTCCCATATTTATTTACATTATTAGTGCAATTGGAATTCCTTTAATCGTGGCTCATGATTAACTCCCTTATCTCTTCCCGTTAATTATCTTCCATATTTTTTCTCTCTTTTTTCTTCATCCTCTTTTTTCTTACTATAAACCAAAGTGGCGGTGGTTAATTCATCGATTATTTTCAGGAAGAATATTTTTGGTCAGTAAGAGAGCCATGCATCATTCACTCTTCCAGGCTTGTACAGAGTTGTTCATGGGATTGATGTTTTTGATCCCAAGTTCAATATTGTTTCCCTTGGGTCAGATATGTGTATTTACTTTCCGTAATCAGAGGAGACGATTACAAATTTAGACAATATAGATAATATTTATTTGGCATATTATGTTTTCAAGGGTTCTTATTTTATTTTGGGTTAATGCAGTGGTTTGCTGAGTGATCATTCAAAGCCTATAATATTTTCAATGGCAAGGCTTGATAAGGTGAAAAACATCACAAGGCTGATAGAGTTCTATAGTAAAAATACAAAGATGAGGGAACTGGCAAACCGTGTTCTAGTTTCTGGCTTCAATGATGTTAAGAAGTCCATTTTTGATCTCTTTTTTCTACTATAAACCAAACCTTTTTTCCTACTATATGCGTACTGCTTACCTTGAGTATTGGTTTTGATCCAAAATCAGCAACTGATAGAAAAGATGGGTAACCAAACCTTCATACCAAGGTAACCAAACCTTCATACCAAGGTTACTAATCCACCTCCACACCTGCAGTTTTTTCATAGTGCAGTTGGTAACCAAACTTTCATACCAAGGTAACCAAACCGCCATACCAAGGTAACCAATTAATCCACCTCCACACCTTCAGTTTTTTCATGGTGCAGTTGGTAATCAAACCTTCACACCAAGGTAACCAAACCTTCATACCAAGGAAACCAATCCACATCCACACATGCAGTTTTTTCATAGTGCAGTTGGTAGCCAAACATTCATACCAAGGTAACCAATTCAGTGTTATTAGGTTACCAATTTATTTTGAATGTGATGCAGTTGGTAGCCAAACCTTCATGCAGTGGGTAGCCAAACCTTCATACCAAGGTAACTAATTCAGTTTTATTAAGTTACCAATTTATTTTGAATGTGATGCAGTTGGTTGTCAAACTTTCAGAACAAGGTAACCAATTCATACTGCAGCAAGTGTGGAGGTAGATTGGTTACCTTGGTATAAAGGTTTGGTTACCTTGGTATAAAAGTTTGGTTACCTTGGTACGAAGGTTTGGCTATCAACATTACATTACATATCACTCTCTTATCTCTCTTTTTCCTATACAGTATTCTTATTTTCCTTTGGACATGAAATTGGAATCGAATTTTCGAGTCGTCTTAGGAGAATCTCAAATACATGGTAATTGAATGATCGGTTTCCTTTGGAGATTATTTACCACAACCGTATGATGAATTATTATTGCGAGAACCACGGAGCGAATCCGCTACTGGCGTTCTACATTCCATTATACCGAACTCGTCTTTGGGCAAGTATTTATGGACGCCGAATTACACATTCGTGGGACCATGATCGTCATTCATGAGATGATTACGAAGAAGGCAACCTTGTGAAGAAGAAGATTCAGCGAGTGAGTGGCCAAGTAAGCGGAGGAGAAGGCTACCGTGAGAGAGATGAAGATTTGAATTTGAATATTTGAATTTGAATTATTATTTTGAATTTGAATTTGTTTTTCTTTGTTAGATCTCGAGATATTTACATTTGAATTATTAATTATGGCGATTATTTCTCCTTTATTTTAGATATTTTTATTAATGTGAATTGTATTATTTTGTAATTATTTTGTGAATGTATTATTTTGTAATTACTTTCTAATTGTTGTATATTAGTGTTAAGGACCCTAAAAAGGGTTATTACCACTTTCTAGTACATTTTTAGAAAAAATTATAACAAAAGTATATCTAAAAAATATTTACGTAAATTAATATATTTTTAAGATTTTATTTATAAAATTAGTGCATTTGGTATTCCTTTAATTTAGTTGGTGTTTTTAATGAATTGCTGATGTGGAGAAGGGCTCTCATGATTCCGACTTTACTTCGCTCGATCTATCTCCTCGTAATTCCCTCCTCCTATCCCCTCGTTTATATCACCACGCTGCAAAGCTTACGTGGAGAAGCAAATCCCCATCCCCAAATTTCATATCCCCTTGTGTCCCTCCACTTAAATTTTGACGCATAGTCTTTTACTTAACAGTAATTAATTTTAAAATTAAATAAAAGGGCATGTGTTAAAATTTAAGTGGGGGGACAGAGAATTTGGGGACAGAGGATCTGCTCTCCTTCTGTGGATACTGAGCCAATTATTCGAAGAAAGAAAACAACTAGTATAGTAGTAATAATATTACTCCTCCTTTCTTCTCTTCTTGAAGAATAAATTAAGTTCTAGTACTAATTATTGATTGTATCAAAGGTCTCTATTTTTGAAAGTAGTATGCACACAAGCCAATCATGTTTGATGATAAAGCATATACTTTGTAACAATCTTATTCATTTATTAATAAAGAGTATTAATTTATTAAAGGCTTTTAATTATCTACATGATGCTGTTTTATAATATGTGATAAACTCATAGTTTTAAGCAATGCTTTTAGAATAATGATGATGATCATTCTAATGAGATCTAAATTCTTAGAAAGCTTAAAACTAAAATAGTTCCCAATCGTTGGATTACTAAATTGGGGATTAGTGAATCCGGATAGATTGGTACATACGTTGCTTTCTCATTGGATGAGGATGATTGATCTCATGATCATTTGTGTGGAGACACTAAAGCAAGTATGTAGGTGCTTATTAGAGAATAAGTTCAATTGAACGTGGCTCGCTAAGGAATACCTAATGGAGTTTTACTTGCTGTCAATAGAATTCCTATAGTGATAGTAGTCTAAGTAATCCTTGGACTTGAGATCATCATAGTATCTTGTGTATGATGAGTTATACTTTGACTTATTCCTTAAGACCCTTAGGGTATATCAAAGGGTATGCTTGGGTATAACAAGTTATATATGGAGATAATATATGATCAATAAAGAATCTACCACTTCTAATAAAAGAAGAGAAATGTCCTATGTGCTTCGATAAATGACAACCCAGATGAGTCCTTGGCTAAAGCGAGAATGAAATTAGAAAGGAGTTTCTAATTTGCATTATTTGGAGTTGTGCATTTAAGGATCGAAATACATATAATTAAATAAAATAAGACTTAACAAGAATTCCATATGTCTTATATTTAATTGGGACATTGTATGGTGGAAGGATTGAATTGTCACGGTAACTATTTACTCAAAGGTTCTTTTATGATTAATGTTGAAATCTATATTATCTGAAAAGTAGTTGATCGCTAGGGAGAACTTATCCTATTGTAGAATAAATATTATTTATTTAAATAAATTAATTGTTTAATTTATTTATTTAAATAAGATTAAAATTGTTCTAATTGATTTATTCACAACCTATTTAATATGGAGAACCTAAAGGGTCACACCATAAAAGGAAGAATAATTATTTAAGAAGTTAATGGCATAATCGTAATAATATGTTATATATATTTAATTTAATCTATGGTGATAGAATAAATTCAATAGCTTAATATTTATTATTTAATATTTTAGAAATATTAAATATAAATTAATAAGAGGAGTCTTATTAATATTATTACAATTATTATTATTATTTTAATTTCTAAAGAGTTTAGGAATTAATTTAATATAAGTACTCTCATTTATTCCTAATTGGATTAGGAAGGAAAATTAGTTAAAGAAGTTTAATTAATTATCCCTAATAAGATTAGGGAGCCCCTTTAATTAAAAGGTTTTAATTAAATAATACCTTATTTTAATAGGGTTACTTGATATCTTTATAGGAGGAGTCTTATATCAGATATTAAGACCACGTGATTATTCCAAAAGTTGGAGAGTACGCTCTTTTTCTATAGAGATAGAAAAACTAGGGTTTAGCCAACCACCCATCTTCTTGAATCCTTCATCTTCCTCGTGGATCACCTCTGAGGCCAAACACTTGGGTGGCTAACGTTGATCAAAGGAAGGAACCAAACCCGTGGATTCAACTTGAACGCTAAAAGGATTGGAGGTGAACTTGTACTTGAGCTTCGGATCTTCAAGGGTATGTTTTTATTCATCTTTTTCGTTTAATTAATAATTGTGCATAAAGGGTGATCCGGGTATATGGTTTGTAAAATTTTAAACTCGATTTTTACATCGCTTTAAAACTTATTTATGCAATTTGATTGCGTTTCATGAATATTACAAACCTAACAAGTGGCATCAGAGCCAAACCTTTATGCGAATTATTAATTGTTTTAATTTGATATGTATATTGATATGTGTTTAGAACAATTTTATTGGGCATAATTTATTGTATAAAATTATTATTTTATGAAAAAAAAAAAAAAAACTAATTCGCGAATCACGTTGAACTGATTTTGATTTTCAAATGGGGTTGATCCTGTGCAGGTTCATGTTTAGGAAACATGATTACATATATAAATATATAATAGTTATATATATATATATATATATATATATATATATATATAGTTCCCAGGATTTTGTTTTATAAGCTTTACATTCAATGTTCGGTTTCTATAAATCATATTAGTTCACGTGATTTTAATTTTTATTTTTTTTTAACGCACGGATATATGTATGTTCAGCCCACGTGAATGCTTTGCAGTATAATGTGTTATACAAAGTGAACAACTGATTCGTGTGAAAGAAGAATTGATTCGGTAATATTAATATGTATTAGATATATATAATATATTACCGAAATATATATTATGTATATGTAATATATATTTTAATAATTTTATAATTAAAATAAATAGTTTATTTTATTTTTTAAAATTAAATTTCATGCTAACTAATTAGAGTTGGAATTGGATTCCATGATAACTAATTGGAGTTGAAATTGGATTTCATGTTTCCTTAAATAAAGGAGTTTATTTAGATATGAAATAAGATTTCATATTAATCAAAATAAAGGAGTTTATTTGTGAATAGAAAAAGAATCATCTTTCCTTAAATAAAGGAGTTTATTTAGATATGAAATAAGATTTCATATTATTCAAAATAAAGGAGTTTATTTGTGAATAGGAAAGAAGAATCCGTGTTTCCTAAAATAAAGGAGTTATTTTTTTTACATGGAATTGGATTCCATAATTAATTAAAATAAAGGAGTTTATTTTGATTAATGATTTTGATTAAAATAAAATAGTTTATTTTATTCAAAATTAAATAAATTAAAATAAAATAGTTTTATTTTGATTTAAATTTGGATTAAAATAAAGGAGTTTATTTTGATTCAAAATTAGATTTTATACTAACTAAATTTGCCCATTAAATGATATCAATATATATATTGAATGTTTATTATTCATAAGATGAATGTTATTTATTGATACATATGGAGATGTGTATGATAATAAATGGGATTGATTATGGACAATTGACCAATGTGATTGGATTTTATTTTAGTTGGATGCACGAATGTATGGGTTTTATTAAATGGGTCTCATGCGTACCCTTCTTCTCTAATTTTTCCGAATGTAAATTCTATCTCCCTCCTATGTACTTCCCCTTGACTGCTGATCAAGGTTTCTATTTATTTTAATTAGTTGTGTAATAGGAATAGTTAGAATTAATTTTAGAAAATTAGAGATCAAAGGAGCAAGGAGTGCGTGAAGACCGCTTGTAATGGAGCCCTGGTTTTAAATGTAATTGTTATATTTAAATATTAATTCTTGCACCCCTGGGGAAGCTTGACCTTTTGGTTCACTTGGTGGCTCTAGTGAACCAAACTAGAATAAAAGTCCATAATCAATCCAGGTAGAATATAAGTATTCTATATATGCATGCTTATACTATATATATTATATATATTATGCAAACATGCTTCGCATGTTCATTAATATAACGCGTTATTTTATATATATATATGTAAATGCAGCTTAAACAAGATGAGACAAATTAATAACAAAACCCTCAATTTTTTTATATTAAGTCCTAAGCGTTCAAAGATATTTGGAATATCAAACGTCGCTTTCAGCATGATAAAATTAATAGAGTATTAAATATTTAATATGAGTTTGTTGTGTCACCACAAGGCAAGTATTAAGTATTTAAGATGTTAATTTATCGTCGCATTTGATGCTTATAAAGAAAATTGAACAATATTGTTTTGTTGTGTCACCACAAGGATGATATTTTTTTTTTTGAATATATGGAGTGCTTAGGTCGGACTTAACTTGGATAATTTTGATTCGGATGTGCCACCACTTGATCAAAATAATCTAAGAGGCAAAAGAAAAGGAGTTGCATAGTTGATGTAATTGACAAAAGTTGTCTACCTATTTATTTATATATAGTTTGTTGTGTCACCACAAGGCTATATACATTTGAAATGGGATCCTTATTCTCACTAGCAAATCTTTAATTAGATTTTGCCGAACTATATATGTGAGGTAATATAGTTTGAAGAAAATAGTGGGAGATACCAATTTAAAACAAGACCTAAATTATTTTGGTAATTAATAAAAGAATGTATGTTAAAATATTGTTAATTACAAATTCATTTACGAAATTTTACAATGTCTAAAATTACTATCATCACGAAGCATTTTAGATGCTAAATTAACTGTAATCAAATTAAACGGATTAGTTAAGAAATTTTGAGAATAGTTTTCATAAATTTGAAAAGCTATCTTATGTCCTTAATACGCCTATCCTCGCAGAATGGTTGCAGCATAATGCCTCGAGGAAGACATTGCTACTTTTAGAAAGTGGCAAGATGATGCACAATTGGCTCAATGCATCATGCTCAGCATCTATGAGTAATGAGCTTGACGTCGGCATGAAACTATGGATGCTTCTACTATATTCCCGCACATCAAGTAGTTGATGGTGAGGAAGTGGGGCCGATAGATATCGAGATATCTAAGGAGCTCTTTCGATCTAGAATGACCAGAGTGACACTACAATGCGATATAAAGTCCTTAACATTATCAATTTGATTGATCAATTAAGACAACGAGTTTTGTCATGGATGGAGAGTTGAGCCAAGATTTAATCTTGCACTCACTCCCTACTCCTTTCACAATTGTTGTGAATTTTTCATATGAACAAGCTAGATATCGCCCTCACCGATTTGATTTGCATATTGAAAAATGTTGAGAGTCACTTTCCAACCAAGAAAGACCATGTCTTCTTGGTAGGGGCCAAAGGATCTTCCGAAAAGAAGAACGATTCAAAGAAGGTAAATGCGAAAGGCGTAAACAAAGGATAATAAGAACAAAATCGATACGGATAGCAAAGGAGTTTGCTTCCCACCGCAATAAGCCCGACACCGGAAAGAAATCATGAGAAGCATCTTGCGAGAGGCTAACCAAAGAAGCTTAGTGAAGTTTGATTACAATACGCTTTTGTTCATGATTGAAATAAATTTTTCTTTAAGTCAAGGTTCTACTTGGGTATTGGATACCGACTTTGGTTATCATAAATATAGATTTATGAAGGGACCAAGCAGTAGAAAGCTAAACAAATATAAGTAATCCTATGTATGGAAATGTAGCAAAGGTTGCCATATTAGCCATAGAAACTTATAGTTTAGCGATGCCTACTGCAAATCTATAAAAAGTCAATAAGTTGTTATTGTATTCCAGTTCTTGTTAAAATATTATTTCCATTTTATTGTTGGACAATGAAATCTTTGGTATTATAATTAAGAACAATTATTGTTCTATTTATAATAATAATGTTTTGTATAGAATCGAATATTACTTAATAAATTTTGTATACTTGACTTACATGAAAAAATAATTTTGCATATTGAACAAATTAGTATAAGAAAAGGAGATGATCATTCAAAGAATTAAATGTGTGTATTTGTCTTTGAATACAAGTATGAATTATTTGAAAGGTTCAAAGAATTCGAAGTGAAACAAATTGACAATGTATTAAGATTCTTTGATTAGATCAAGGAATAAATACTTGTGAAATAAGTTTCTAGATTATCTTAAATGGTTTTCTCATAATGGACGCCTCTCGACACGCATAATTGATTGATGTATTTGAATGGAAAAATCGTACCTTGTTGGACATGAGTGCGGTCCATAATGATTTTACCGACATTTCAAGATCCCTAGGGGTCATGTCCCTGAAATGGTCAGACATATCTACAAAAAGGTAACCTCAAAATCCGGCCCCAAGACTCCATAAAAGTTATGGATAGGAGGATTCCTAATCTTAAGTATGTTAAGATAAGGGTTGTCCAACTTATGTGAAAAAAGTTTGAAGGATAAGCTTGGGACAAGATTTGACATGTACAAATTTGTGGGACATCCTAAAGTAAGTTTAGGGTATATGTTCTATAATTCTACTTAGCAAAAGGTGTTTGTTACGAAACACGCGCTTCTAAGATAAAGGTGTTTATCATTAAAAGGGGCTAGTGGGAGGATAATAGATCTTGAAGAGTTCAAGAACCACAAAACACTATAAGTCAAATAAGAGGAACTCAGATGAATTGTTGTACCACAACCCAATCTTAAATCGGAATAGTACCAAAGATACCTAGAGGTATGGATTCATCATGGATGATGATGATGAGGTACACATCTTAGAAGATGATGATCCAGCTTACATACGATGAGGTAAGAGTTCTAGTGTATTGTGTAAAAAGGGTCGATTGGAGCGTCGTGAAATTTCTAGTATTATATGTTGATATATTACGGATGAGGAATTACATACCAATGCTACAATCAAGAAAGATAAAGTTGTCTAAAAATTCCTCCATGAATGATTTGGGAAGAGTATCTTAATTGGGGATAAAATCTATATAGATAGATTCAAGAGGATGCTCGACTTAACCCAAGGAATGTATACTCATTTGATGCTAAAGTCGTTTAACATGGCAAGCTCCAAGAGATGTTTTATGTTGATGAGCCATGAAGTGTATCTCTCTTAATAGTCCCCACAAACTATTAAAAGAAGAGAGATCGCATGAGTGACAATCATGTATGCAATGAAATATACAGACCTGATGTTGATCAGTCATATTATGGAGAAGTTCACTATGAGTCAGTGAAAAACATCTTAAAGTGCTTAACCCAAGACTAAGGATGTGATCATATTCATGGTGGGTCTAAATTAAAACTAGAGGGCTTAACATACTCAAGTTTTTCAGATGCACCAAGATGACGAGAAAATCCACTTTAAGGTAAAGTGTTTACCTTGAGCGAAGGTGTAGTGAATTTGAAAGGTTCCAAATAGCAAAAGGTTCTTTGGTTTAGTGATAAAGACAAAGTATATAGCTATAAATGAAGTCGCAAGTTGATTGTTTGGATTAAAAGTTCATTACGAACTAGGAATAGTTCTAAGTCTCATCTTGGATCTAAACATGTGTTGTGGCACTTTCATTTGATTATTAGAATCATTGAAAGATGGGAAATCACTATAGAGATAGT
The DNA here is from genome assembly GCA_020205615.1 of Panax quinquefolius. NCBI lineage: Eukaryota > Viridiplantae > Streptophyta > Magnoliopsida > Apiales > Araliaceae > Panax > Panax quinquefolius. Next base: position 134,026,880 of record CM035172.1, on the reverse strand, counting down.
GGACTCTCATGAACAACATTACATATTCATTAACTAAAGCTTATGCAAATGAGGATAATCGCTACTTAGAGAAGAAGAGTATGAGATACCATGACGATTGGCTTTAGTGCAAGTGGGAGATTGAAAGTAGTATGCACACAAGCCAATCATGTTTGATGATAAAGCATATACTTTGTAACAATCTTATTCATTTATTAATAAAGAGTATTAATTTATTAAAGGCATTTAATTATCTACATGATCTTTGTTTTATAATATGTGATAAACCCATAGTTTTAAGCAATGCTTTTAGAATAATGATGATGATCATTCTAATGAGATCTAAATTCTTAGAAAGCTTAAAACTAAAATAGTTCCCAATCGTTGGATTACTAAATTGGGGATTAGTGAATCCTGATAGATTGGTACATACGTTAACTTTCTCATTGGATGAGGATGATTGATCTCATGATCATTTGTGTGGAGACACTAAAGCAAGTATGTAGGTGCTTATTAGAGAATAAGTTCAATCGAACGTGGCTCGCTAAGGAATACCTAATGGAGTTTTACTTGTTTGTCAATAGGAATTCTTGTAGTGATAGTAGTACAAGTAATCCTTGGACTTGAGATCATCATAGTATCTTGTGTATGATGAGTTATACTTTGACTTATTCCTTAAGACCCTTAGGGTATATCAAAGGGTATGCTTGGGTATAACAAGTTGTACATGGAGATAATATATGATCAATAAAGAATCTACCACTTCTAATAAAAGAAGAGAAATGTCCTATGTGTTTCGATAAATGACAACCCAGTAGTCCTTGGCCAAAAGCAGAATGAAATTAGAAAGGAGTTTCTAATTTGCATTATTTGAGTTATGTGCATTTAAGGATCGAAATACATATAATTAAATAAAATAAGACTTGACAATAATTCCATATCTTATATTTAATTGGGACATCAGATGGTGGAAGGATTGAATTGTCAAAGAACTATTTACTCAAAGGTTCTTTTATGATTAATGTTGAAATCTATATTATCCGGAAAGTCGTTGATCGCTAGGAGGCTTATCCCTATTGTAGAATAAATATTATTTATTTAAATAAATTAATTGTTTAATTTATTTATTTAAATAAGATTAGAATTGTTCTAATTGATTTATTCACAACCTGGCTTAATATGGAGAACCTAAAGGGTCACACCATAAAAGGAAGAATAATTATTTAAGAAGTTAATGGCATAATCGTAATAATATGTTATGTATATTTAATTTAATCTATGGTGATAGAATAAATTAAATAGCTTAATATTTATTATTTAATATTTTAGAAATATTAAATATAAATTAATAAGAGGAGTCTTATTAATATTATTACAATTATTATTATTATTTTAATTTCTAAAAGAGTTTAGGAATTAATTTAATATAAGTACTCTCATTTATTCCTAATTGGATTAGGAAGGAAAATTAGTTAAAGAAGTTTAATTAATTATCCCTAATAAGATTAGGGAGCCCTTTAATTAAAAGGTTTTAATTAAATAATAACTTATTTTAATAGGGTTACTTGATATCTTTATAAGAGGAGTCTTATATCGGATATTAAGACCACGTGATTATTCCAAAAGTTGGAGAATGCGCTTTTTTCTATGTAGATAGAAAAACTAGGGTTTAGCCAACCACCCATCTTCTTGAATCCTTCATCTTCCTTGGTGGATCACCTCTGAGAGGCCAAACACTTGGGTGGCTAACGTTGATCAAAGGAAGGAACCAAACCCGGTGGATTCAAGTTGAACGCGAAAAGGATTGGAGGTGAACTTGTACACGAGGAAGCTCCGGATCTTCAAGGGTATGTTTCTTATTCATCTTTTTCGCTTAATTAATAATTGTTCATAAAGGGTGATCCGGGTATATGGTTTGTAAAATTTTAAACTCGATTTTTACATTTAAACGCTTATTTATGCAATTTGATTGCGTTCATGAATATTACAAACCTAATAATTTTTACCGGACAGTGGCCACTGACGAACCAATATAACTTGGGCGATGAAGAAAGAGAGAAAGATAGAGATGGAAGGAGAGGGAGAGGGAGAGAGAGAGAGAGAGAATGTGGTAGTTGGGGATTATTACCTACCATCATCAATAAGGTTATACCGTCTGTGTTACTCATTTTAAAATAGACAGAAGGAAAAACAAGAACAAAAAATAGACGGGAAAACCTTTTTGACAATATGGAGGTTGATTAAATTGGTTTTAGAAACCTATTGTGTTTTGGTTATTAGTGCTTATATATTTGGATACTGTTGATTGGTCTTTGATTCTATTAATTACCAGTAGTTTGATATTGTTTGTTTGTTCATATTGAATTTTTTTGACTCTTTCCTTTAGTAACCAAATGCGTATTAGTGAGTGACAGAACTTCATCATGTTGGTTACTTTTTACCTTTTGATTATTTTAACACATTGAACATACTGAGGAATTCTATTATTACTTATCCAATTTATAATATTTTCTGAATTTTAATTTGAAAGTATCCAGTTATGGTATGTCGAAGTTCCAATGTATAATATACCCCAATTAGACAACGCAATAAACAGGTGTCCAATTGTCCAATATGTAGTCAATAATAAATCTCATTGAGGTATCCCGAATGATCAATTTTATAGTGATGGTAATGTATGTATGATTAATTTTATTTTTTTTAATAGAAGGTATAGATGGTATCCAAAATTCCATGTAAGAGTTCCCATTTATGTAGCTATTGGTTACTTATAAATAACATTTTAAAAATAAAATTATATTGAATATAGTGCAGTTGGTAGTCAAATCTTCTTACAAAGGTAATCGTTTTAGTTTTTGTGGGTAACCAAATAGTCATAAAAAAATTTCAGTCTCTGCATCTAAATGTCGATTTCCAAATCCTTCGATCTTTTCGTGAATGCCAGTTTCCAAATCCTTCGATCTTTTTGTCAAATATCCGCAGCCTAACTCTATTTACAAAAAATTGTTTCCAGCTGTTAAACATGACTAAGCCTTCAACAAGTGAGCACTTGACCATCGTGTTAAGCACGACCATCAGAGGATTATTTTTTCCTCTACTAATACACATACTTAATACACATGACATTATGATTTGAAGAAAAATTGAAAAGTAGAACACCCATCTTTTCAAAAGACGATCTTATGTTGGAAATAAATCTTTAGATTGGGACGTAGCTGATGAATCTGAAAGTAGCAATTTTTTAATTTGCAATTCATGTGCTTTTTTGCATCTGGTTCCCCTTATTAGATCAATTTAGAAAAGGCATGAACTTTGGAAGCTGCTTCAATTCCCCTGCAAAACTTCGACTATTTAAAAATAAGAATAAAAAATCTCAGCGTTTATTGTGTTGCATTCTTTTTATAATTATTTTGTGGAGTAATTACTTTCTAATTGTTGTATAATAGTATAAAGAACCCTAAAAAATTCAAGGATGAATTACATATTCTATTACATTTTTAAAAATAATTACAACAATAAGTGCCCTCATAAAATCTTTACACAACTAATACACTTCCATATTTATTTGCAATACTAAAGGCAATTAGGATTCCTTAATTTAGGAAATTAGTATTCAATTAGAATTCCTTAATTTAGGGTTTAGTTATACACATGGCTTCTTCTCTCTCTCCTCATCTATAACAACTGCAGTTAGTCATCACCATTCTTCTTCATTCAACGTATTCTATATATATATACGGTCAGGATCAAGAGCATTCTCCTTAAATAGCATTACGCCTTAATTAGCATTCTTTTATCAAAACAACGTAGTTTTGGAGGGACGCAGTGGCATTTTTGCAAATACGCGGTGGCATTGTATTTACAAAAATGTCATCGCGTCCCTCCAAAACTACGTTGTTTTGATAAAAGAATGCTATTTAAGGCGGAATGCTATTTAAGGAGAATTCTCTTGATCCTTACCATATATATATATATAAGGTTTGTATTCCTCTAAAGGAATTTTTTCTAACAAAGCAATGGAGGCTAAAGCGAAGAAGAGACAACAAGATTACGGATATGAAGAACTAGGGTTCCGACGAGTAAGAAGGCGGTGGCTAGAGGCAATAACGGGATGGCGGATAGATTTGGCATAATCTAATTGCGGCGGGTTGTGATGAATTAGATGATGATATGGTATTATAATCTGTAAACTAATCGCTGTCAAATTTTCTGGAGTATATGGGATTGTGAACTATATATATATATATATATATATATATATATATATATATATATATATATATATGTAAGACCCTAATTTTATGAAATAAAAGTATTCAATTTTCTTATAATTATAATTCAAAGAAATGGTTAAATTGATAAAAAGTTAAAGTTAAGGGTGATATATGAATTTTTTCAAAATAAGCAAGTGGTTATAAAATACTATCATTGTTGTGAGAGAATATTCGTTTGGTCGTGAAATATTCTTCCCGTCGGAATATTCATAATGACAGTAGCAACCTTTTGTGGGCCCCATAATGTAATAACCGTTTGATGAAAAAACGACAAATTAAAGTTTTTATAAATAACGGTGTAATCGTTACTGCTAACATTTGTTGGAATAACCCGGTGGGGTAAAGTAAAGTAATACGTCTGGCGTTGTTCAGCACAAGAAGACGCCAGATTGCACAAAGATTTTTTGAATTATTGATTCTTATGTAAGAAGACACTACTCAATAATTGTTACAAGAATTACTGCTCAAAGATTTTATTTTGATTCAATAATTGTTGCGTTGATATTTTATATTATTGTTGTTTTAATAATTGTCACTGCACAGTATTTTCCATTATCAAATCAATAATTCATATTATTTGAATAATATTATTAGATAGCATTATTGGCAATGTCTAGAAAGTTTTATCTAAGGAGAGGTTTGGTCACCTAATTGCGCGCCAATGAAGGAAAATTCTTATTGAAAGCCCCTTTTCTGGTGAAGAACTATTCGGTTGTCATTATTGTGATTCTATAATATTATTTGTGAATAATTAATTATTAATTTATATGATGAGGAAAATATTGATTTTATGTGGATATAGATGGAAAAAATTTTAAATGTGACAATTGTTGAAAATTAATATTTTATCTTTTTCCGATAAAATAATTCATTTTTAATATATTATTATATTTTAATAATATAATAATGGTGATATTTTACTATAAATATGAGATATATGATTATATGAGGATGAAGAGTATTTTTTGTTGCAAAAGATGTTTAAAACATGTTAAACATGTCTAAGAGACCCCATTTTTTCGAATGAAATTTGATTATAGTTTGTAAAATCGTCTGCTTATGGATTTCGGTCAATTTTATTTGGAATTTGGAAAAACTTTCTTACGCAAAGTTGTAGAGAATTGAATTTCCTATAAAAAGTCGCGTGATTCAATTTTTCGATAAAAAAGGCTATTTATTATGAATTATTGAAGTTCCGGATTAATTGATTATCATTTTTGGAAGTTTTAAATATTTTTGTTAGAAAAACGTTTTATTGTTGGCCCATGTGTTGTTAGATGCTGAAATTCAAAAGTCAAGTGTGCATAGGAATTTAATATATATATATATATATATATATTAATATTTTATTAAATTTGCTGCTTTGGTGTTCTAAGCATTTTCCTATAAATAGGGTGCTTAGGTTAGAATTGAAAATCACACCAGAAACTACAGATTTCTCTCTCTATAATATCGAGCGTATTTTTGTGAGTATTTTAGTACTTCGAATATTGTTATACGGTGCAAGTTCTTTTAACACTATATCCAAATTCCAACCGTAAGTACTATTCTTTCTCGAGGTAAGGGAGATTATTTCCTTCATAAATGATATTATTTCTTCAATATCATTATCTTTGAATATTGGTTTGAACTTTTATCAAATTTGAAACTTTTTCAAGTCGGGTTACTATTCACGATTACTATTCACTAGTATTATTCACGAAGCGTGATGATATTTTTTGTGAAATTTTTATCTTTTGGTGTCAAGAGTTACTTATTCATGTATACTAAAGACTATTATTCACGATATCGACACTATTCACGAATCACGGCACTATTCAATAGAAAAATAAAATTTTCTTCTTTTTGTCCAAAATATCTATTCGGATACTAGCTTTGATTGTATCCATATTTTGATCATTCTTGAATTTTACACCACTATGATTATTTATGAGGTATTTTTTGACATGGAATAACCGAAAATATGAATCCTTAATATTTATTCTTTTGTTTCATTTGGATTCGCTTTTCTTTAAAAATATTTTCATCATCCTCATCCTAAATGATGATATAACTCAATATCTTTGGCCCAGAGTGTCAGATGAATGATTTCTAATGAATATCTTTGGCCATGAATGCAAAGATGAACAGTGTTTAGATGAACATGACGACCAATCGATGAATATTTTTGGCACAGAGTGCAAAGATGACTGTTGTTGAATATCTTTAGCATGTAGTGCAAAAGATGGTATGTTGATGAATATCTTTGGCCGTAGTGCAAAGATGGATTTATTAGTATGATTATGAACAGGAACTGTGATTTGGTATAACCATGATCTTTGATGTTTCAGGTAAAGACAGGTGATAAAAGTTATCTTCGTCTTGAATGCGAAGAGGAATTTAGAATCACAATTATGATTATGAGTTATTCATATGATTGTGGACCAGAACTGTTGATTGATGTTACAGGGATAAAACATTGTTGGTGGATTTTTAACAAGGAGAAGATAATAGATTTTATGGTCTATTTCACTCTTCTAATGGATTGCTCGTTCCGCTGCAACTATGGTTGAAAAGTTTTATCATCTACCATATGTTCTAAATCTCTGATTTATTACCGTTGAAAGCTATTGATAATTTATTTATCTTTAGTCATGATATTCTTTATTGAAGTTAGTTGTGCTCACCCTTTTTGCTTTCACAATTCCTTTCTGTAATAAAAGTGTAGTTGGGTCGAGCGGGGATAACAAGAGAATAGAATCTGTGGTCTATAGAGGTTGAGGGTGAGGTGAATTTCACTTGGAAGGGTATTTTGCCACTATCATACAAGATGTCTAATGACATACAACCTCGTGTCATCATAAGACGTGGTTGTGTTCATCCACTTGCTGAGTATATTTACAAGCACTACCTATATAATCTTGGTGTTTGTTTGGAGTTTAATTCCCAATTAGAGATAGTGGAGATAATGATATGTCAAGAGAAGACTCACCATTGGGAAGAATATGATAGTAATCTTCTCGTTTTTTTTGGGGTTTATTGGGTCAACCAGGATAATTACGTGGCCATATGATATCTATCTTAACCTGTAAGCATGGCCTCCCATGTACGAAAGGTTTCTTGAGCACTTTCCAAAGATTCTAATTTCTAAAATGTTTTCGACTATACCTTTATGTAAGGTGTCATTATGAGGTGATGTCCACGGTTGGGACATGAGTCACAGTTGATATATATTTGTATTCAAACTCACAGTATATGTGTTGTTGTATTTTGCACGATAATTGTTGTAATAAAGTTGTAGTTGTTTTTTGTACCATGTTATTGGCTACTCGAATAGGTTAGTTGGATTAGACCTATTTTGGGGGGCGTTATATATATATATATATATATATATATATATATATATATATATATATTATGAGTCAACCAACTATATATCTCCAGTAGCTTCTTAAAATGAAGGGTCAAAATGGAGGTGGGTATGAAGATTCAGGCGGTGGTGGCGGTGGATATGATTGTAACCAAACTTTCACACCAAGTTAACCAAACTGTCATATCAAAGTAACCAATCATCCTCCCCCCTTTCAATTTTTTCTTAGTGCAGTTGGTAACCAAACCTTCAGATCAAGGTAACCAAACCTTCATACCAAGGTAACCAACTGCACTAAGACACCTGCAATTTTTTGATAGTGCAGTTGGTAGCCGAACCTTCAGACCAAGGTAACCAATTCAGTTTTATTAAGTTACCAATTTCGTTTGAATGTGATGCAGTTGGTAGCCAACCATTCATACAAAGGTAACCATTTTATTATTTATGAGTAACAAAATAGTTATAAAAATTTCAGAACAATAAAAGTTACATCTATTTATTTTTAAAATTTTTGTAAGGCAAATCTTCTTCTTATTCTCATTATGCGTTTTGGACAACGGAAATTGCCATGGTGTATGCAATGGACTATTATTTCAAAGTGTATGTGAGGGAGATAAAGATTTGAATTTGAATATTTAAATTTGAATTATTATTTTGAATTTGAATTTGTTTTTGTTGTTAGATCCAAATATTTGAATTTGAATTATTAATTATAGCAGTTATTTGTCCTTGATTTTAGGTTTCCTTATTAATGTGAATTGTACTATTTTTATAATATGTGTCCTAATTACATTTTTTTGTAATTATTTGATTGATGCACTTTTCTTGTAATTATTTTCTATTTGTTGTATACTTATGTAAATAACCCAAAATTCAATTGAGTTTTTAACGGGCCAAACTATTAGATTTTGAGCTTAACAGGCCCAATTGACAGTGCTATTATGGGGGTGTTGAGATTCAAAATTCAATAATAATAATTTTTATTCAGCATGTGGTCAAGGTTTTGTTTAAAATTTCTCTTGTTTTCAAATTTAAAATCGGAACTCCATTCTGTTGATTGATAGTAAATACCAAAATATAATAAGATAAAAATCGAGCCGTTTTCGTTAATTTTGAGTTAACTCAGCAATTTATAATTTTTTATTATTATTTTTTTGTGCGACTCAACAGCTCTAAGAGTTTTTTATTTCTTGTTTTTGTTTTTTAGTGTTATAACTTCATTTACAATTACTTTTCAAATTCATAAACCAAGTGCATTGTTATCATAATATTTTTTCATATTCTTATTTCAATGCATCTATTTAGTTCCTCCTGACTCTATTTTGCCAACAAAAAAGGTTGTATTCAAAATGCATACGCACTCTTTTTATAATGTAAATAAAATCAATCCCCTCAAATGAATGGAGTGCATAAATTTTTTTAGATTCTTTTAATCAACAAATTAATGCATGTAACCCCGTACTTTGCATGGATTATCAAAAGCTTGTATAGCTCAAAGATTGTATCTTCATATAAAAATAGCTCCATTCCTTCTGTACAGCAATAAAGTTGTGCAGCTATTCCATTGAAATCTGATATAACAAAGTTGAGATTTATGCTTTCTAATTCATGAATATGATATTCATTCTTGAAATCTGGGTTTTAAAACTTTGATGATCAGCAGTACTTTCCCATTAAATTCCTTCTTAGTCACCTTATTATTTTGAAAAAACTGCAATAGCATTTTATTTTATTTTTTGCACACTTGGTACAATATATGAAAACTTTTAGAAACACCCATTTCAGCCAAATGGAAGATCTGCTTAAAACTCCCTTTAACAATTAACAGAAAGATACTACCATTAAATTTTTGCAATAGAACCAATACATAGCTAAATTGAGACTAGACTCCCTTCTGGCTTCTGGTATGATCATATTCAAATACTGAGAAAGATCAGAAGCTCCAAGCTCGTTATAACCTAACCCAATAGGAATCTGCTACTGATTAAACTTCCTCAGCAATTACTCACTCACACACCCACTCCCCCAATATTCAATAAAGTTATTCACCACTACAAAAAATAATTAAAAAATAAAAATAACCTCCACCTTTGCTAAGACAAAAAAAAATTGGATGAAACATGCAATAGCTAGTAATGAGACTAAAAATTCTACAGTTATGATCCATATAATGATCAACCGCGCCCTTTGCATTCCATTAAGATTCAGTTTTTCATATGAAACCAAGAAACTTCTTTTAATATATATAAGTTAGATATCATAAAATTTAGAATGAAAGTACATTTATGGGAAATTAACAAAAATGGTATTGACCAGATTTATAGGAGTATATCTTAGGACCAGTTTCTTGCCAAGGAGATCAACAGGATCACAACGTACACATTTATTAGGGTTGATCATATAAGCCGCTAGCTTGTCTTTTAACTAACTGTATCACCTAAATATTTTGTGACAAAGTTAGTAGAGTTTGTGATATTATAGATGGTATATATGTTAGTAGCTTGGAGAACTCGGAATAAGAGAAATAAAAATGAAATTTAAAAATAAAAATAAAAAATGTAGCTCAACACTTCAGATGGAAGAAGGGAGTATATGATATATGTTGAATGATGTCCTAGGAGCTGTTGACGTGGAGCTAAGTGGGGCTGCTGATGTTTGAGTTGTTGAGGTTTAATAAAAACACATGCTGAATTGAAGTTGTCAAAGTCTGTTAGGCTTGATCTTCTCTTCTGCTATTTTGTTGGTTTCAGTTATGTAACGTGCAGCAGATTTAGCTACATAATTTTTATGCTTTTTGTTTTGTTTTGATAAGTTGTATAAATAAGTGCTTTCTCAAAATTAAGTTTATTTTTGTTAGCTTTTACATTTTATTTCTGTCATCAATTTGGTATCACAGCCATAAGGTTGAGTGAGTCTAACCACTTACCTTCAACCGTAGTAAAACCCCAACTTTTTATGAATAAAAATTTAATTTATCTAATTATTATTTTAAATAATAAGATGTTGATTTGTTATAATACTTTAGTTATAGGTGAAATGTGCAAATTTTACAAAAAGACGCATGTAATTAAAAAAATATTCGTTTAGTCGTGGAATATTCTTTTTTGTTTAGAATATCCGCATGCAACGATATAATCAATCATTGGTGGACCACATAACGGAATAAGTGTCGGATATAAAAAGCGACAGAAATAACTTTTTTTATAAAAATAACGGCAAAACTTTTACCATTAACTATTGAAATATCCAGTGATAAAAGTACAGATAATACGCGGGGTTGCACAGTAGCAGGCGGTATTGCACAGTATCTGTGATTATTGATTCTTATGTAAGAAGTCACTCAATAATTGATACAGTAAAATTGCACAGTTTCATATTATTGATGCAATAATTGTTACAGTGATAATTGAATAGTATTTTACATTATTGATTCAATAATTGTCACGACACAGTAACTCATATTATTGAAATGATATTATTAGATAGCATTATTGATAATGTCTAGAAAGTTCTGTCGAGTAAAGGGGTTATGTTATATAATTACGCTCTAGTAAGGAGAAATCTTTATCGGAAAGCCCCCTATTTCTTGGGAACGATCTGGTTGTCAGTATTGTGAATCTATAATATTTATTAGAAATAATTATTGAAGAATTATAAATAATTGATGAATATGGTAAGTAAATATTTCTTCAATTTTGATATAAATGGAGAAATTTTAGAATGAGATATTTGTCGAAAGTTTGTTGTATTTTTCTATGAAACCATAATTATCTTCTCCGATAATATATTTATATATTATTATAATATTACATTATAATAGTATAATGTGATAATATAATAGTATAATTTTATAATTTAAATAGTAATATTATTATAATAAATTTATGGTATAAGAATAAAATAAGGAGGAAGAGAGCAAATTGAATTTGAATTTCTTTTTAATAATTGTTAAATATTTTCACATGTGAATAAATGATGGAGTTATTATTTTGAAATTGAACTCTCCTTTTTTTTAAGAGAGTGTCTTTGCATGTTTTCAAAGCAAATGTCCGTATGTAAGATTTGTCAGAAGTGGTGTGCATGCTACCACTTTCCTATAAATAGGTTGTAAACAATGAAACTCACACCAGGATCAAAAAACTCTCTCTATATAATATTGAACGTATTTCTTGTGAGTATAAGGATATTTTGAGTTTTGATAGCAGTGCAAGATTTCCTCAACATAATCTACATTATTCCAGTCAGAACTACTTTCCTATTAAGGTAAAAGATATTATTTTTTTCGTAAAGGATATTATTTTTCTCGTAAAGAATATTATTTTCTTTCAATACTCGTAAATGATATTATTTCCTTCCATACTCGTAAGGGATATCTCATGATGCCCCTAACAGGTATCACAACTCATTCTCGAGTCGCTCGAGATACTGCAGACAAAATTCAAATACAAACTTCATTTATATCTGTTTGTTGAATCGTCAGTGCAAAATACTGACACCACATAAAATTTGTGGGTTTAATACAAATATTATTACGTATATAATACAACAATATTCATACTCAAATTATTACAATGTCATATAAAGTAAAGTAGTAAATATTTCAAGTATCCAAAGGGACACGAGAAGATATATGTCTTCCTCATTCTAATGGAGTGCAATTTTTACGCTTCCAAAGTTGGGTTCTCATCACCCTATTGTTGTTCACCAAAATCAATTATTAAGTGACGTATAATATACGACACACCCATCTTAAGTCCTTAATACAATTATATATTGCATGTCATGCAGTTTTATAATGTATTGAGAAACTTCCACAGTCTCGGACCATCACACTATTCCCCTGTTATCCTCACTCGACCCAGTTACACTCTTAATACTTGTAAGGAATTATGAAGCAAAAGGGTGAGCACAAATAGCCCAGTAAAGAATATTATGACTAAGATAATTAATTTATCAATAGCCTTCATCAGTAATAAATTAGATATTTAGAACATATGGTAAATGATAAAAGTTTTCAACCACAATTGCAGCGGAATCAACAATCCATTAGAAGAGTCAAGTAGAACATGATATCTATTATCTTCTATGATTTAAAGGTTCATCATCAATATTTTATCTCTGTAACACATCTCAATAAATAATCCACATCACCGAATTATTCATGCACTACAGGCCAATGATATTCGTTAGTATCACATCCACGAATTATCCATGCACTATGGGCCAAGGATATTCATTATTATCATCAGTGGTCATGATCATGCCAAACAACTGTCCATCAATGCATTACGGACCAATGAGAACTTTTACCACATCATTTGTAACATTACAGGTCATGATTAAACCGATAAATAATTCGTGGTCATAATCATACTAATCAACAGTTCATCTATGCACTACGGGCCAAAGATGACTTTCATCATAATATAAACATGAGGATGCTGACAATGATATAATCATTCAATCAAATGAGATCAATGATAAATTTTAAAGATTTATAATTCAATTTATCCAGAGTTTAAGAATGTCCAAATAGTAGACATGATAACTGCTTTGTGGAGTAAAATTCAAGAATAATATTCATGTATCAAAAATAATTTGGACAGCAAAGAAATCAATTTTTGTCGTGAATAGTACCCAGGGTAAATAGTACCCCAGTAAATAGTACTCCGTGAATAATATTTTGTGAATAGTATCGTATGTATGAATAGTACCGTATATACGAATAGTGTTGTATGTATGAATAGTACTCCGACATGAAAAGCTTAAAAATTTAACAAGAATGTTTAGAATAATATTTTCGTGAAAAGATACTAGATGAAGCGCAAATTTCAAGGATATTCTATTAATTTCAAGGAGTATAGAAGGAATACTTATCAACATGAGTGTAGAATTAGGAATATGAAAAGAAATAATATTACTTACATTGTGACGCCCCCAAAATAGGTATACACAACACCCATTCTGAGTCGCCAAATACATGGTATGAAACAACTACAACTTTATTATCACAACAATAAAGCGTGAGTTTAAATACAAATATTATCTTCTAGACAATATTTATACTCAAATAAATCCTCATCACATTTATTGATACATTATTTTACAATAATGGTGAGGACTACTAAACAACTCTCTCTAGAACCTTCATTCCATACCCCGAGTAAGTACTCGCTACATTCTCGCCTCCACGAGAAGAAAAATGAAACAACAAGGAAAAGGGTGAGCTCAACTAGCCCGGTAAAAATGTTATGACTAAGATAATATACAATAAATTATCGTTAGTCTCCAACGAGGAAAAATCGATAGAATACAATAGACAACAAGTTTCGGATCAATATTCGCAGTGAAAATAATAATTCATAGAAGAGTTACGTAGAGAATGAAATCTACTATAATCTATGAATTTAACGGTCCATCATCAATATTTTATCCTGTAACATCAATCAATATTCATCTCAAATCAAATATTCATCTTTGCACTACTGAGGCCAAAGATATTCATCAATCGGTCATGTTAATCTCAACACTGTTCATCTTTGCACTAAAGGCCAAAGATATTCATCGATCGATCATGTTCATTTAAACACTGCTCATCTTTTGCACTCATGAGCCAAAGATATTCATCGATCGGTCATGTTCATTTAAACACTGCTCATCTTTGCACGAAGATATGCCAAAGATATTCTTGAAAATCATTCATCTTTGCACTACGGCCAAAGATATTCAATAATATCATCATTTAAGGCCGAGGATGATGAAAAATATTTTTAAAAGAAGCGAATCCAATGAAACAAAATGACAAGGATTAAGGATTAAGGATTAAGTACTTTGTTTTATCCATGTCCAACAATACCTCAAAAATAATCATAGTGGTGTAAAATTCAAGAATGATCAAAACATGGATACAATCAAAGCTAGTATCCAAATAGATATTTTGAACGAAAAAAAATTTTTCATTTTTAGATTGAATAGTCTTAGTGATTAAATAATAGTCTTATATCGTGAATAGTACTTAGTATCGTGAATAGATGCCTCAAACACGAAGATAGAATATTCACAAAAAACATCTTCACTCAAAATAGTACTCGTGAATAGTAATTCACAATAATATTCATAATAATATTCGTCGTAACTAATGATATTGAAAAATTAAAATTCAAATTTGATAAAAAAATAACATCCTTGACTCTATTGAAGAATCGGTATTTTCAAGGAAATAACATCCTTACCTCGAAGAAATCGATGAATGAAACTCTTTGAATGGAAACTTACTCTCTCAAAGTATCTAAATACTCACAAAATACGCTCGATAATATAGAGAGAAGAGAAAACTTTGTTTACGGTGTGATTTTCAATTCTAACTTAGCCTCTATTTATAGGAAAATGTTAGCCCGTAAAGCAGACTTGACACTGCTACTGATGGCTTTACTTACCGCTACTATTGCCACCCACCACATTTGAAATAAAATTCAGCACATTTTTTCACCAACCACAAGTGGGGCCCACTCAATTCTAGAATTTTCCACCAAAATCAATTATAAACCTAATTTAGAATCAGGCACCTCTTAAAATTCACAACAAATCATTCGTGCATTTTTAACGGTTCAAAATTTGTGGACATATACTCAACTTATGTATGTATAACATATCCAAAAATTACAACGATCCAACGGTTGGATTAAAAATTATAACCCCATGATATATCTGAAACCCCCGATTTGATTTTTAATACCTCCAATCAGATAAAATCTTGATAAAACACCTCAACATTAATTCCTTCATTAATAACCACATAAATAAATCCATCATTTATATTCATATAAAATAAATATTTCCTTATCATATGAATCAATAATTAATTATTCACAAATAATATTACGAATCACATTTATAATGACAACCAAAGAAATTTCCCGGAAAGGGGGCTTTCCAATAAGGATCTCTCCTTTCTTGTGTATGATTAGGTGACCAAACCTCTCCTTAGATGCGAACTTTCTAGACATTGCCAATAATGTTATCTAATAATATTATTCAAATAATATGAATTATTGATCGATAATGGAAATCTTGTGCGGTGACAATTATTGAAACATCAATAATATAAAATACCAACGCAACAATTATTGAATCAATAAAATAAACTATTGAGCGGTAATTACTGTGAATAATTATTGAGTAGTGCCTTCTTACGTAAGGATCAATAATTCAATCTTGTCTTGTGCAATACCGTATTCTTACTTTTTGCGACCAATGCGTATTCTTCATATTTTAACCATAGGGTATTCAACGATCTTAACTTGTAACAACTTCGCCGTTATATTTATAACCACCTTAAACTTTGTCGTTTTCCTCATCCAATCGCTTTCCGTTATATGGGCCCATACATGGTACTACTGTAAATACGAATATTCTAGGCAAAGCGATCTGAATATTCCACGACCAAACGAATATTCCCGATAAAAATGAATATTTTATAACCACTTGCTTATTTTGAAATATTTAGTATTTAACCCTTTACTATCCACATTAATCAAATCAACCCTTACTATTTCAAAATAATAAATAAAGGAAATTCCTTTTTATTTAAAAAATTTGAGGTCTTACAACCTCCCCTCCTTATGAAATTTCGTCCTCGAAATTGGCGTCACGTACTGGTGTTTGAAAAGGTAAAGATACCTCACTTTCATTTTCGTTTCCAACTCCCGTCATTTCCTCAATAACATGGTTTCTCCACAAAACTTTAACTTATGGTATAACCTCGGTACATAGGTCATGTTCTTTCCTCTACAAAATCTTGGCGGTACCTCCTCGTGCGTTAAGTCTTGGCTATCTCGTCCGGTTCTAACTTCGATAGCGTGTTTGGGTCATCCACATATTTACGTAACATCGATCGTGAAAAGCGTTATGAACACGCGTCATACTTGGTGGTAAAAGCGAGTCTATAGGCCACGATTCTATTCGATCGAGAATTTCAAATGGATTAATAAATCGAAGGTTTGAGCTTTCCTCACCTCCGGATTCTCGCTTTTAAAATAACAACTTCTTGCACCTCCTTCTTCAAATTCATCATTTCGGTTGTGTGGCTTGAGCGACTTTAACTTTATCGATTAAAATCGATTATACTCGTATATATCATCATCTCGTATATCATCACGTGGGTACCTAGAGTTTTCATCTCCATCTCTATTATTTGTATATTATATGAAATGAGTCTTTGACAATATCGTACTCGTACTTGTATCGATCTTCTACTCAACACGTCGGCTACCACGTTAAACTTTTCCGAGGATGGCATGGTGAACATGTCTTTGAAATGAGTCTCCTCTTGAGTTCTTGAAGCTCTTCCCACATTCCTTGCTCCATTCGAATTTTGTATCTCTACGAGTCAACTACGTTAATGGAATAGCGATTCGAGAATATCCTTCAACGAATCTCCGATAATAACCAACTAAGCCTGAAAAACTACGTATTTAGATTCTTGACTTAGGTTGTCTCAAGCGTGACTCATATCCCAACCTTGGATAAGCGTCACAATGACACCTATCGATTTACTTATCGCACGAATATGGCGTCCCTTACGAGAAAAGCTTAGGTGAATTCCACAAAGGAAGTCACGAGATAAAGGCTCATGTACCAAATTCTATAGTTGAATTTTAACTCACGAAGTTCAATAGGAGCCATTCGATATGAGATTTTAGAAATGAGTTTTGTATCTGGGGTTCAAAGTCGATACAAAATTTAATATCGATCTTTGGGAAGCCAGCGAAATTCTTCTTGAAATACGTCGGAAAAATCAATAACAACAAGAATATTATTCAAATCGGCGTGTCTTTATTCAAATCCATAACATGGACTAAGAAAACTTGACATCCGTAATAAGCGAATGACTTCATGGCGATATATGAAAATGTTTGACTACAATGGTTTGATTGCTTTCGTTGAATAACGAGTTTGCTTAGGAATATGAAAACTAACAACCTTACAAAAGCAATCAATTTTGGCGTGATGAGTAGTTAACCAATCAATCCCCAAAAGCAAGTATCTTTAAAGAGATAAGGTTAACGGTAAGTAATGGTGCCAACTTGAATCAAACAAGATTTTTTAAACAACGGATGTAATGAAAGTTTCTCTAACGGAGTCTCCATAAATAGGTCAAAAGTCTAATTTCTCCGTAGTCAAGTTCAAGCGTTGGCGCAAGCAAGAGATAAAAGAATGGGTAGAACCGGTATCTAGTAAGGTATAAACTTACAAGAATTTATAATTAACTAACCGTGCTAACCGTTCGGGTTCCTCGCATTTTAATGCCATCGCGACAAACGCTCTTCCGAGAATCGTTGACTTTGACTTTTACGGGACATCCTTTTGAGTCACCATTCATTTGCACTAGGTTTCGATATCGTCTGATCTCGGCGATATGTCCTTCTTTTCCACAATTATAGCATACCTTAAAGCTGTTGTGGGCGGTTTGGGTGATATGTCCCTCTTTCCGCATTTGTAACATACTGGGATGGTCTTTCTCCTCCTTGAACCGGTTACCCTTTGCTTTGCCTTGCGTCTTCACGTGGTCGTTGTTGAATCTCCTCTTTTAAAATCTCCTCCCAACTCGCTTCTTCTATTTTCATGGCCACGATTACCACCAGTGGTTCCGCCTTTAATATCCGTATTCTTCTTTCTCCATTTGGTTATCGTTATTACGATGGCTCGCTATCTTTGGTATGATCTGGTTATGGTCCCTCGGTTGAGCGTTACTTTCGTTATCTCGCTCTAACAATGAGCCTGCTGACAACATATCTGAATAGAGAAATTTATGAGAAATGAGATCTTGGCGTATCTTAGGGTTTCAAACCTCTAAGAAACATCCAAAGCGTCATCGTTCCTCATTCTCCACCAAATGAGGTGCAAACTCGGATAACTCATGAAACTTCGCCTCGTCTTTGGGACACTTGTCATGTTATTACTGCTCGATCTAATAAACTCCACTTCCTTCATATAGCCGAATACTTTCGAAAGTACTTGTCATTGAATCGCTTTCAACGTCTCCCATGACATCTTTGAGTGCGGTGAATGGATGCGCTTCTGATTCCCACCGATGTCTGCGCTTCGCCACGGAACATAAAAGTAGCGAATGGAACTTTCATTCGCCGTGCATCCCAAGACATCGAATATCTTGGTAATTTGCTTGACCCGTGTTTCCTCCATGTGATCGGATCTCTTTCCCGCAGTGCAGTGGTCCCAACTCTTTGAAGCGCTTGGTTTGTGACCACCCGTGAATTACTATCATCTCCTCTCCGTATTTTGAACACGAGTCTCCTCGTCGATTTTTTGCATGAATCGCAAAAAAACTAAACATCCCTCGTTCCTCATCTCGCTTTCGGTGGTGTTATTCATAGGAGGTATATTGTCGACTGTTGCGTTCTCTCCTCGTTGTTAAGTCTGAGGCATCTCCACGGTCTCATTTACACCACTATTAATATTCTCGATCGACATTCTCAAATCATCGTCATAAAACAAGGGTTAATTAAGGAAATCAATCACATAATATCCCTATATATCTTGACCACTAACTAACAAATAAGCTTAGGTAGGACACACTAGCGAAGGATTTACTCGTCTCTCCCCTCCTAGTTCTATTCCCCGATCTCCGCGAGATCATATCCCTAAGCTCGATACCAAGCATGGCGCCCCAAAATAGGTATACACCACACCCATTCTACGAGTCGCCAAATACATGATACGAAAACAACTACAACTTTATTATCACAACAATAAAACTACGTGAGTTTAAATACAAATATTATCTTCTAGACAATATTTATACTCAAATAAATCCTCATCACATTTATTGATACATTATTTTACAATAATGGTGAGGACTACTAAACAACTCTCTCTAGAACCTTCATTCCATACCCCGACTAGTACTTTCGCTACATTCTCGCCTCCACGAGAAGAAAAATGAAACAACAAGGAAAAGGGTGAGCTCAACTAGCCCGATAAAAATGTTATGACTAAGATAATATACAACAAATTATCGTTAGTCTCCAGCGAGGAAAAATCGATAGAATACAATAGGCAACAAGTTTGAGATCAATATATTAGCGGTGAAATAATAATTCATAGAAGAGTTACGTAGAGAATGAAATCTCTATAATCTATGAATTTAACGATCCATCATCAATATTTTATCCTGTAACATCAATCGATATTCATCTCAAATCAAATATTCATCTTTTTCACTCTGTGCCAAAGATATTCATCAATCGGTCGTGTTAATCTCAACACTGTTCATCTTTGCACTAAAGGCCAAAGATATTCATCGATCGGTCATGTTCATTTAAACACTGCTCATCTTTTGCACTACTGAGCCAAAGATATTCATCGATCGGTCGTATTCATTTAAACACCTGCTCATCTTTGCTACAGGCCGCCAAAGATATTCTTCAGAAATCATTCATCTTTGCACTTCTGGGCCAAAGATATTCAATAATATCATCATTTAAGGCGAGGATGATGAAAATATTTTTAAAGAAATCGAATCGATGAAACAAAATGACAAGGATTAAGGATTAAGGATTAAGTACTTTGTTTTATCCATGTCCAACAATACCTCAAAAATAATCATAGTGGTGTAAAATTCAAGAATGATCAAAACATGGATACAATCAAAGCTAGTATCCAAAATAGATATTTAGACGAAAAGAAAAATTTTTTCATTTTTCGATTGAATAGTCTTAGTATTAAGTGAATAGTCTTGGTATCGTGAATAGTCTTGAGTATATCGTGAATAGTAACTCAGACTCAAAAAGGTAGAAATTCCACAAAAAAAACATCTTCATAGCTTAATAGTACTATGAATATTAACTTCGTGAATAGTAACTTCATGAATAAACTTAATATCATCATGAATAGTAACCAGAGAAAAAAAACATCCAAATTTGATAAAAAGTTCGACCAATATTTCGGCGTAATGATATTGAAGAATTAATATCATTTGAGAAAATCCTCACTTACCTCTCGAAGGCGATTACTTCAAGGAAACAGGGAAGTGATCTTTGAATGAAACTTGTCTTGATCGACAACTCTCAAAGTATCTAAATACTCACAAAATACGCTCAATAATATAGAGAGAGAGAGAAAACTTTGTTTACGGTGTGATTTTCAATTCTAACTTAGCCCTCTATTTATAGGAAAATGTTAGCCCGTAGAAAGCGGACTTGACACTGCTTACTGATGGCTTTACACTCTCTACTATTGCCACCCACCACATTTGAAATAAAATTCAGCACATTTTTTCACCAACCACAAGTGGGGCCCACTCAATTCTAGAATTTTCCACCAAAATCAATTATAAACCTAATTTAGAATCCGACACCTCTTAAAATTCACAACAAATCATTCGTGCATTTTAACGGTTCAAAATTTGTGGACATATACTCAACTTATGTATGTATAACATATCCAAAAATTACAACGATCCAACGGTCGGATTAAAAATTATAACCCATGATATATCTCAAAAACCCACGATTTGATTTTTAATACCTCCAATCCGATAAAATCTTGATAAAACACCTCAACATTAATTCCTTCATTAATAACCACATAAATAAATCCATCATTTATATTCATATAAAATAAATATTTCCTTATCATATGAATCAATAATTAATTATTCACAAATAATATTACATGTAATCACATTTATGACAACCAGTGTTCCCGTGAAAGGGGGCTTTCGATAAGGATCTCTCGCTATCTTGCGCAATTAGGTGACCAAACCTCTCCTTATGCAGAACTTTCTAGACATTGCCAATAATGTTATCTAATAATATTATTCAAATAATATGAATTATTGATCGATAATGGGAAATATCAATAATTAATTATTGAAACATCAATAATATAAAAACGCATATTTATTGAATCAATAAAATAAACTATTGAATAGTAATTCTTGTAATTTATTGAGTAAAGGTGCTTTAAGGATCAATAATTCAACAATCTCGAATCTGGTAACACTTCTTGTGCGACCATTAGGTCAGATTTTAACCATCGTATTCAACCTCTTAATTGATAATAACTTTTATAACCACATTTGTGTTTTCTTAATGTTATGGGGCCCATATCTAATAATATTCTCGATTCATTTAATATTCCATGACGAACACGAATATTCCAATAATGATGAATTTTATAACCACTGACAATTATTGAAATATTTGCATATTTAACCTATAAATTAATCAAATCAACCTTACTATTTCAAAATAATATTGAAATCGATAAAATAAAATATTTGTAAGACCCGACTTTTATAAATAAAGATGAATTTTCTATAAATATTATTTTTGAAATATTATGGAATAATTTGATATAATGTTATAGTTGTGGGTAATATTTATAAATTTTGCAAAGTATGCAGTGGTTATATTATATTCGATTGGTGGGGGAATATTCGGTTTAGCGAGGGAATATTAAATACAACACTCAATCATTGGTGGACCCATAGCGAAATTATTATTCGTCGGATTGAAAAAGCGACAAAAATATTTTATTGAAATAACGGCGGAAGTTTTACTGGTTGATCTTGTTGAACTACTTTCGGTAGTAAAAGTAATGATGATGTCGTGTGGTTGCATAGTAGCACTACGGTATTGATTATTGATGCTTATGTGAGAAGTCACTCAGGTTTGATTCCATTATTGTCGATTAATAATATGAATTATTATAGCGATAATGACGTTTTTTTTTTATTAAGTATTATTAACGTAATAAAAGCGAAACATCTTTATATAAAAGCAAATACTTTATTAAAAAGTTATTTTATAAATAAAATATATTATATTTTATTATGCATAGTGTTGCATATAGTGTTTTGCATAGTGTTTTTGCATAGTGTTGCATAGTGTTTGCATAGTAAAATGTTTTTATATAAATAGAATATATTATATTTTATTTAAAAGATTTTGCTTTAAATATGGATAGTCAGTTAAAGTAAATCAATACGGATAGTTCATGGATTAATTACTATGCATTCTATTTTCCTATAAATAGAAGCTCGTTCCTTCATTATTTTCTTACGAATTCAATTGAAACTACAGAGAGAAACTATAGAGAGAAAGAAGAAAAAAGTATTACTCTGCTACTTCACTTTGCCATATTCAATTCTTCTAAGGTAGGGAATATTATTTGTTGTACTCGTAAGGGGTGTTATTCTTTCTTATTCATGAAGAGAACTTCATTATTCCATTCATTATTATTACATTGGAATAACTTTGTAAAAAGTGGCATACCCTATACATAACTTTATATCTGTGGCGTACCCTATACTTGGTGAAATCCTTATGTTATTCCATTCTTATTATTACATTGGAATAACTTTTTGTATCTGTGTTTTACCTATATACTTGGTGACATTCTTTATTATTATTACATTGGAACATCACATGCGTGTGTTTTACACCGGACTGGTTAAAATCTTTATTATTACATTGGAACATCACATGCATGTGTTTTTTTACCGGACTGGTTCCGTCTTTATCATTCATTTGGAATATCCTATCATGTGTGTTTTACACGGATCTGTTTCCATCTTTATTATTACATTGGAACATCACATCGGTGTGAATTTCACGACTGACACAGTTATTTATTATTATTACATTGGAATAACTTTTATGTCACATGCAGTCTGCATGCATGGTGATTTCTTTTGTTATTCCATTCTTTATTATACCCAGGTTGGTTAAAACTTTGACTTATACTCCATGAAATTAGTAGAATATCCTTGATATTTGCGTTTCATCGATATCTTTTCATGGAAATATTCTTGATCATTCTTGAATTTTACTCTACAAAAGCGATATCGTGTTGACAATTTGGGCGTTAATAATTCTGGATAAAATAATTCTTGAACTTGTTTTATTGAATTCTTATATCATTGTCATCATCCTCATATTTATATTTTTTTTTTTAAAGTCATACATGGCACATAGAGCATGGATGGACTTGGTATGATTATGACCGAGGGATTATTGGTTGTAATCATGGCCGTAATGTTACAAATGATGTGGTAAAAATCCTCGATGGTAGTAGTGCATTGATGGGCGAGTTGTTGGCATGATCATGACCATTAATGAATACCTGAAACTATTCTTGGCCGTGGTGCGTGAATAATTGTGGTCGTGATACTAAAGAATATCCTTGGTAGTAGTGCGAGGGGTGATTCGATGATGTGGATTATTTATTAAAAGTGAGTCTCGGCTTTAACTTGATGATGAAAAACCTTTTAAATCATAAAAGATAGTAGATTTTATTTTCTACTTGACTCTTTTAATGGATTGCTTGTTCATTGCAGATTAAACTTGATGTTTATTATATTTTATCGGTTTAACATTGTTGAAGAAGCTATTGATAATTTATTACGCATTATCTTAGTCATAATATTTCTTCTTGGGCTAGTTGAGCTCACCTTTTCTTTCACTTTGTTCTCTTGAGGAAATGAGAACATAGTTTGGAGACGAGTCGGGGAGCGGAGTAATGGTCCGAGAGGATAGCATTAGTAGTCCTCACTATTACGTGAAATAGTGTGATAATAATTGTAATGAGGACTCCTTTTTTTGTTTGTATAATATCTAGTAGACAATATTTGTATTCAAACTCACGATTTATATCGTATTATACCTGGCAGATTATATTAGTAAGTTGTATTTAAATTACATACCATGTATCGACTACCCAAGATGGGTGATGTATACCTAATTTTGGGGGCGTCACGGTTAGTATCGAGCTTAGGGATATGATCCACAGCTAAGATGTGAGAAAAGTACTAGGAGGGAGAGCAGGGGAATACCTTATTTAGTATGACCTACCTAAGTTTATGTGCTATTTTATTGGTCGGTCGAGAATATAAAGATAATTTGTTACATGTCAATTAACCTTTTGTTTTGTGGCGATGTCTGAAAATGACATCGAGAATGTTGAGAATAGCAATGGAGCACGAGCGATCGTTGATTCACCACATATCATAATCGGGATAATGTGCATCGAGGCGACAATCCTCATGCAAACAACAACCTTGACCAAATGATGAATGATCAAATGTTCGGAGGCTTTATCAATTTATCAACGACAATGAGAGCGACTCTGTCCAAAAGCGTGGGTGGAAACACGGAAAACTCTCGGGCGGTCACCGCTAAACAATTCAATTTGGGACCACCGGGAGTTTAAGGAGAGCCAAAACCACTTGGCGCGGAAGCATGGATAAAGCAGATTACCAAGATATTTGATGTCTTGGGATGCTCAGAGAGCAAAAGGTTCCCTTCTTAGCCTTTATGTTGCTTGCGGAGAGCGATTCTTGGTGGGGAATCGGTAAAAGCGTACTCGACTTCTTTGTCTTGAAGATATCTTGGGAGAAGTTCGAGGGGCATTCAACGACAAATACTTTCACGAAAGTATTACCCACATGAAGGAGGTGGAGTTTATCAAGTTGGAACAAAACAATATGGCCAGTAATCGCGATACGAGGCAAAATTTGCGGAGTTATCACGGTTTAAATCCCACTTGGTGGATAATGAAGAGAGAATGGCGCGAATGTTTTTAAGAGGTTTGAAGTCGGAGATCGTCGACATCTTATTTCTCATAAAGCTGTGTTTGTATTCGAGATGTTGTAAATAGGGCTCGATTAGTGGAGTAGCGATAACGAGTCAGTCAATGACTAAAAGAGAGCGGTAAGCAAAAGTTATAATACCGGTGAGTAGTCATCGAGCGGTGACAACAAGCGTGGAGGGAATCAACGGGCGGATATGGTAACCACTTGGTGGTAATCGGGGCCAAAATAATAAGAATGGACATTTCAAAAAACGGAGATTCAACAATGATGGAAAGGCGTCGGCCTGACACCGTTGTTGTTAAGGAAGGAGAAAGACCACCTATCGTATGCTTCAAATGCGGAGAAGAGGGACACATCGGTCCGAAGCTGCGCCATCTCTCGTCAAAGCGTGTTATAATTGTGGAAGAAGGTCACTTAGCTCGATTTTGTGCGTTCTGAAGACAAATTCAACTAGGATGGAGGCACCAAAGTCGTCGAGAAAAAAGTCAAAAGCCGTAGTCTGAGGGAGGCGTTTGTTGTGACCTCCCGAGAAGCAAGGAACCCGAATGAGGTCATCACGGGTAAGCTTATCATAAACTCTAATGAAGTCTACTTTTATTTGATCTGGGGTTCTACCCATTCTTTTATTTCTCCTACTTGCGCTCATCGATTAAATTTGACTCAGGAGAAATTAGACTTTGACTTATCTGTGGAAACTCCGTTGGGAGAAACCTTCATTACATCCATTTGTTTATAAGTCTTGTTTGGTTCAAATCGGTACCCTCACATTACATGTCGATCTTATTTCATTAAAAATACTTGCATTTGGCGTGATTACAGGGATTGATTGGTTAACTACTTATCATGCAAAAATTGATTGTTTTAAATAAGGTTGTTAGCTTTCATATTCCTAATCAACCTATTATCTTGCGAATTCAAACGACCAAACCATTAAAATCAATCACGGTCATCTCAAGCCATAAAAGCTATTCGTTTATTGAAAAATGGATGTCAAGCTTTCTTAGCTCATATCACGATTTAAACAAAAATACGTCGGGTTTTGAGCGATATTTCTATTGTTAATAAATTTCTGGCGTATTCCCAGAAGAACTTCTGGCCTACCCCAGGCGTGAAATTGAATTTTGTATCGACCTTGAACACGGTACAAAACCTATTTCCAAAGCCCATGTCGAATAGCTCTATTGAACTTGAGGAGTTAAAGACCCAATGCGAGGAATTGTTAGACATTGGCTTTATTAGTCTGAATACTTCTCCTTGGGGTGCTCTGTTACTATTAAATGAAGAAGAAAGATGGGAGTATCGACTTTGTATTGATTATCGGGAGTTGAATCATGTCACCATCAAAAATAGGTATCCATTGCCACGTATTGATGACTGTTTGACCCGATTGCAAGAGCCAAATTCTTTTCAAAGATTGATCTTCGTTCCGGATATCACCAATTGAAGATTAGAACCGTGACATTCCAAAGGCGGCTTTCGAAACTCGATGCGGGCATTATGAATTCTAGTCATGTCCTTTGGATTGACTAATGCTCCTATTTGCCTTCATGGATATGATGAGCCAAGTATTCAGGAATATTTAGATCACTTTGTGGTCGTCTTTATTGATGACATCCTTATTTATTCCAAAAGCCGTGAAGATCATGAGCAACACTTGAGGCTGACACTCCAAAAGCTTCGTGAATATAAGCTTTATGCGAGTTGAAGAAATCACGAGTTACGGCTTGAAGAAGTAGCATTCTTGGGCACGTGGTATCAAGTCATGGAATATCTGTTGACCCGGCAAAGATTGAAGCTATTGAAAGTGAGAACAACCTAAATCGATGGCCAAAATCGTAGCTTTCTCGGTTTAAATGGTTATTATCGGAGATTCGTGGAAGGATTTTCTCGAATCGCTACTCCATTATTTCGGTGACTCGAAAAGATCTGAAGTTCGGTTGGAGCGAAGAATGTGAGAAGAGTTTTCAAGAACTTCGAGAGAGACTTATTTATTTTGTTACGTGAATACCATCGGCTCGGAGGGATTTGTCATCTGATGATGCTTGAGAGCAAAGGGTTGGGATGTGTTCTTATGCAACATGGAAAAGTTATAGCCTATGCCTCGCGACAACTCAAAAGAATATGAGAGGAATTATCCTACTCATGATCTGGGTTAGCGGTTTGTTATCTTCTGCACTTAAAATTTGGAGGCATTACTTGTATGGGGAGAAAGTGGAATCTTTACGGATCATAAAAGCCTCAAATATTTCTTCACTCAAAAGGAACTCAACATGCGACAACGACGTTGGCTTGAACTGTTGAAAGATTATGATCATACCATCGATACCATCTGGAAAAGCGAGCGTGGTAGGCGGCGCGTTGAGTAGAAAATCGTATGCAAAATCTGAGTGCGTTATTATCGACACAAAGGCCCATTTTGTGTGACTTGCAAAGGATGGAGATAGAGTTAAAGACTCGAGGGACGCGTGTGATGATAAGCGAATATCTGAGTAGAACAGACTTTAATCGATAAAGTTAAAATTTGCTCAAGCTACTGGACACGGAGGTGATCGTATGAGGAAGAAAGTGCAAGAGGGTGCTATCTTGGGAAGCAAGAATCGATGAAGAAGGAATACTTGAGTCGACTCCGGACTTTGTGTTCTAACGACCACGATTTAAAGTATAATATCATGATGGGCGCACAACACACCATTTTGCAATCCATCACAGGGAGTACCAAAATGTATCATGATATTAAATCATACATTTTGGTGGAAGCAATATGAAGAGAGAGATAGCGTTTTGTTTATCTCAAGGTGTCTAACTTGTCAACGAGTTAAAGCGGAGCATCAAGTACCAAAAGGTCCATTGCAACCACTTGAAATTCCGAATGGAAGTGGGAGCACATTACCATGGATTTAGTTCTGGGTCTTCTAAGGTTTCTCAAGGCATTGATGCGATTTGGGTCATTGTTGATAGATTGACCAAGTCTGCTCATTTCTTCTGCGTCTGAGAAACTTATACACTTGAACGTCTTGCTTTCGTATGTACATAAATGAGATTGTAAGGCGCATGGTATCTGCAGTATCCATAGTTTACGATCGAGACCCAAGATTCACTTCACGATTTTGGGTTAGTTTGCAAAAAAGCTATGAGCACGGACTTACGATTTAGCTTCGGCATATCATCCTCGAGACGGACGGACGATCGGAGAGACTATTCAAACTCTTGAAGATCTATTAAGACTACTGTCCCTTGATTTCAAGGGGAGTTGGGACAAGTTCTTACCATTGGTGGAGTTTTCCTACAACAACGATTATCAAGCAAGTATTGGCATGGCTCCATTCGAGCGTTGTATGGAAGAAAGTGTCGTTCTCGATTATCTTTGGGATGAGGTGGGTGAAGCAACGTTGTTGGGGCCGGGGAGTTGATGCGTATGACTACGGAAAAATTCAAACGATCCAACAACGTATAAAAACCTCACAAAATCGACAAAAGAGTTATCTTGATCTTCATCGAAAGGGCGTGGAATTTGATATAGGAGATCATGTGTTGTTAAGAGTTGCTCCATGGAAAGGAGTTACAAGATTTGGAAAGAGAAAAAACTTAATCCTCGATTCA
This sequence comes from Panax quinquefolius, assembly GCA_020205615.1. Classification (NCBI taxonomy): domain Eukaryota; kingdom Viridiplantae; phylum Streptophyta; class Magnoliopsida; order Apiales; family Araliaceae; genus Panax; species Panax quinquefolius. Next base: position 133,998,064 of record CM035172.1, on the reverse strand, counting down.
TCGGTCCATTTTAATCCTCGATCGAGTAGGAGCGTGGCTATAGACTTCGCTTTCTGCTTGAAATATGTCTCTCGTGTTCATAACGTTTTCACATATCCATGTTACGTAAATATGTGAAAGACCGAACCATATTATTGAGTTAGAACCAGGACGAAATAGCGGAAGATTTGGCGTATGAAGAGGTTCTGTTCAAATTTTGGATAAGAAGGAACATATTCTACGCTCGAGGTTATACCTCAAGTCGAAAGTTTTGTGGAGGAACCACGATGTTGAGGAGATGACTTGGGAGTTAGAATCGAAATGAAATCAAGGTATCCTTACCTCTTGACATACCAGTCGTACCCTAATTTGAGGCGAAATTTCATAAGAAGGGAGGTTGTAAGACCCAGACTTTTATAAATAAAGATGAATTTTCTATAAATATTATTTTTGAATATTATGGAATAATTTGATATAATGTTATAGTTGTGGGTAATATTTATAAATTTTGCAAAGTATGCAGTGGTTATATTATATTCGATTTGGTGGGAGAATATTCGGTTTAGCGAGGAATATTAAATACAATAACTACTCAATCATTGGTGGACCCATAACGAAATTATTGTCGGATTGAAAAAGCGACAAAAATATTTTATTGAAATAACGGCGGAAGTTTCTGGTTGATCTTTGTTGAACTACTCGGTAGTAAAAAATGCGATGTCGTGTGGTTGCATAGTAGCACACGGTATTGATTATTGATGCTTATGTGAGAAGTCACTTTCGGTTTGATTCCATTATTATCGATTAATAATATGAATTATTATAGCGATAATGACGTTTTATTTTATTAAGTATTATTAACGTAATAAAAGCGAAACATCTTTTATATAAAAGCAGAATACTTTATTAAAGTTATTTTATAAATAAAATATATTATATTTTATTATGCATAGTGTTGCATAGTGTTTTTGCATAGTGTTTTGCATAGTGTTGCATAGTGTTTGCATAGTAAAATATTTTTATATAAATAGAATATATTATATTTTATTTAAAAGATTTTGCTTTAAATATGGATAGTCAGATTAAAGTAAATCAATACGAATGAGTTCATGGATTAATTACTATGCATTCTATTTTCCTATAAATAGAAGCTCATTCCTTCATTATTTTCTTACGAATTCATTGAAACTCTGAGAGAGAAACTATAGAGAGAAAGAAGAAAAGTATACGCTTACTTCACTTTGCGATATTCATTTCTTCTAAGGTAGGGAATATTATTTGTTGTACTAAATAAGGGGTGTTATTCTTTCTTATTCATGAAGAGAACTTACATTATTCCATTCATTATTATTACATTGGAATAATAACTTTAAAAAAGTGGCATACCATATACATAACTTTGTATCTGCGGCATACCTATACTTGGTGAAATCCTTATGTTATTCCATTGCTTATTATTATTACATTGGAATAACACCAGTATCTGTGATTTTACCTATACTTGGTGACATTCTTATTATTATTACATTTGGAACATCACATGCATGTGTTTTTACAGGGACTGGTTCGTCTCTTTATTATTACATTTGGAACATCACATGCATGTGTTTTACAGGACTGGTTAAAATCTTTATCATTCTGTTGGAATATCCTATCATGTGTTTTACACCGGATCTGGTTCCATCTTTATTATTACATTGGAACATCCTGTCGGTGTGAATTTCACGACTTTGTTCCGTTATTATTATTACATTGGAATAACTTTTCTATCTGCAATACCGCATGCATGGTGATTTCTTTTGTTATTCCATTCTTTATTATACCCAGTTGGTTAAAACTTTGACTTCTATACTCCATGAAATTAGTAGAATATCCTTGATATTTGCGTTTTCATCCATATCTTTTCATGGAAATATTCTTACGATCATTCTTGAATTTTACTCTACAAAAGCGATATCATGTTGACAATTTGGGCGTTAATAATTCTGGATAAAATAATTCTTGAACTTGTTTTATTGAATTCTTATATCATTGTCATCATCCTCATGTTTATATTTTTTTTTAAAGTCATCTGTGGCACAGAGCATGGATGGACTTGGTATGATTATGACCGAGGATTATTCGGTGTAATCATGGCCAGTAATGTTACAAATGATGTGGTAAAAATCCTCGATTAGTAGTAGTGCATTGATGGATGATTGTTGGCATGATCATGACCATTAATGAATACACAACTATTCTTGGCCGTAGTGCGTGAATAATTGTGGTCGTGATACTAAAAGAATATCCTTGGCCGTAGTGCGGGGGTGATTCGATGATGTGGATTATTTATTAAAGTGAGTCTCGGCTTTACTTGATGATGAAAAACCTTTTAAATCATAAAAGATAGTAGATTTTATTTTCTACTTGACTCTTTTAATGGATTGCTTGTTCATTGCAGTTAAACTTGATGTTTATTATATTTTATCGGTTTAACAACTGTTGAAGGCTATTGATAATTTATTACGCATTATCTTAGTCATAATATTTCTTCTTGGGCTAGTTGAGCTCACCCTTTTTTTTCATTTGTTCTCTTGAAATGAGAACATAGGCTGAGACGAGTCGGGGAGCGGAGTAATGGTCGAGAGGATAGCATTAGTAGTCCTCACTATTACGTGCGAAATAGTGTGATAATAATTGTAATGAGGACTCCTTTTTTGTTTTGTATAATATCTAGTAGACAATATTTGTATTCAAACTCACGAAACTCACACCTACGTTATATTAGTAAGTTGTATTTAAATTACGTACGATTTATATGGGTGATGTATACCTAATTTTGTATGACAGTATAAGAAAATATTATTTCATAAGAATATTGAACAAAAATAATATCCTTCCTAATATTGAACTAAAATAATATTCCTTACTTAATATTGAATTGAAGACAATATCCCTTACGAATATTGAACGAAAATAATATTCCTTACGAATATTGAATCTAAAATCATCCTTACGGATACGAAAAATAATATCTCTTCCGAATATGAAATAAATAATACCCTTACCTTAAAAAAGACTTACATTTCTTATATAGCGGAGAGATATTATTGAAGAAAACTTGTCTATTTTTCACACTTAAAAAAAGCTTCCTTAAACTCAAAAGAAATACGCTCGATATATATATATGAAGAAGAATTCTCTTACGGTGTGATTTTCAATTCTAAACTAAGCATCCTATTTATAGGTCTCGTGGAACTATTTAAGAAAAATAATCACTTGACGCGACAAAGGCAAGAATCACGCAATTCAATTCACCGGTGAAAATTTTGATATTCACATAAATTTTACTATGCAACACTATGTTGCACTATGCAAACACTATACAGTACTATACAAATACTATACAGTACTATGAATGTGACGCCCCCAAAATAGGTATACATCACCCATTCTTAGTCGCCAAATACATGGTACAGAAACAAATACAACCTCAGTAATACAATTGTCGTGTAAAATACGATAACACATATACTGTGAGTTTGAATACAAATATTGTCTAATAGAGAGTATACAAACTCAAAAGGAGTCCTCATTATAATTATTGATACACTATTTTATAAAATAGTGAGGACTACTAAAACAACTATCCTGAACCATCACTCCATACCTCGGCTAGTTTTTGCTATCTTCTCACCTCCTGAGAAAAGAAATGGAACAAAAGGAAAAGGGTGAGCTCAACTAGTCCAAAGAAAGAATATTATGACTAAGATAATATACAACAAATTATCATTAATTTTCAACAGAAAAAAAATCTGATAAAACATAATCGACAACAAGTTGTAGATCAACAACTGCAGCGGAAATAACAATCCATTAGAAGAGTCAAGTAGAGAATGAATTCTACTATCTTCTAAGATTTAAAAGTTCATCATCAATACTTTATCCCTGTAACACCAATCAATATACATCTTGAATCAAATATTCATCTTTGCACTACAGGCCAAAGATATTCATTTATATCACCAATTAGTCATGTTCATCTCAACACTGCTCATCTTTGCACTCACGGGCCAAAGATATTCATCGATTAATCATTCATCTTTTGCACTACGGGCCAAAGATATTCATTAGTTAATCATTCATATTTTCGCTACGGCCCAAAGATATTCAATAATATCATCATTTAGGACCGAGGATGATGAAAAAATATGTTAAAGAAAAAGCGAATCCAGTGAGATAAAAGATCAAAGATTAGGGATTCGTACTTTAGTTTATCCAAGTTCAAAAATACTCCATAATAACCAATCGTGAAGCAGAATTCAAAAATAAAGATTAAAACATGGATACAATCAAAGATAGTAACCATAATAGACATCTTGGATAAAAAGAAGAAAATTTTATTTTTCGGTGAATAGTGTCGTATTCGTGAATAGTGCCGTATACATGAATAGTAACCCCGACACAAAAAGGTAGAAATTTCACAATAAAATCCATACCAATATTTCGGTATAATGATATTGAAATAATAACATCATTATGAAGAAAATAATATCCCTTACCTCAAAATGATAGTACTTACGATCTAATATCAAGATAAGGTGAAGGAAACTTGCAGATCGATGAATAAAGAACTCACAAAGTATCTAAATACTCACAAAATACGCTTTCGATAATATAAAGAAAGAAGGAGAGAAACTTGTTTACGGTGTGATTTTCAATTCTAACATAGAAATATATTTATAGGAAAATGTTAGAACGCCAAACCTGATGGCTTTACCTGCTACTATTCCCACCCACCACATTTGAAATAAAATTCCAGCACATTTCTTCACCAACCTTAGGTGGGGCCCACTCATTCTAGAATTCTCCACCAAAATGATAAATTTAGAAACTTCGTCAACAATTTCTGAACCAGTTACCTCTTAAAATTCATAACAAATCATATGTTCATTTTTAACGGTTCAAAATTTATGGACAAAATACTCAACTTATATATGTATAACATATCCAAAAATCACAACGATCCAACGGTCGGATTAAAAACTATAACTCACGCAATATATCTCAAGAACACTGATTTGATCTTTTAATACCTCCAATCTGACAAAATACTGATAAAACACCTCAACATTAATTCCTTCATTTATAACCACATAAATAAATTCATCCTTTATATCCACATAAAATAAATATTTCCTTATCATATAAATCAATAATTAATTATTCATAAATAATATTACGTCCATCATTAATTATGACAACCAGGTCGTTCCCAAGAAAGAGGTGGCTTTCCGATAAGGATTTCTCCTTTTTGGCGAGCAATTAGGTGACCAAACCCCTTTCCTGCATGTAACTTCCTTAGACATTGCCAATAATGCTATCTAACAATATTATTCAAATAATATGAATTATTGATCCGATAATGGAGATATCTTGTGCAATGACAATTATTGAAACAACAATAATATAAAATATCAACGCAAAGAATTATTGAATCAATAAAATAAAATATTGAACGAAGAATTATTGTAACAATTATTGAGTAGTGGCCTTCTTACGTAAGAATCAATAATTCAAAATACTATGCAAAAACCGTAGTGCTATTCACGTGTGCGAACCAATGCCAGATTACTATATTTTAACTACCGTGTATTCCAACGATTATTAACGATAACCATTACGCTGTTATTTATAAAAACTCAAACTTTTCATTTTCTTCATCCAGCAGCTATCCATTATGGGATTCATGAATGGTCATAACATCGCATTTAATATTTCCCTGACAAGAAAGAATATTCCACGACCAAACGAATATTCCCCAACAAAATAAATATTTTATAACCACTTGCTTATTTTGAAAAATTTGCACATTTCACTCATAACCAAAGTATTATATCAATTTAACACCTTATTATTCACAATAATAAATAAAAGAAATTCGATTTTATTCATTAAAAAGTTGGGGTCTTACAATACAATACTATACAGTACTATGCAACAAAATAAAATGTAATATATTCTATTTTATAATCTAATAAAACAAAACTTATAATATATATATATATATATCCCACTCACACACACACCCTAACACACACGCCACACACACTTATATATATATATATATATATATATATATATATAAATAAAAGTAATAAAATAAAACTCATAACTTTCTCCCGAAATGATTTTGAAAAATGAGTTAAGTGGGGATCCATGTAATAAGTCAAACTTATAACAAACACTTCATAAAAACTCCTCTATTTATCTCAATTCACTGACTTCTCTAAACACATTTTAATAACATTTATTCATCATTAATATTATAACTCACAATATTAATAACTCGATCATTTCTAAGAAAGAGGGGATTTTCGATAAGGACTTCTCTTTATTGACGCGCAATTAATTAGGTGACCAAACCCTTTTCTCAACGGAACTTTTTAGACATTGTCAATAATACAAATAATAATATGAATAACTTCGTCGTCTCAATTATTGATTTAATAATATAAAATATTGTGAAGATAATCTCGTGACAATAATTGAATCAATAATATGAGAAACTATGTAGCAATTATCGTGGTAATAATGAATAAAATTGAGTGACTTCTTACGTAAGTATCAATAATTTAGAGATATCAGGCAACACCGTGTGTAAGACCCCTAATTTTATGAAATAAAAGTATTCAATTTTTCTTATAATTACTATTCAAGAAAATGGTTAAATTGATAAAAGTTAAAGTTAAGGGTGATATATGAATTTTTCAAAATACACAAGTGGTTATAAAATATTCATTGTTGTTTGGAATATTCGTTTGGTCGTGGAATATTCTTTACGGCTTGGGAATATTCGTATTTACAAATAATAGCTCATTCAGGGGCCCTATAACAAAATAATCGTCGAATGAAGAAAACGACAAGTTTGAGTTTTTATAAATAACTGAACAGTTAATATATAACACTGCTGGAATACACTGGTAATTGGTAAAATAAAATAATACGCGTTGTTACATAATAAAGCACACTCAGATTATAATTTTATTGATTTTACCAATTATTTAATTCTCATACGTAAGAATATACTACTCAATAATTGTTACAAAGAATTATCGCTCAATATTTTATTTTATTGATTCAATAATTGTCACGTTGATATTTTATATTATTGTTTGTTTCAATAATTATCATCGCATAATATTTCATTATCGATCAATAATTCATATTATTGAATAATATTATTAGATAAAGATTATTGGCAATGTCTAGAAAAGTTCAAGGAGAGGTTTGGTCACCTAATCATGCCCAGAAGGAGAAACTTTAAATCTCATTTCCTTCGGAAATGCCTATCCCCCCTTATCGAAGGAAATGACGGAAATGTCAGTTGTCATTATCAGGATTCTGTAATATTATTTGAATAATTAGTTATTGATTTATATGATAAGAAAATATTTATTTGATGTGGATATAAATGATGGATTTATTTATGTATTTATAAGTGAAGGAATTAATGATGAGGTGTTTTATCAAGATTTGTCGAAATGGAGAACAAAATATGGGATTTTCGTAAAAATTAGTTTATTACTTGATTTTGTAAAATCCATAACTCTTTGTGTATAATGAGTTAAGAGATGAGTCATATATCAAAAGAAAGCCCTAGAAGTAAGCTAATCAGAGAATTTGAATCACCCAAAATTCTTTGTAGATATTTCGTGGTGAAATTTTGAATGAAATCGTCCAAGGACTAATAGTCCAAAAATCGTGTTTTTCAAATATATATGCGTGAGTTATAAATTTTGATCCGACCGCTTGGATCGTTGTAATTTTTGGATATGTTATACATATATAAGTTGAGTATATGTCCACAAATTTTGAACCGTTAAAATGAACGTATGATTTGTTATGAATTTTAAGAGGTAATCGATTCAAATTTAGGTTTTGGTGGAAAATTCTAGAATTGAGTGGCCCCACTCTTGGTTGTTGGGAAAGATGGCTGATTTTTGGTGGGTGGAATAGTAGCGATGTAAAGCCATCAAAGTTGCGAGTTAAGTCTCGCTTCGTCGGCTAACATTTTCCTATAAATAGAGGGCTGTTAGAATTGAAAATCACACCGTAATTCATAAGTTTTCTCTTTTCTCTAGATTATCGAGTTGTTATTCACGATATCTGACACTTATTCATATATATGACACTATTTATGTATATGACATTATTTACGATAACATATGTACTGTATCTAATACTGAGTACTATTCACGAAGTTACTATTCATGAGTTACTATTCACGAAGTTACTATTCACGATTCTTATTCACGGTACTATTCACAATAAAATTGGTTTCTTTTTCCCACCAAATTATCGTTGATTTATGAATCTTACTCTTGAAATTAAAACCATGTTTTGATTATATTGTTTTATATAACATTTTTATAACCCTAATGATGATATTTCTCACTTGAGTGTAAAGATGGGTAGATTATTGGTATGATCGCGACCATAGGTTCTCTTTGGCCATGAGTGCAAAAGTTGAATTGTTGATCGGGTATGATCATGACCATTGAATTTACAATTGAATATTTTTAGCTTAAGTGCAAAGGTGAATTGATCAACATGGTTATAATTATTGTTATATAACTTCCGAAATGATTATGATTTATTTGAGATATGAATATCTTTGCCCGTAGAGTGCAAAGATGGCTTGTTGATGAATATCTTTAGCAGAAGTGCAAAGAGATGAATTATTGATGAATATCTTTGGCTCAGAATGCAAAGACGACTGCTTGTCAATATCTTTAAATTGCAGAAAGCGCAAAGATGAATTATTGATGAATATCTTTGGCTCGTAATGCAAAGATGACTCATATCGAATATCTTTAGCATTGTGAAGCAAAGATGAATTATTGATGAATATCTTTGGCTCGTAATGCAAAGATGACTGTTGTTGAATATCTTTAACCCGTAGTGTAAAGATGAATCATTGATGAATATCTTTGGCCGTGGTGCAAAGATGAATTTATTAGTATGATTATGAACAGAACCGTGATTTGGTATAACCATGATCTTTGATGTTTCAGATAAAGACAGTGATGAAAATTATCTTCGGTCCGATGAGAGAGAGGAATTTAGAATCACAATTATGATTATGAGTTATTCATATGATTGTGGAAAGGAACCGCTGATTGATGTTACAGGGGATAAAATGTTGTTGGTGGACTTTTTAACGTGGAGAAGATAATAGACTTTTATGGTCTATTTTGACTCTTCTAATGGATTGCTCATTCACTGCAACTATGGTTGAAAAGTTTTATCATCTACCATATGTTCTAAATCTACGATTTATTCTTGATGAAGACTATTGATAATTTATTTATCTTTAGTCATAATATTCTTTATCGAGCTAGTTGTTTCACCCTTTTGTTTCACAATTCCTTTCTGTGTAATAAAAGTGTATTTGGGTAGAAAGCGGGGATAGCGAGGAATAGAGTGGTGGTCTATAGTTGTTGAGGGTGAGGTGAATTTAACTTTGGAAGGGTGTTTTGTCACTACCATACAAGATGTCTAATGACATACAAACCGTGTTATCATAAGACAAGGTTGTGCACATCCACTTTTGCCGAGTATATTTACAAGCACTACCTATATAATCTTGGTGTTTGTTTGGAGTATAATACCCAATTAGAGACAAAGTGGAGATAATGATATGTCAAGAGAAGACTCACCATTGGGAAGAATATGATAGTAATCTTCTCGTTTTTCTTTAGGTCTATCAATAATTGACCAATGATAATTACGTGGCCATATGATATCTACCATAACCCAAAAGCACGGCCTCCCATGACGAAGGTTTTTCTTGAGCACTTCCCAAAGATTCTAATTTCTAAAACAGCTTTTGACTATACCTTTATGTAAGGTGTCATTGTGACGTCTTCAGATTGGTATATATTTGTATCCAAACTCACAAGATATGTGTTGTTGTATTTTGCACGACAATTGTTGTAATAAAGTTGTAGTTGTTTTTCGTATCCATGTATTTGGCGACTCGAATGGGTTGGATGGAATGGACCTATTTTGGGGTCGTTATATTTGGTATCGAGCTTAGGATATGATCTCTGGCGAGATCGGGGAATAAACTAGGAGGAGAGATAAGTAAATCCTTCGCTAAAGTGTCCTACCTGAGCTTATTTGTTGGGTCGACCATAATATCGGATATTATGTGATATGTTAATTTGTTAAATTAACCCTTGTTTTGAAGTCAGATTCTAGAATGATATCCAAAATACGAGAGATGAGCAATGGAGAAATCATGATGACGGGGAGATAGAATCAAAATGAAAACAAGGTATTCTCAACTCTTTGAAATACTGTGCACGTAAATTTCTGGGACGAAATTTATAAGGAGGGAGATTGAAGACCCCAATTTTATGAAATAAAAGTATTCAATTTTTCTTATAATTACTATTCAATAAATGGTTAAATTGATAAAAGTTAAAGTTAAGGGTGATATATGAATTTTTTCAAAATACACAAGTGGTTATAAAATATTCATCATATTATCGAATATTCGTTTGGTCGTGGAATATTCTTTTCGTTCGGGAATATTCGTAATGCGATTTACGTAGCGATCATTTATTAGGCCCCATAACAAAATAACTGTCGAATGAAGAAAACGACAAGTTTGAGTTTTTATAAATAATCGGCGAGAGTTGTTATCATAATAATCGTTGGAATACACGGTTGGTAAATAAAGTAATACGCTGTTATTACATAAGTAGACACCAGATTATTACAAGATTTTGAATTATTGATTCTTACGTAAGAAGCACTACTCAATAATTGTTACAAAGATTATCGCTCAATATTTTATTTTATTGATTCAATAATTGTTGCGTTGATATTTTATATTATTGTTGTTTCAATAATTATCACCGCACAATATTTCTCATTATCGATCAATAATTCATATTATTTGAATAATATTATTAGATAAAGATTATTGGCAATGTCTAGAAAGTTCGCCAAGGAGAGGTTTGTCACCTAATTGCGCTACCAAGAAGGAGAAATCCTTATTGAAAGCCCTCTTCCTCTGGAAATGCCTTTGTCATTATCATGATTCTCAGTAATATTATTTGTGAATAATTAGTTATTGATTTATATGATAAGAAAATATTTATTTGATGTGGATATAAATGATGGATTTATTTATGTATTTATAAGTGAAGGAATTAATGATGAGGTGTTTTATCAAGATTTGTCTAAATGGAGAACAAAATATGGGATTTTCGTAAAATTAGTTTATTACTTGATTTTGTAAAATCCATAACTCTTGTGTATAATGAGTTAAGAGATGAGTCATATATCAAAAGAAAGCCCTAGAAGTAAGCTAATCAGAGAAATTTGAATCACCCAAAAATTCTTTGTAGATATTTCGTGGTGAAATTTTGAATGAAATCGGTCCGAAGGACTAATAGTCCAAAAAATCGTTGTTCTTCAAACTATATTATGTGAGTTATAAATTTTGATCCGACTAGTTGGATCGTTGTAATTTTTGGATATGTTATACATATATAAGTTGAGTATATGTCCACAAATTTTGAACCGTTAAAATGAACGTATGATTTGTTATGAATTTTAAGAGGTAATCGATTCTAAATTAGGTTTGGTGGAAAATTCTAGAATTGAGTGGGCCCCACTCTTGGTTGTTGGGGAAGATGGCTGATTTTTGTGGTGGAATAGTAATGTGTAAAGCCATCAAAGTTCTTGAGTTAAGTCTGCTTCTTGCCAGCGTAACATTTTCCTATAAATAGAGGGCTAAGTTAGAATTGAAAATCACACCGTAATTCATAAGTTTTCTTTTTTTCTCTAGATTATCGAGTGTATTTTGTGAGTATTTAGATACTTGTTTCCTTGAAATATTATCCGATATCCAAATGTAAGTGTCATTTTTTGAGGTAAGATAGTATAAGGGATATTAAGGATGTTATATTCTTCATAATAATGTTATTCTTTCAATATCATTATACCTGAAATATTGGTATGGATTTTATTGTGGAAGTTCTACCTTTTGTGTCGTGGTTACTATTCACGATATCTGGACTATTCACGATATCTGACACTATTCACGATACGATAACTATTCATATATACGACACTATTTATGTATATGACATTATTTACGTATACTGATGCTTTACGAATTTAATTATTCATCACGAAGTTACTATTCATGAGTTACTATTCACGAAGTTACTATTCACGAAGTTACTATTCACTTAGTACTATTCACAATAAAATTGGTTTCTTTTCTCGACCAAATTATCGTTGATTTATTAATCTTACTCTTGAAATTAAAACCATGTTTTGATTATATTGTTTTATATAACATTTTATAACCCTAATGATGATATTTCTTCGACTTCGAGTGTAAAGATGGGTAGATTATTGGTACGATCGTGACCATAGGTTCTCTTTGGCCAATAGTGCAAAAAGTCAATTGTCGAATTGTATGATCATGACCATTAATTTACAATTGAATATTTTTAGCTTTAAGTGCAAAGGTGAATTGATCAACATGGTTATAATTATTGTTATATAACTTCCCAAAATGATTATGTATTTATTTGAGATATGAATATCTTTCGGGTTTGGCCCGGTGAAAAGATGGCTTTTGATGATGATCTTTTGCGTGGTGAGTGCAAAGATGAATTATTGATGAATATCTTTGGCTCAGAATGCAAAGACGACTGTTGTTGAATATCTTTACTTTGTAGAAGTGCAAAGAGATGAATTATTGATGAATATCTTTGGCTCGTGAATGCAAAAAGATGACTTATATTGAATATCTTTAGCCCAGAGTAAAGATGAATTATTGATGAATATCTTCAAATGCAAAGATGACTAATATCTTTAAATTGTAGTGTAAAGATGAACTGTTGATGAATATCTTTGGCCCGCAGGTGCAAAACTTTTGAACCCGTCCTATTTTCGAGATAAAGGCATGTAAAAGAAGAGTTTATTTATGATTATGAAGTTATTCTTGATCTGATTGATGTTATAAAATGTTGTTGGTGGACTTTTAACGCTGAGAAGATAATAGACTTTATGGTCCTCTTCTAATGGATTGCTCATTCACGCTATAACTATGGGGTCCTACCATATGTTCTAAATCTCGATTTATTCTGATGAAGACTATTGATAATTTATTTATCTTTAGTCATAATATTCTTTATCGTCAGGCTTTCATTTTTGTTTCACAATTCCTTTCGTAATATTAGCCCCAGAGTGGTGGTCTATAGTTGTTGAGGGTGAGGTGAATTTAACTTTGAAGGGTGTTTTGTCACTACTTACAAGATGTCTAATGACATACAAACTCGTGTTATCATAAGACAAGGTTGTGTACATCCACTTTATCGAGTATATTTACAAGCACTTACCTATATAATCTTGGTGTTTGTTTGGAGTATAATACCCAATTAGAGACAATTGGAGATAATGATATGTCAAGAGAAGACTCACCATCGGGAAGAATATGATAGTAATCTTCTCGCTTTTCTTTGGGGTCTATCAATAATTTTCGAGCACTTCCCAAAGATTCTAATTTCTAAAATGATTTTTGACTATACCTTTATGTAAGGTGTCATTGTGACGTACACTTCCTTCTAGTTGTAGTTGTTTTTCGTACTATGTATTTGCGACTTTAGAATGGGTTGATGGAATGGACCTATTTTGGGGTCGTTATAAAGGTGCTACTAAATATTATTTTATTTTTATCACCGGGTATTTCAACGATACTTTTGCCGTTATTTTTATAAAAAGGTTATTTTTTCTAAATTTGACAACTTATTCCCCGACTTACTTATTTTATGACAACTTGCTTACTTTTGTAAATTTTCACATATTAACAAAGTTATGCTGGATGTAAGTCATGATTCGTTTTCAGAAAAAGATTAAGATGAAAATTATCTTCTACCGGAGTAAGAGATTTGGAATCAATTATGATTACGTAGTTATGTATGATTTGGATGTTAGAATGGAATGTTGTTGTTGGATTTTTTTGGGATAATGACTTTATAGCCGTTTGGTTTTCTTCTAATGATAATGCAACTACTGGCTTAACTTTAACGCCTTTTTATCAATTTAACCATTTACTAAATAAAATAATAATTATAAGAAAATTGAATACTTTCATTTCATAAAATTAGGGGTCTTATAATATCATTTTCTTTCATACTCCATATTATGTAAGGGATATTATTTCATTTCATATTCCTAAATTTAATCTTACTATATGGTAAGTATTCCTTCTATAATTTCTTGAAATGATTAGAAATTCCTTAATATTTAAATTCGTTTCATCTAATAAATAGATTTCACTAGAATATTGGTCCGAACTTTTTTATTAAATTTTAATATTTTCCTCGTCTTATTATTCATACTAGATTAGTCATGGGCACTATTCATATACGTTACTATTCATGAAAGTCATCGCTTCACAATAGAATTGAATTTTCTTTTCTTTGTCCAAGTTATCTTTTATGAATCTTATTCTTGAAATTGAATCCATGTTATGATCTTCATGTTGAAAATTTGGATATTTTTGAACTCTGGATAAATTGAATTAGAAATCTCTAATATTTATCTTTAATCTCACTTGATTGATTCTTTATATCATTGTCATCATCATCATGTTTATATTGTGTTGGAAGTCATCTTTGGCCCGTAGTGCGAAGATGGACTGTTGATTGGTATGATTATGACCAGAAATTGTATATTGGTATAAGCATGACATGTAATGTTACAGACAAATGATGTGGTGAAAGTCCTCTTTGACCCGTAGTGCATAGATGGACAGTTATTTGGCATGATCATGACCATCGGTGATACAAACAAATATCATCATTCAAGTAGTGCATAGATAATTTGTTGATTTGAAACATTTATTGATTGGTGTTACGTAGATAAAATATTGATGATGAACTTTTAAAATCATAGAAGATAGTAGATATCATGTCTACTTGACTCTTCTAATGGATTGTTATTTCCGCCATACTGATTGTTGATCTACACTTGTTATCTAGTATTCTATCGGTTTTACCTTCGCTAAGGACTAAGGATAATTTATTCTACATTATCTTAGTCATAATATATTCTTTTTCGGGCTAGTTGAGCTCACCCTTTCATTGTTCTTCTTGAAATGAGAATATAGTTGGGACTAGTCGGGGAATGGAGTGATGGTCCATGATGGTGGCTATAGTAGTCCTCACTATTCTATGAAATAGTGTGATATTAATTGTAATGAGGATTTATTTTGAGTTTGAATATTATCTCTACAAGACAATATTTTTATTAAAACTCATAACTTTATGTGTTGTCGATTTTGCACGACACAAATTGTATTAATGAAATTTGTATTTGGTTTCTGTATCTACGTATTTTGGCAACTCGTAATGGGTTGTGTGGACCTATTTTGGGGCGTCACATCAACAATCACCATCTCTCCTATACAAAACACAAAAGCCTACAACCAACGCAGGATGAGTTCCGGAGCTTCATCGAATGCATTATCGCCTCGTGTTTGATGGAACGAATTATCAAGTGGTTGTTATCAAATGGAAGCCTATCTTGATGCTAATGATCACCGGGGAAGTCATTGAAAATATACATACGAAGTTCCTCCCTTTCCCGACAATCCAACTATGGCTCAAATAAAAAATCACAAGGAAATGAGGCAAAGGAAGCCAAAGGCAAAAGCTAGCTTATTTGCAGCTATTTCATCTTCAATTTTCACCAGAATCATGACATTGAAGGCAGCAAATGAAATTTGGGACTTCTGAAAAAGGAGTATAAAAGAAATGAACAAGTCAAAGGCGTACGCAAGTTCAATCTAATCGGAGAATTTGAGATGCAAAGAATGAAGGAATCAGAAACAATCAAGTATTACTCACACAAACTCCTTGACATTGTTAACAAAGTAAGGCTTCTTAGTACGGATTTTTTTGATTCTAGAATTGTTCAAAAAATCCTTGTGACAGATCCTAAAAAATGTGAGGCTACAATATCATCCATAGAAAACTCAAAAGATGTGTCAAGTATTACCTTGACGTAAAAGATGAATGCACTACAGGCTCAGCAACAAAGGAGACTTATGAGGCAAGAAGGATTTGTGGAGAGTGTATTTCAAGCTATATCACAGAACAATATGTAGAAGAAAGAGAAGCAAAGTAACAGCAATAACAACAACAACACTACATTTCCATGATGTCTTTATTGCAAAAAATCTAATCATCCACAGAAAAAGTGTTGGTGGATACCGGATATAAAATGTCCCAAGTGCGGTCAATTAAGGGTCATGGAAAGGGTATGCAAATCTCAACGGCAACAAGGAGAAACCAAAACTATTGTTAAACAACCTCAAGAGGAGCAACTGTTTGTGGAATCATGCTTTGCTACCAGTAGCCCCAAAGAAAGCTGGCTTATAGACAGTGGTTATACAAACCATATGACTTATCATGATCAAGAGCTTGACAAAACTGTGATTTCTAAAGTTAGAATTAAAATGGAGCATATCTTGCAGTAAAAGGCAAAGGAACAGTGGCAATCGAAGGCCACGGGTTTAAAATTAACTTCTAAGGTCTTATATGTTCCTGAAATTAATCAAAACCTTTTGAGTGTTAGTCAGTTGTTGGAAAGAAGGATATAAGGTGTTGTTATATCAAAAAAGGATAAAGCCATTGCTTGATTGTTGATGCACAAGGCAGAAAGGTGTTTAAAGTCCAAATGCAAGGTAAAAGCTTTGCCCTGAATTTGATGGAAAAAGGAGCAAGCTGTAGTATACAAAAAAGATAGCAATACAATGGAGGTAACGTGAAAGTGTTGATTTGAACAAAATTTATAAACAGTGGAGGTAATGAAGGTTTCTACTATCGAAATTTCAACCAATAAGTCAAAGTCTAATTTCTCCGTCAAATTTAAAAGTTGAGCATAAGAGAGAGATAAAAGAATAGGTAGAACCCAGATTCTAATAAGGTATAGACTTCAAGAATTTATAATTAACTAACTTGCGTTAACTTCGTTCGGGTCACTCGCTTTTTTGAGAAGTCACAAAAACGCTCTTCCGAAACCACCGACTTTGTTTTGTCCGTATCCACTTTTGGTACCACCCAAATTGACTGGACTTGACTTCACTATATCGACAAAATTGAGCTAAATGACCTTCTCTTCTTGAAATTTCCACTTCTATTATCTTGGCCATGATTACCAATCAAGTGGTTACCATTCTTGGCATGATAATTTCCCCGATGATGGTTATCATTGTTGTTAGATGGCCGTTGCCAATGCCGGATAATTATTATAGTGTTGTTGGTCGTTACCTTTTGGTTGAGCTAACTCAATCTGGTCTCATGTGCTTCATTGCTTATCTCGGCATTTTTGGATGTCATTTTAAATCTTGCCACAAAACAAGGGTTAATTAATATATCACATATTATCCCTATACTACTCGTAAGACCAGATTAAATACCAAATAAACTTAGGTAGGTCATACTAAGCGAAGGAATTCCCGCCTCTCCTCCTAGTTCTTGTCTCACATCTCACCTGGGATCATATCCCTAAGCTTTGATATTAATCCGCGACGCCCCCAAAATAGGTATACATTACCCATCTTGAGTCGCCAAATACACGTAGTGTAATTCAAATACAATCTTAAATACAACTGACGTGAAACATGAGTTTTAATACAAACATTGTCTTACAGACGAAGATTAAAACTCAAAATAAGTCCTCAATACATTTATTATCACACTATTTCACAAAATAGTGAGGACTACTAATGCACCATCTAGGACCATCTCTCCTGTTCTCGACTAGTCCCAAATTTACGTTCTCATTTCAAGAAGAATAATGTGAAAGAAATGGTGAGCTCAACTAACCTAGTAAGGAATATTATGACTAAGATAATGCAGAATAAATTATCGTTAGCCTTCAACAGTGTTAAACTGATACAATATAATGATAACAAGTTCATCAAGTTTAAGCTGCAATGAACAAACAATCCATTAGAAGAGTCAAGTAGAACATAATGTCTACTATCTCCTCTAGATTTAAAAGTCCATCGTTGATATTTTATTCTCAGTAATACTCATCAACAGGTTCTTTGTTATACTTAAGATAAATAAAACTTTCATCACTGTTTTCACCTAAACCACCAAAAGATGTTAGTTAAATTCACAATTCATATTTATAATAATGTGAATTAACGTTTCCTTCTTCGCCACAAAGGCTTAATAGAAACATTTACTCAATATCCTTTCCCCAAAAGTGAAGATATTCAAATGTAATAACAATGATCATATCAATCGATTTATCTATCTCTTTGCACTTCTGGTAGAGATATTCAACTATAAAACCAATAGTCATGATCATACCAATCAATTGCATGTCAAGGTCTTGACTACTGACCAAAGACATTCAACTGTTAACTAATGGTGCGATCCCGCCAATCACATCATTGAATTATTCATGCATTACGGCATGATATTCGTTAAGTATCGATAGTGGTTATGATCATATCATTATACACCGTCCCATCTTCGCACTACGGGTCAAAGCTTATCAAACAACAGATCATCATCTTTACACTACACGCCAAAAAGATATTCAACAACATATCATCTTTACACTACTGTGCCAAAGACATATACAATCAGAAAAACCAATAACCAACAAAAGATAATAAAGAATGGAATAATAAAAGAATTTCACCATGTATGCAGATCTTGACATGTAGAAGCGAGTTATTCCAACATAATAATAAGGAATGGAATAATAAAAGATTTTCACCATGTATGCAAATCTTGGCATGATGGAGTTATTCCAACATAATAATAAATAATGGAATTGTGTCCCGCCAGAACGCAGCGCATGACGAGGATATTCCGGCGAATAATAATAAAGAATCGGAACCAAGTCGGTAAAATTAAGACCGACAGGATATTCCAATGAATAATAAAAATGGAATAACAACAGAAATCACCACGCATCGCGATAGACCTCGCATGACATGAGTTATTCCAATGTAATAATAAATAATAGAATCCAGTCCCGGCGTAAACTCGCGAGATGGGATATTTTGACGAATAATAAATAATGGAACCAGTCCGTGCGTAAACGCATGGCGAGATATTCCGGCGAATAATAAAGAATCGGAACCAGGTCCGGCGAAAAGCAGCATGACATGATATTCCGCGAATAATAAATAATGGAACCGGTCCGTACAAGAAAAATGCATGGATATTCCGGCGTAATAAATAATGGAACTGGGATATTAAACGCATGAGGATATTCCGACGTAATAATAAATAATGAAATAACGTAAAATTTCACCATAGGTATAGGTAGCAGATACTGAGTTATTCCAATGAATAATAAATAATGGAATAATGTGTTCTCTTCATAAATACAAAAAGAAATAATACCCTTTACAAAGACAATGAAATAATATCTCATACCGTAAAAAACCTGGATATAAGAGTAGAGTAGTAGCGAAATACTTTTCTATAGTTTATATATAATTTCTCTCTAGAGTTTTAGTGAATTCATAAGAAATAATGAATGAATGAGATTTTCATTTATGAAGAATGAATTGACCGTATAAGAATTAACTAACTCACGAATTCATTCCAGATTGATTTACTTTAATCGTGACGGTCATATTTAAAGCAAAATCTTTTAAATAAAATATAATATATTATATTTATAATCTAATAAAACGAAAAAACTTTATAAAAGATTTTTCTTATCTGAAACATTATCGCGAAAGATTTATCTGAAACACTATGTATAATAAAATATAATATATTCTAATTATTATACAATAAAATAAATAACTTTATAAAAGTATTACATTTTATATAAAAAGATTTTACTTACGCAAAATCTTATCACGGATACTATTGTCGTAATAGAATATAGGAAATTGTTAAATCCACGCTATTTTTTTTTATTTCCACAAACAAAAGTGTGCGTTGTAGATGTATAATGATTTGTGAAAACGTCGCTATAAGATCTATAACGACACTTTTATTAATAAAATAACATTTTCTAGCCATGGATTTAACAATTTCTAGAATATAATATATTCATTTATAAAATAACTTTATAAAAATATTCTGCTTTTATTACATTAATAATACCAATAAAACAAAACCGGTGACTTTATCACATAAAGCGTCAATAATCAATACCGCAGTCTACTTGTGCAACCACACGATTCTCGCACTTTTTACTACTGAAGTAGTTCAACAAAGATAATTGTAAAACTTCCGCCGTTATTTTCATAAAATATTTTTGTCGTTTTCTCGATCCGGCTGATAATTCCGATTCTGAGGTCACTTGGAATGATTGTCTGAGTCATACGGATATTCCTCGACAAAAAGAATATTCCCACCAATCGAATATTATACAACAACTTGCATACTTTTCAAAATTTATAAATCTATCTACAACTATAACATTATATCAAATTCACACCATAATATTCAAAAAATATTTCGAGAAAATTAAATCTTTATTCATAAAATCTCGCCTCACACCCATGGTGCAAGTTCATTATCCCTAAAGCGGGGATTTCTCCTCTGTAATATAACTGAAGGAATCTTGAGAATACTCTTGATTATAGCTGATATGAGTATCTGGACTGACATGAATCTCAGGGACATCACATGCCCAAGTCACATACTCAGCTGACTCTCTGAATCCGAGATTCAAACGAGGGCATCCTTTGATACACAAAACTCGCAGTGCAGTAAGACGATGAATTCCTAGTGGTAGAGATTCCAAATTCAAGCAATTTACTACTTTGAGTTTTAAAAGGACTGTACAGTTCTTCAACCAATCTGGCAAGGCTAGCAAAGAAGAACATTGTTGAATACACAAGTATTTAAAAGTTGCATCACCTTGTTGAAGATCAGATGACAGCTCCTTCAACTTTGGAAGTCCACAAATAACTAGAGACTGAAGTGATTTTAGGCCTTTCAATCCTTCTCCATCCAATGTAAGGATCTTTTCACAATCCATTATCCAAAGTTTCTCCAGGGAAGTCAGATACCTCATACTTTCAGGGAGGGATATACAGTGCTTGAAGGGCAGTTAGGTATTTCATTCCTTCGGTTAAAGATTCCAGATTATGACATTTTGAGATGGACAAAGATTGAAGTGACCTCAAGCCTTTTAGACCATTCTTTGGCAAACATTTCATTGTGGAAGTCAGATAAAAATGTCTAAGACTGCAGAGATTACCAAAGTCTCTTGGCAAGTCCTGAAGCTGCTCACAACCCAAGAGATAAAGAGTGCAAATTTAGCAAGTTACAAATAGAATCAGGCAGTGTTCGGATGGTATGATTCCCATACAGGGCAAGATACCTTAGATGCGATAAGATTCCAATTGAGCTGGGTAACCTTTTAAAATCTGACTCACTCAAGTCCAGTACGCGTAAGCATTCAAAAGTGTTTATTAGCATATCGAGAAATGGCTGGCTAATAGGTCCAACCTTGAATGAGAAAGAAAATGATCGTACGTTCTTTACATTGAGCAGCAAGCCTGGAAATTCTTTTCCCCACAAGTTCTCTTCACAAAATAAGAGATGTCGCACTCTTCTAGAAATGGCCTTCGTATCAAAGTTCACATTTGAAAACTGTTTCCCAGCCACAGATCGCGCAAGATCATGCACAAGATCATGCATTCTACACGTTAGTACTTCAGAGTCAAAAGCTTGTTCAACATCTTGAAAAAACAGCCTTGATAACAACTCATTGAAATACTCGTTCCCAATATCTTCCAGGAGTCTGGTTTCGTCTGATTGTACAACTCCTTGTGCAATCCAGAGATTAATCAACTCCTCCCTTGGGATATGATAATCCTTCGGGAATATCGAGCAATAAGCAAAGCATTGTTTCAAGTCCGTTCTCATTTGATCATAGCTCAACCTCAATATGGGTAAGATATCATTCTCATTCTGCGCAATATTCCAAATGTCATTATCTCTAATGTAAAGCCAATCACGTTCTTCAGTTTTCGTGCACAATAAGCTCACCAGTGTTCTCACAGCAAGAGGAATTCCACCACACTTATTCACAATTGCCTTCCCAATTTGTAGTAGCTTCGGGTTCTCATTCTCTTGTCCTTCTTTAAACGCGCATTTCACAAATATAGACAAGCATTCATCACTTGAAAGGCATTCCAAGTTGTAAGGTACACCAGTGCCCATAATTGAAGCAACGGTTTTATTTCGAGTAGTTACAATAACTCTACTTCCTTCAGCACCACAACTTAACAAATCTCGCAAATCTATCCATCTTTTAGGATCTTCATTCCACACATCATCTAGGACAAGTAAAAACCTCTTAGACCTAAATTCATTTCGAAGACATATTTGCAACTGATCCAGATCTAAGTGCGCGTTATTAGCACCAGTAGCAGCTCTTATGATTCTCTCTGTCAGCGTCTTAAGATCAAAATCCTCCGGTACATATACCCAAATCCTTTTTTCAAATTCTCAACTATCCTTTCATCATTGTAAACCAACTTAGCAAGCGTGGTCTTTCCAAGTCCCCCAAGTCCAACTATAGAAAGCACAGAAATATTCCTAAGCAGATTGGAGGCTAGTAAAAGAGCAATAATATGCTCTTTATCATGGTCTCTTCCAATTACATCTGATGCACATACAAAGGAATGAGTTTGCTCTCTCAATCTATTCATAACTTTGGCATCTACAAGTCTCTCTGTGAACTTAAAGTTCTTTCTGTCTGCAGCAATATTTTCCATTCTCACTCGTAACTTTTTTATTTTATGACTCATGGTGACACGAAACAAAAGAGGATTCGAGCTTGAAAAGAACTTACCCACTTTTTTACGCTGCTTTCTTTAATTTCCACTTCCTGTCGCAAAGCTTCTG
The DNA here is from genome assembly GCA_020205615.1 of Panax quinquefolius. Classification (NCBI taxonomy): domain Eukaryota; kingdom Viridiplantae; phylum Streptophyta; class Magnoliopsida; order Apiales; family Araliaceae; genus Panax; species Panax quinquefolius. The sequence continues at coordinate 133,975,157 of CM035172.1, read as the reverse complement.
TTGCAAAGTCATCAAGTACATCATCTGCATCATAAAGAAGGTCATTAAGCTTTTCCAACCAGTCCTTCACTTGTTGACTCTTCGCCTGTTGTTCATCAGCATCAAGAAGTACAGCTTTTATTGCAGATAAAGTGATTTCAAGCCTGTTGAGCTCTTTCTCCATGCTCCATATTACACCAATCCCATGCACAGACAGAGTGGTTAACTTGCCTAAAAGTTGTCCTGCAATTTGAAAGAGAAATGTTTCGGCCATATTTTCATATCCTACAAAAAATATTGGGTTTGATTCTTGTGAATAGATACAATGCAGAAGATTCAGAAGTTGTTTAACATGGAGATGTATGTGAGCTCTATAACTGAAGAAATGAAAGGTAGTATCAAGAAATTGGTAGATTAATTGGTACAATCAAATGAATTAGAGTATTGTTGTAATTTTAAAGACAGCCATTTTAGTCCACACATTCTTTGCCAGGATAAAGAGGGTATTGAACTAGCAATGTCCCTACAACTAAAAAAATAAAAAGATTCCATAGCAAGAGAGAGAGAGAGAGTAGACTTTGTCTTTCAAGTCTTCTCTTTGCACAATAGTAATTAATAAGAAAAGTTAACCCTAATTATTTAGACAACATCAGACTCTTCTCAAGAGGTTGTTGAGGAAAATTATTTTTAAGCTATCTTTTCTTTTGATTAAGTTCATACCTCTCCTACTCTTTCCCTGAAGGAACTACTTGAAGTTCCTTCGAGGTTTCAAGGAAATAGCCCGTAAGAACATCTCTCTTCTAAAATGGTAGTTAAATTTTGCAGCTTCGGGGTTGTTTATGTAAAAATAAGTTTTTTTTAAAAAAATAATTTGATCTTGACATAATCAACCACCAAGACCAATTATTTTCTAAATACAATGTATTTTAAAAAATTGATATGGACGATTAACTTTCCGCTTACTCATTCTGAAGATTAGCTTTCAGGGCATACTACTAATTCTAGCTCTGTAAAATTCACTACCAAATTAACCTATGAAACAGGGACTTTGCACATACTAGGTTTATGAGAAAGATGGGCACCAAAACAATGAAACCTCCACAGGTATGAGAAAATGACCCAAAACAATACCTCCCGCCCGGCCAACTTCCCCCTGAAAGAACCGCTCACTAGCTAGCCGAACTAGTGGGGGGGTCTATCTAGAGACACTAAAAACCACGCCTTTCGAACCGAACGCAATGAGACAGTGAAATCCTACCACCAAAGGTCTCTATGCCAAGTGGGAACCCATCCAAGACCTTTCAGCAATTTGACGCGCCCCCCTAAGCTAGACGCTTCACCTACCTGACCACAGATAGAATGAGTCGCCCTAGCCCTAGTCTTACCAAGTGTTTGAATTTCTCTGTAGGATAGTAGGGCGAATGAATCACATTAGTGCAATTTGACTAGCTGAATTGCCCAGCAAACTCTTCTTTTGACTATGATTTGGCCCTAAAGTCATAAAACCTGGTGAACCGGGCATAGTACTTCTCAACTTTTTGTTCTTTTTGATGAATTTTAGTAACTGTATAAATATACAATGGAATTGTTTTAGATTAATAGGAGCAAACAAGCCACACCACACCCCAGCCCACACCCCCACACCCCAAAATAAAAGGAAAAAGATAAAAACAAAATGGAACTTCAACACAAAATTCAGACAGTTGTGCAAAATGGAACTTCAACAAAATTCAGACAGTTGATTCACAACTGTATGACCACTGAAAAACTTCAAAAGCTATTTTTTCATAAATCAAAGCAAACATTGTCCAATAATGCCAATACAGGTCCAAAAAAATCAAAGCACGGAGAACCAGACAAGCGGAGGTGCTTCTATGAAGTCAAGACAAGACATTAATGTACCCGAAGAATCATATGTGTTTAGTCAGTTAATAACAGTTCCGCTTTCTGAAGGCTCTTTGATCCGAAGTGATTTTGAAAGAACTTCCACAGGTTCTTCTCCGGCTCAAAGCAATCAAGTACATTATTGAGCTAATTTAAATTTACATCAAGCTGCATTTGTTATAAACAAGTTTATGTTAAATGGGGTCAGCACATAATAATTGTAAAATGATGAGAGTCCTATGCAAATGATAAGATAATATTTACATGCAATTTATTCGGATTTGGCTACCGTCCAATACATTTTACCCCAGTACACCGAATACTTGCATTTGTTAATATTAAAATTGAAATCAACACCTATCACTTGATTTATGTTATTGTGTTGCATCATAACACCACATTTGAACGTAATCCAACACTTTTTGTGCACCATTTGAATGTTAACATTTATCACTATTTTCAATGGTTAAAAATTCTAAATTTTTGGTGCTGAAATGAATGATCTTAGAAATCTTTCATATATTAAGGCCAAAGGGGCAATATTATAAACAATCTATTCATATTTTTGGACCATATTTTAAAAAATTGGATATGATAAATATTTAAATTAAATATTCAAAATAAATTGGAGGAAAAGTGTAATTTCACTTTAAAAATATAAAATTATCTAATATTTTAAAATGGAGGATTATATTCCTTTTTCAGATAAAGCGTCATCTTCCTCAGAGAGGTCCTTCTACACCATCAACAACCAAGTCCAATTAATTCTGATTAGAAATCTTTCATATACTATTAAGGCCGAAGGGGGCATGTGTAAGTCGATGGTTCTTCTACTTCTTCTACAAGCTCTGATGATGAGTTAATTTCTAAGAAAGGTTGATGATAGGCATAATAAGAAACTTAGGTTTCAGATTCACAAGATCTGTATCTCAAGCAAGCCCCAGCTTTGAGGGATATACAAGAGGTTCACAACAAAATGAAAATGAGGATACCCCGAGTTCAGAAGAAAAATTCGTGGATGGATCTAGCTTTTAAAGAAAATTTCTGTTATGCAAATGAGGTATTACAACACTTGAATTTGTCTCATTGTTACATATCACATTTGAACCGAGTGATTAGGAACTAATTTACAAAAGAACACTTAATTCACCTATCACTTGATGATGTCTTCTCATATAGATTTAATGATAATCATTATAATTTAGAATACAAAAAACTCATAAATTTTTATATGTATGCCATATAAAGATCACTACAAAATAATAATAATAATAATTAATTTTCAAAATTTTATTATATTTTTAAAGTTTGAATTAATTTTTATGAAAATTTTTAATTTGTGCAAGCACATCCTATATCTACTCCTTACAGGTTTCACAGAGTACATTTGCGCAATGAAGCATTCATCATTATATCCTACACTACAGTTTAGGGAAAGCAAAGGATTAACATGAGTGGGATGCGTATGTAAATGCTAAAAATACGAAGAAATCCTGACCAGAATGTACCTTATGAAAGGATCACCAGACCAAGGTACATGGCTCCACAAAGAAATAGAAAAGATATAAACCCCCTACAAGAAGTCATTTTCATGATAAGGAACCACAAAAAGTAATTTGTATTTAGTACTATTCCAAACTATCTTGCTTTTTCATTGAAAGAAAGGGAAAAACGAAAAAATCCTCTATTTGTAAGGATCAAGTCACATGGGCCCTTCTCCATGAAAAATTAGCTTACCAAATGACACCCCATCCGACACCATTACAAGGACAAGGACAAACTTCTGCAAATTTCTCTGCATCACTAGAATGAACTCTTCGGGATATCAAATCATCATAAATATCTGCACAAACACACGTATTAGAGGATCAATTCAATTCCTTATATTAATAGTTAAAGACTTACACTACCAGCTATTTATTATCTCCAAGATCATACCATATACAGAAAATAAGTTGTTCATTACACCTGCAATATCCCAAAACATATATAAGAAACATTTCTTTCATCCTTCAACAATGGAAAAAATTTAATTAGAATTGCATATTGCTAGTGTAAAAGAGAAACAGAAAGCATATAGGCTTTACCAATAAATAGAATGATGTAACGAAGTATACGGATTTCTGTTGTTTCTTGCAGAACCCAAATTATGGCAAGGAAGACAATAAATCCTGATGGTTCAAAAAGATGCCAATGTCATCCATCGTATACCGTGTACTTATTTTAGGAAGGAAGACATTCTAGATTCTGAAAGATTATACCTATACAAAGCCCCCGAAGTGTCCACTGTTTGAATGACATAAGAGCAGAAATTAATCAGACAGATGTAACCTCTTTGTATGGCATTAACGAGACTTTTATTCGAAACATCTATAGAATTAAATCACCTATGCTGTTTTTAATAGAATTTAACAAGTTTCGTATTTCTTCAGTATAACGGTAAAGTATGTGTTTTAAAACTAAGATTGCAGATATTTCTAAAGTTTATACACATTCTAGAAAAGACTATCTTACTCAACAAAATTGTTCCGTTGAAAGCATTCCAATAAATATACAATGTCTTGCTCCAATTAGGTTCAGCAAGTCCCTTTTAACTCGAAAAAATTGTTGAAAATATAAGAAGAATCGTATAGGAGATGAATACCACTTACATTTTTAGCGACAAAAAGTACAATAAGTAGAGCAATAGCCAAACATCCAGCAGCAATTCTTGCTGTAAGAAGATTTGTGGATGCAAGTATCAAAACCATCCCCCAAAATGATGAACCGAGATCTAGAAAGCCATGAAAAAAAATTACTCACATTGCTTTCAAGGATATATTGGCATATTGTCACGAGATTTACAGGCATGAATTCTAAAATATGAGATAAACAAAGTTAAATTTCTTTCTGGAAGTTATGAAAAAATTGAATACTTATGCATCCAATAAAATATTAATAGAACACAACTAAATATATATGCTTTGTATTCAGTTTTACTTGATATGTGAAAGGGAAAGTGACTGTTGTTATGTTGCGATGAAAGAGAGTGTCTCATATAGGTGAAAGAAACTACATCCGGCTGGCAAGATGAACCAATATACACCCCCTCGTGTCTGTGTACTTCCACCTTCATCTGCATGAACTTGGATTCCCTCCACCTGCATACCGAGGAATTTAAGAAGTTGAAGTTATGCACCATGAAAATGAAGCCCCTTGCAGGAGAGATCAATGAAAACCTAAATGAAACATAAATATCTCCACCATAGGGGAATGCAAATGTAACTTGTCCGTTGTTGTATAAAGCAGAAAGACTATAAGCAGACTGGAAACAACTTATCCAAATTAGGGAAAAAGGAAATAAAAATGTACACGATCATACTATAATTATTCAAAAATATATAAATAATAAATAAAGGAATGGGCAGGCGACAATTTATAATTTAAAAACGGATAGCAATAACATCATGCGTTAAATTTTTCTCCATGACCATTATATTACGATTATTAAAACGACCATTTGTGTTGTACATCAGAAGTTCTCACAAAATAACAGAACATGATAATAATTGTTCTAAAGTATTCATCACATTTGTTTTTTGTTTTTTTAAAAGAAAGCAATAATAATATTAACAAATAACAGAACAACAGGAATCAATTTATGAAATATATGTAATAATGGCATGGGCAAAAAAAATCCATGACTAGGCATTATTTTTCTTTTATTGACCCGGCATTTAAACAGATTTTCTCAAAAAACAGCAGAACATGCTAATAAATGGTTCTTTCCCACCAACGTGAGATGCGAAGTAAAAAAGCAAGATTAACATTATTTCAATCATCCACTTTCTCATTTAGCCATAAAAGTTAAAGACCGAGTTGCATTAGGCCCTCATACTCCACATAAAACTGAGATTTGATTCGTATTTTACAGAGAACTTAAATGAGACATATTATTCATTATAAGATTGAAAGTCGCCTATCTATTAATAGTGTTCTGAAAGTCGACAGGCAAACCTAGGCTGCAGAGGGGTCATTGATGTAGGACCATAAAGATAAGCAAAAGAAATAACATTTAGACAATTCTTTTGGTTTTGATTTCAGATCAATTTTGATGCTAAAAGTTACAAGGAAAAATCAGGATAAATATAAACTTTAAAAGTTAAATGTCATGACCCAATAAAAATAATAAAATTTCAGGGTCAGCAACTAGGGCTAAATCGAGGCAGTAAATGACTGATTCTGCCTACGTGGAGTCTAGGCACAAGCCAATTGAGAATGTAGAGGACCCATTCTGACTAGGTATGTAGGCACTTATACGGATTTTTGAAACGCTACTTATTAAGTCTGCTAGGTGTATGAGATAACAGTCATATTTATTCACCTTATTGCTTCACAAAAGATAGAAATTAATTTTGCATAAAATTCTTTAGAGTCAGAACCTGAATATTACATCATGAAGCCCATACAGACACGGACCTGCTGCACTGAGATCTTAAAGATAGATGTGTGTGTGTGTGTGTGTATCTGCATCTGAACCAACAAGATGATCTATGGACTATGATCTATGAAATCTATGCAAGCATCTACAATGACCTTTTTTTATGTTATCAAATCCATATAAAAAGAATTTAATCCTTACTGTTGAATTGTAAGGAGGCATAATGGAAATTATTTATGTAACTTCACCCTCAAAATTATAATGACAGTGGTAACTCTTATGATAATTCAAATTCTAAGCTAAAGCATTGAGAAGTTTTGTTCGAACTTGGTTATATATGTTCCTTGAATTTATTTCAGGTGCATGACATAAGAGCATATTACTAAAACTATAACCTAGGAAAAAGTTCTACATTTCATTGCATGTGTAGATTAGAATGGAGCAAGTTAGGTAAGGCAAAAAGGAATTCTACCTCAAATATAATATCAAAACCAAAAATTCACACCAACTAATGTAGCATATATGCTGGAAATAAATAAAAGTTTGTTTGATTTATTTCACAAGAGTTATGCATTCTAAATATTTACTTTGGAGAAAAGAACAAAGCTTCTTACGTGTCCGCATGTAAGTTTGAAAGCGATAGCATGACTTGCTTCATGAATAAATACTGTAACAAGCTTGAATGGCATCAAAAGTACTGTCCTCCATAGCTACACAAAAAGACAAGATTGTCACATTAGTCAAACAAGGTATCCACGTGGTATTTTCAAGAAACCAAAAACCCAGATCTGAGAAAGAAATGCTTGAACAATATGATGGGTGTAACACTCCCTAAGATATCATTCAACAATTGTTACTAGTATGTGGCCCATCGCGGATGGACCATCAACTTGAGTGAATTATTATTTATGCCCAACATGCTGGTGTTTGCGTGATTCAAGACAAGACCCCCTGATCAGGGAGCATGTAAACAACCAAATCATCAAGAAACTTGTGCTTTTTTAACAGTGTAGAGTGGGCCATAGATAGTACCCCGAAAACACAAACGAAATAAGGTCAGAACGGGTATACTAATGCCTCTAATGATGCTAGATCATTTAATGTTGCCTATGCTGACGTTCAAACTCCTAACCACTCCCATGAAATGGGGAGTCATATATCACTTGATTGAGAGACCTATAACTTATATGTGAACAATCATCCTCTTAGAGGTATCTTCAGTGTTCAAAAAATCGGCCTAGGCGGCCGCCTGGCGCCGCGCCTAAGGCCAAATCGGTGAAAAAAGCGCCCATCAATTAAAGGCGCTTAGGCGGGCTAAGGGCCTAGGCGGAAAGACGAGAGGCGATTTTTTATTTTTTTAAATTACTACCAAAACCGATCTTGATATATTTATTTTTCTAATGATTTACCATATTCTTAATGCAAGTTGTAGCATATCAAATCACAACAAGAAGTGAACAAGATCAAGTCAAAATGGATAATTTTATTATAGTTGTAATTTTTGAACTTGTACTAACTTGAAATTATATAAATGATGATACATTTGTAATATTTAGTTTAATTCAATATCATTCTTAAATTTATGTTTTGTTTCTTAAGTTTTAATATTGAATTGAATTATTAAAATTTTAAATTTTATTATTTAATACCAATTTTGTTTATGAATAAAACTAATACGTCAAAAGATATGTTAATCATATTTAGTATATGGTATTTGTCATTTTCTTTAAGTCCTCAATTTTGAAAATTACACAAATTAAAATAATTTCATAATTAATAATATCAAATGTCTCATTCAATAAACATCACACTAATTTTTAAAAATAACATTTATTTAAATTTTTGAGAGTGAAGAAATACGTATATAATTATATATATGAAGATATCAAGATACTACTTACTAGTCACTACTTACTAGTAACACTAATTCTATAATTTAATTATTTCAAGCAATGGATAAATATTTTACTACTTAAGTGCAATTACTAGTAATTCTATAATTTAATTATTATCTTTATTATAGATTATTTTGTTTTATATTATTGTTTTGTTAGAATAATGTAAGATAAAATATTAAAATTGTCTTAAAATAAAAAAATTCCGCCTAGGCCCCCCTGGCCGCCCGCCTCCCGCCTTTTAGAACATTGGGTATCTCATATAGAGGAATTCATTGTTTTTAAACCTTTTTAGGAAAATGATGTCTCAAATTTTAAGGTTTCCTAAATTTGAAATGTGTAGACCCTTTTGAGAAATACAACACACTGACTGATTAAGAAGCAAGACATGTATAGTATACCAAACGTCAATGTATACTCTGTTTCACTAAGCACCTTATGCTCCAATAGTTTAAGAAAAATAATTATTAATTAGGTCTACTTAGCCAATAGTTCACAGATTCCTGCAAGCATAACTACCACAGAGGCTTATGTACTTCCAAAATTCATAATATGTAACAAACAAAAATAAGATATACAAAAGTTTTATCAAAGGAGCGGACAGGACTGAATTGTTATGGACTGGCCTTTCCTCCATTACACTTCTTTCATTTTCCATCTATAAATATGTTATTTATCAACTCATATAGCTAATATAAAAAATATACCACATAATTTGTAATATTGAGCTCCGTTGTTAAGCCAAATATCAACATCTACCATTGTGATTATCATCTCCATTTCTTAACACACTCTGAACGGGTGAAGAAATACTTGACATTTTATATTAAAAAACACTCATTGGAATACCTATTTCTTTTATTTTCATTTTCGCATATTTGACTTAATGATTATATTATATTAAATTAAATATCTTGTTTGTGTTCATAAATATTGATATAATACATATTTTATAGGATTTAGCATCAAGGAGAGGTGATGAAGTCCCATAAGATGTTGACTTACACGGGCATACAAAAGGATTAGTCATCTCATATGTATAATCAATTGATCATGTATATAAATACTCCCTCCTTTCCAAATTGGAAATACATTTTTCTTTTTAGTCTATTCCAAAAAAAATGAGAGATGCATTTATATTTTAGTACCGTAAAGTGTATGATATTCGTACTTTGCCATTACTTTTCTATTATCTTTCTAGTATCACGCCACCATTACTAAGTTCTAGCTAATATTAAGGGTATATTAGGCTTACTATTTTTTTTGTTACTTCTCATCATTTTTCTTTGCAGCCAAATTTAGCCTTTCATTTTTCGTAATTCTAATTGTACCTACATTCAAAAGAAAAATAAGCATATATAATTAAAGTACAACTATTAAAATATTACAGTGCCTTTATAAGGATTTCTTGTTCTTTTAGAGAGAGAGAGAGAACAAAACAAGAAGAAAACAAATTGATAACTTTAACAGAACACACATACAATATGCTTGTACATGATTACTCACTTTTCTTTTAAAAAAAGTGGAGTAAAAAAAAGGGAATTATATACCACAAACGATACCCCCTCCATCCCCAAAATGAGTGTCAAACGTATAAATTCATGGATTTTAATTTGTTTTTTTGTTAATTTAGACTTTATCCCCAAATAAATTACATTATTTGATACTGAGACATGCTTCATACATCATCAAGCCCCAAAAAGAACAAGAAACAGTTAAGCTCATATGGCCTCCATTCCAACAAAACCACAAGAAACAGTTAAAACTCGAGAATAATTTCCATCAGATCATCACTTCAACCCTACATATGGACACCCAACAAAAAAAGCCCATTGATTTGATAATCTGGCTTAAAACACAATATGTGGATTATCCCAATTGCTTCAAGGAGCACAAATTGAAATACAATATACTCGAAATAATAACTAGTACGATTATAAAAAGAAAACGCATAAATCATGATCTTAATGGAGAAACGAATATATAGGGAGAGAGAAGAAGAAGAAGAAGAAGAAGAAGAAGAAGAAGAAGAAGTTACCGCGAGAATGACGACTGTGCAATCAGAGATGGTGGTAAGGAAGACTATTTGTTCGTGATTGCAGCACTTCTTTAGCTCCCAATTTGGCATTTCTGATTCAACCGTTTTGAATGATTGGGAGAGATAAAGGTAACAGATTAAAAGGAGCTCAAATTGATCTAATATCAGTTGTTCTTCGAAATTAAGTTCATAAATTAAAAGAAGCTCGAATTGAATTAAAGATCAGTTGTTCTTCAAATGGATTGAATATAGGTCTGTTTTGGCAGTTGAGATCTAGAGAGAGAAAGTGACGAGTCTCTCTCTAGATCAGTATGGAGGTGGTGACTGGCGAGTGTGGAATGGACTGAAGTGAAGGAGATGTCAGATGACCTGAATCTTTGTCCACTGACTTTTTATTGACTGTAGAAATTGGAATATTAAAAGACTTGTGGAACAATAGTAATTCAAAGACCGGTTAATGATTAATCTCATTAGACAATAAAATATGAGTCTTATGGTTATAAATTTAAGCACAATTATAATTACAAAATTTATTAATATATATAGATTAATAAAATTTATATAAAATTTCAATAACTATGATTAATACTTATCATATGAAAGACTTCATAATTATCATTAATACTTATTTATCTGACAATCAAAAAATTATATAAACATTCACAATATATATCATTTTCATAAAATATAAGGAAGGTCCTTTTTTTCAAATATCTACTCTATAAGAATAATTTATTATAATAATGTGGTATAAAATAGCATAGGGATTCTTTAATTATCCAACCAGAGTCCGGGCTGGAGAGGGAATAATTAAATGGGAAAAATTCTAAGGATATATATTTTGAGAATTATTTTTCCTAGTATGCAGAGGCATATGGAGATGCAATTTTGAGATTTGAAGCAAGGGGATATGTCGGTGTCCCAATATGCAACCGAGTTTCAATCAACCGTCTTGATTTGCTCCACACCAGGTGGACACAGATGAGAGAAAAATGAGGAGGTTTGAGCAGGATTGAAACTCTAGCTCTACCATAAATTGTCGGTGTTGCAGATAGGGTCGTTTAGGACGATTCTAGAAAAGGCTATTATAGCGAAGGAAAGAGTGAGGCACTAAGCCTCTATAATCGTGGAGAAGAAGAATAAAGGTAAGTCTGAGGGGATACAGTAAAGACTGGAGTGGAGAGAACAAAAGAGAAATGGAATAATTTTGAAAATATCGAAATAAGCAAGGAGATCAGAAGAAAAGGTTTGAGACATGTAAGACATGCGAGAAGAATCACACGGGGTTGTGTTCACATGGAAAGGTTGTATGTTATAAGTGTGGGCAGAAGGGACACATTTTTCCTAATTGTCCCAACCCGAAGAAAAATAGTGGGTGTTTTGTAGGTGAGTTGGTAGACCATATGACAAAGAATTGTCCGAAAAAAGGGAGCCAACGGGGAAGTAGCAACAAAGGGAATAACAATAGAAAATTGACAATAACTGGTTTAACTCTACCAAATAGACCGACAACCCGAACCTTCAACTTGACAGTTCAAGATATCGTGGCATCTGCAGATGTATTGTCAGGTATTATTTCGATCAATGATATCAATGCTTATGTATTATTTAAATTTTCGATAAATATAAGAAAAAAAAATTACTCCATTCGTCCCTTAATATATGTCGTTTTAAAATTGTGCACACAAAATAAAGAAATGATTGTATAGCATTAAATATAATATTAATTATCTATAATATCTTTAAATTCTCATAATTACCATACTTATATCATATTATCTATATCTGTGTAACATTTTCTATTGAAAAGTAATTTTAAAAAATTATAATTAATTCTCCTAAATTATAAAACTATAAATAATTTAAAAAAAACTATATATATCTAAAACCACATATATTATGAGTCTCTTGTTTATTTCTTAGTCGGATCTGTCGGTTAGAGGCAGACAAATTGCCTTGGCAAGTCTTTTTGGAGTCTGTCACTGGCACCACCATTTTGAGTTTGCTAATTTTCTTTGTCCTTGGATCTTGATTTTGGAAGTTTAAAATTTCAGTAAGTTTAGGGAGATATTGTTCTAGTGACATTTTTAATGACTTTTTTCTTCTTCTTCTTTTTCGGTTTTTTTTTATTACTTCTCAAAAAATGTATAGTATTTATTCCAACTGAAATTTTTATAAAAAATAGTGTTTTAGGTGTAATTTGGATACATACAAGAAACGTATGTACAACCCTGTTTCTTGTGATGTATCTAAATTACACATAAAACACTATTGTTTCATAAAATTTCAGGTTAATAATACTACTTCTTTTTTTAGTAGTTACTAAAAAATCCAAAAATAAAATAAAATTAAACTAGAATGTCGCTACAAGAATGTCCCCCTAGAATGACTTAAAATTTAGGAAAATAGTTTTTTTTGTGTGTGTAAAAATTGTAATACTCCAATTAATTTAAATATTAGCACATGAGAGGTATGGGCCTTGAGAATATTATAATATGCAACTCAAAAGTATATTGCAATATGATTTTAATAAGAAAACTACTAGCCAATATGTGGAAATCATTTTGCTATATAAAGAGTTCAATTTTATGGGTATGGTCTCTTTTCCTAAAGAAGCTAACAAATTGCATGTTTAAAATAGGTCAACCATTTAAGCTACTTTTGTTTTCAAATATAATGGGTAAAATGGATTATTTGTACTGATTTATATAAAAATCATTTTTATAAATTATTTTATCTCATAATTATGCTTTGTCATATCTATGACCATTTGATGATAAATTATAATTCAGGTAGAAATGTAGTATTATATATTCCTCTTTTGAGGTATTAAATAATCTTATAAATAATGACAAATATTTTATACATTAAATAACAAATTAATTATATGATATAATAGTCACATTGCACTCATCATTTTTATAAACAAACTTAACCTAAGAAGATCAAAATCCAAACAAAAAAAAGACTTTAATAGAAGATGTTGAAAATGAAGAGCTGCTGAGATTATTCACCAAGAATGCATTCCCTAAAAGATATTCCAAACAGTTCCTAATTTACTATAGTAAAAAAGTCATAATTCATAAGGTCTTTGGAGACTAAAGAATGAATTTCATTTTAGATACAAACTAATAAAATGAAAGAAATAACAAAGGAAAGGATTTACATAGGATCAAATATTAATCAAGCACATAACCCTGTGCTTTGTGCAAAATGGAAGTCATCTATCTACCTTCATCCATAGAAGAATGGGATATAGAATTTCTAGAATATTCCTCAACAAAACTACTACCAGCAGAAGCCTTGGAAACACCAGTGTGTGTACAACAGTACAACTACTAGCATTAGTGTTAGTAAGAGCAGAAGTGGTGGTAGTCCAACGTCCTCCGCGGCCATGAATTCCGGGTTTTCCAGGTCTCGGTAAAGTAAACGAGTCGCTTGATAGCATGAGATGAATATAATTCATATCAGGCCTCTCTGGAACACTAGCTTGACAGCATAACAGTCCGAGTTGTATGCACATTGCTGCTTCATCAGGATTGCACTCAACAAGGCTTTCATCAACTAATTCCAATGACTTGCCCGCTTGAAAGAGCGCCCACGCCTGAAAAAAAAAAGAGGAAAAACATATTATAAGAAATTCAAAATAACTAATATTGGTTTAGGTAATTTTTTTACTGTAAGATTATATAGATATCTCGATCGGAAGGGACTGCTAGGTTGAGTATTATAAAAAATATTTTTGCTCTTAAAGACCTTATATCCTCGTATTATTGAACATTCCCTTTCAATCATTATTAAATGCATAGCATCATGGCAAATTCAAGATTTAGATACTGAAATTCAGTCAGGATTTCAGGAGAATAAATCAAGTAGTAATATAATGAGTAAGCATATTAACTGGAAAGTTCATATTCATTTAAATGGAAATCTTTAAAACATATGCAGATAAGGTTCCACTTTCTAAAACAATTGGAAAGCCTAGGAAGCACTTGTTTGATATTCATCATATGATCAGATGCCAAGAACTACATCAGGTATTACATGACTTACATAGCTCAAGAGGTCTGCTTTTTCATAACCACGCAGCCGATCATAATTTTTTCTGCCGCTGAGAATCTCGAGCACCAAAACTCCAAAGCTGAATACATCTGTCTTCACAGACAAATATCCACGCATTGCATACTCGGGCGCCATATATCCACTACATCAACGAAAGAATTATCTTATTTTAGAATTATCTAAAAGGAGATTTTAAGAAAGACTAGAGAATGCTAGGACAAATTACTAGACGATATTTATACAAACAGGGGAGGCAAATAAACCACTCACTGAGTACCAGAAATCCTAAATGTATTTAAATGTGTGTCTTCCCCTGGAAAAAGCCTTGCCAAACCAAAATCGGAGATCTTAGGATTTAATTGCTCGTCTAGCAATATATTACTGGCTTTAATATCTCGATGAATAATCCTTTCAGGGGCTTCTTCATGGAGGTAGAGAAGACCTCTAACAACGCCTGTAACTATTTGGAATCGTTTGGTCCAATCCAAGGATACAGACTTCCTTTATCTGAAAACACTGATCCTTGTCAAATTTGACAGCTACATTGCCAAGTTGACTAATGCTTAAATAAGACTTTAGACAAGTAACGAAGTTCAGCACTTGGAAAGTATTATTTTACCAAACAGGAAGTAGTCAAGGCTCTTGTTCGGTAGATACTCATACACCAGCATCTTCTCAGGTCCTTCAACACAGCATCCCAGCAACATGACCAGGTTCTTGTGCTGAACTTTCAATAATAATTTCACCTCATTGGTGAATTCTCTTAGTCCCTGCCTTGAATTCATGGACAGCTTCTTCACAGCTACTTCTTGACCATTTGGCATTAGTCCCTGCAAGAAAATAGATTATAAAGAGGTAAGTAATGCTTAAAATCCCTTTGATTGTTAACTCAAAAGCATGGAAACCCCTGCAATATAAAGCATGCATGGTGTTAAATGTGTAAAATCTAACATTGTTAATCCCTAGTAGACAAGGTTTTTCCCCAAAACAATAATATGTATACAACGTCAATTAAAAACACATATGCTTGATGAATACCATAAATTTCGGAATTATGGCATCTTAAATAAAACCATCTTTAAAAGCAAGGTGTTAATTGTATTTCAGGTTCATTGGAAAATTTGCGCCTAGAAAAAACAGAACCTTTTTGCTTGAATTGGGGTATTTAGTCAACTTAGAGAAAAAAGTTTATGACTTGGCTTTGAATAAGTATCTTTTTGTTTTGCAGATATCTAAACAGAATATACAATGCAGTACTTAACTATGTTAGGGATGCAAACAAACCGAGATGGACGGAGTATACAGTCATTAAGCTTAGCATCAAGTTTTGTCAAGTTTTATAATAACGATTGAGCTTATCGTGTTTATATAACCAAAAACACAATCGGGGATCAAACCAAATTGAACAACGCCGAATTTTAAGTAGTTTGGATTCTGGTCAAAATCAGGATGCTCAACTTATGAGCCAATTTTATTATTCTTCTTATTTTATACTTTTACCTTGAGCTATGTTTAGGAATAGAAATTTATATGAATTCTCCCCCTTCTCGAGATTGGATTAATATATTTTTCTTACTTATCAAGAAAAACTTATTAACAAACCAAAAGGTAATAAAATTTATGAACCGTACCTTGTAAACAGGGCCAAACCCTCCGTGCCCGAGCTGGTTCATTTCGAGAAGAAATTCGTCGCAATTTGCAGAGTTCGGAGCTCAAAAACAAGTTCTACGACTCCTCGCCGTCGTCGGCATCATCTCCGGCGGCGGTGGCTCCGCCGCGTCTCAGTCGCTTCTTCAAGCAGCTGCAGAAATCGGAGAAAAGCCTCATTCAGGCATTTGTTATCGCACACCTAACGATTTTTGTTCAAAATTCTTAGTATTTTGAACCAGAGGATTTATTTATTCAATTGAATTGTACGGAATAATGAATTTTGGGATTAGGAGGTCAAAATTTATCCGCGTTACAGAAAGATTGTATGAGAAGTATATGCATTTGGGACTTGGTAGGTGAGAAACTTTTAAATGAAAGACTTGACTTGAGAATTGAGAATTGACAATTGAGGAGATTCAATGGAGTTGCTTCCGGCTGTCCTATTCTCTTCTCTTGGCCTTTACACTCTCTTTTGAACGGAAAATAAATAAATAGAAAATTTAAATTGAAACAGCGAACAAAAGAATAGAATTTTTCGTGTTGTTTATAAGTTTTTAATAGAAATTTTAAAAAAATTTGTGTTTTTGAGTTTCAATAAAAAAGAAAAAAATATCACTTTTATAAATTTATCCTTCTATTAATTATAACAATAAAAATATGCAAGATAAATTTAATAAAAAAATCTATAATCAAATATAAATATCCAAATAAATGTTAAACAAAAACTACTTACAAAAGTCGTTTATTAAATGTGGCGACGACTTGAAAATAAAATTCATTCCACCCAACCCATTCTCGAATTCGCCAAATACGTGAGTGCGAAACAATACAACTTTTATTATCACAACAATAAAATCGTGAGTTTAAATACTGAATATTATCTTACAGAGCGATATTTATCTTCAATAAATCATCATCACATTTATTGATCGTTTATTTTGAATAATGGTGAGGACTACTAAACAACTCTCTCTAGAACATTCCATACCCATTAATCTTTAGACTACATTCTCGCCTCCCCGAGGAAGAAAAATGGAACAACAAGGAAAGGGTGAGAACATTTCCATTGGCCGGTAAAGAATGTTATGACTAAGATAATATACAACAAATTATCGTTAGTCTCCAATGAGGGAAAAATCGATAGAATCTGATAGGCAATGAGTTTTTAGGATCGATATTAAGTGAAATAATAATTCATAGAAGAGTTCGTGAGAGAATGAAATCTACTATAATCTATGAATTTAACGATCCATCATCAATATTTTATCCTCAGAACATCAATCGATATTCATCTCAAATCAAATATTCATCTTTGTCTACTACGGCCGAAGATATTCATCAATCGGTCGTGTTCATCTCACACTGCTTCATCTTTTGCACTAAAGGCCAAAGATATTCATCATCGATCGTGTTCATTTAAACACTGTTCATCTTTTCACTTCTGGTAAAGAAGATATTCATCGATCGGTCGTATTCATTTAAACACTGCTCATTAAATTTTGCCTACTGGGCCAAAGATATTCTTCAGAAATCATTCATTCTTCTTTACACTACGCCAAAGATATTCATTAATATCATCATTTAAGGCCGAGGATGATGAAAATATTTTTAAAGAACGAATCCAGGTGAAACAAAATGATGAGGATTAAGGATTAAGGATTAAGTACTTTGTTTTATCCATGTCCAACAATACCCCAAAAATAATCACGGTGGTGTAAAATTCAGAATGATCAAAACATGGATCTGATCAAAGCTAGTATCAAAATAGATGTTTTGAACAAAAAGAAGAAATTTTATTTTTGGTGAATAGTCTCGAGTATCGTGAATAGTCTTGATATCGTGAATAGTCTTAGTATCGTGAATAATCTGGTATATCATGAATAGTAAATCCGACACCAAAAGATAGAAATTCCACAAAAAACATCTTCACGCTTCATGAATAGTACTTTCGTGAATAGTAACTCGTGAATAGTAACTCATGAATAGTAACTCGTGAATAGTAACTCATGAATAATAACCCGAGCATGAAAAAGTTCCAAATTTGATAAAAACATCGGATCAACATTTCGGTATAATGATATTGAAGAAATAATATCATTCTGAAAAAAATAATATCCTTACCTCGAAGAATCGAAGATTTGGGAAGGAAAGGTGGAAGTGATCTTTGAATGAAACTTGTCTTTGAGCAACAACTCTCAAAGTATCTAAATACTCACAAAAAATCTGCTCGATAATATAGAGAGAGAGAGAAAACTTTGTTTACGGTGTGATTTTCAATTCTAACTTAGCCCTCTATTTATAGGAAGATGTTAGCCATAGAAGCGGACTTGACACCTTCTACTGCGATGGCTTTACTGCTACTTATTGCCACCACCACATTTGAAATAAAATTCAGCATATTTCTTCACCAACCACAAGTGGGGCCCACTCAATTCTAGAATTTTCCACCAAAATCAATTATAACCCTACTTTAGATCAAACACCTCTTAAAATTTATAACAAATCATTCGTTCATTTTTAACGGTTCAAAATTTGTGGACATATACTCAACTTATGTATGTATAACATATCCAAAATTACAACGATCAATCTAGTTTGATTAAAAATTATAACCCCATGATATATCTCAAAAACCCCACGATTTAATTTTTAATACCTCCAATCCGATAAAATACTTTGATAAAACACCTCAACATTAATTCCTTCATTAATAACCACATAAATAAATCCATCATTTATATTCATATAAAATAAATATTTCCTTATCATATGAATCAATAATTAATTATTCACAAATAATATTACTGAGAATCACATTTATAATAACCCCAGCATTCCCGGGAAGAGGGGCTTTCCAATAAGGATCTCTCCTTCTTGGCCGCAATTAGGTGACCAAACCTCTCCTTAGAGCGAACTTTCTAGACATTGCCAATAATGTTATCTAATAATATTATTCAAATAATATGAATTATTGATCGATAATGGAAATCTTGTGCGATGACAATTATTGAACAACAATAATATAAAATATCAACGCAAGCAATTATTGAATCAATAAAATAAAATATTGAGCGATTAACTCGTGAAAATTATTGAATAGTGCCATCTTACGTAAGGATCAATAATTCAACAATCTTCATGCAATCTGGGTAATCTTCTTTATGCGACCACGCGTATTCTTATATTTTAACCAAGGGTATTCAACGATCTTACTTGGTAACAACTACGTTAGTTATTTATAACCACCCAAACTTTGTCGTTTTCCTCATCCAATAAACTTTCGTTATGGGGCCCACACATGGTATTGCGGCCGTCGTCACGAATATTCCCAAGCAGATGCGAATATTCCACGACCAAACGAATATTCCCAAACGGTCATTTAATATTCCACGACCAAAACGAATATTCCCAACAAAATGAATATTTTATAACCACTTGCTTATTTTGAAATATTTAAGTATTTAACCCTTAACTATCCACATTAATCAAATCAACCCTTACTATTTCAAGATAATAAATAAAGGAAATTCTTTTTATTTTAAAAAATTTTGAGTCTTCTGACCTCCCTCCTTATGAAATTTAGTCCTCGAAATTGGCGTCACGTACACAGTGTTTGAAAAGGTAAAGATACCTCGCTTTCATTTTCGTTTCCAACTCCAGTCATTTCCTCAATAGCATGGTTTCTCCACAAAACTTTAACTTATGGTATAACCTCGATACATAAGTCATATTCTTTCCTCTACAAAATCTTGGCGGTACCTCCTCAAATGACGTTAAGTCTTGGCTATCTCGTTCGGTTCTAACTCATGGCGTGTTTGAATTCGTCCACATATTTACGTAACATCGATCGTGAAAAACGTTATGAACACGCGTCGTACTTGGTGGTAAAACGCAGTTACATAGGCCACGCTCCTATTCGATCGAGAATTTCAAATGGATTAATAAATCGAAGGTTTGAGCTTTCCTCACCTCACAGATTCTCGCTTTTAAAATAACAACCTCTTGCACCTCCTTCTT
The DNA here is from genome assembly GCA_020205615.1 of Panax quinquefolius. NCBI lineage: Eukaryota > Viridiplantae > Streptophyta > Magnoliopsida > Apiales > Araliaceae > Panax > Panax quinquefolius. Next base: position 133,955,212 of record CM035172.1, on the reverse strand, counting down.
CAAATTCATCATTTCCGGTTGTGTAAGCTTGAACGACTTTAACTTTATCGATTAAAGTCGATTATACTCAGATATCATCACGTGGATACCTAGAGTTTTCATCTCCATCTCTATTATTTGTATATTATCTGAAATTAGTCTTTGACAATATCGTTACTTCGTGCTTCATATCGATCTTCTACTCAACACGCATCGCCTACCACGTTCGACTTTTCCGGGATGGCATGGTTAGAATATGTGCGAAATGAGTCACCTCTTGAGCTCTTGGAAAATCTTCTCGCATTCCTCGCTCCATACAATTTTGTATCTTTTAAGTCATTTAAGTTAATTGAATAGCGATTCAAGAAAATCCTTCCACGAATCTCAGATAATAACCAACTAAGCCTGAAAGCTACGTATTTTCGATTCTTGACTTAGGTTGCTCTCAATCTGTGACTCATATCCCAATCTTGGATAGCACGTCACAATGACACCTATCGGTTTACTTATCGCATCGAATATAGCGTCCCCTACGAGAGAGTGCGGCTTAGTGAATTCCTGAAAGGAAGTCACAAGATAAAGGCTCGGTACCAAATTCTATAGTTGAATTTTAACTCACGAAGTTCAATAGAGAGCCATTCGATATGAGATTTTAGAAATGAGTTTTGTCTTACTGGGTTCAAAGTCGATACAAAATTTAATATCGGTCTTTGGGAGTAAACCAAGAAATTCTTGAAAAATACGTCGGGAAAAATCAATAACAACAAGAATATTATTCAAATCGACGTGTCTTTATTCAAATCCATAACATGGACTAAGAAAACTTGACATCCGTAATAAGCGAATGACTTCATGGCACGATATGAAAATGTTTGACTACAATGGTTTGATTGCTTGAGTTCGAATAACAGGTTGCTTAGGAATATGAAAACTAACACCTTACAAAAGCAATCAATTTTGGCGTGATGAGTAGTTAACCAATCAATCCCCAAAAGCAAGTATCTTTAAAGAGATAAGGTCAATGCAGGTAAGGTAATGGTGCCAACTTGAATCAAACAAGATTTTTAAACAACGGATGTAATGAAAGTTTCTCTAGCAGAGTCTCCATAAATAGGTCAAAGTCTAATTTCTCCGTAGTCAAGTTCAAACGTTGGCGTATGACAAAGAGATAAAAGAATGGGTAGAACCAGGTTATCTAGTAAGGTATAAACTTATGCAAAATTTATAATTAACTAACCCGTGCTAACCGTTCGGGTTCCTCGTATTTTAATAGGTCCACGACAAACGCTCTTCCGAGAATCGTTGACTTTGACTTTTCTTGGACATCCTTTTGAGTCACCATTCCCCTTTGGGTGGGTTTCGATATCGTCTGATCTCGGCGATATGTCCTTCTTTCCACAATTATAGCATACCTTAAAGCTGTTGTTGAGGACGGTTTGAGGTGATATCCCTCTTTCCCGCATTTATAACTTACGGCCGGTGGTGAATTCTCCTCCACTGGAACCGGTTGCCACTTTGGCGGCCAGCGTCTTCACATGGTTGTTGTTGAATCTCCTCTTTTAAAATCTCCTCCCAACTCGCTTTCTTCTATTTTCATGGCCACGATTACCACGGAGTAGTTCTGGCCTTTGTCGTATTCTTCTTTCTCCGTGGTTATCGTTATTACGATGACCGCTATCTTGATATGATCCTCAGTTATGGTCCCTCGGTTGAGCGTACTCGTTATCTCGCTTCTAACAATCGAGCCTGTTTTAACAACATCCCGAATAGAGAGAAAATTTATGAGAATGAGATCTTGGCGTATCTGCGGTTTCAAACCTCTCGAAACATCCAGCGTCATCGTTCCTCATTCTCCACCAAATGAGGTGCAAACTGGATAACTCCATGAACTTCGCCTCGTCTTTGGATCTACCGTCATATTATTACTGCTCGGTCTAATAAACTCCACTTCCTTCATATAATGAATACTTTCGAAGTACTTGTCATTGAAGCTGTTTCTCAAACGTCTCCCATGACATCTTTGAGTGCGGTGAATGGATGCAACTTCGCATTCCCACCGATGTCTGCCTCGCCACGGAACATAAAAGTAGCGAATGGAACTTTACGTTCCTTCGTGCATCCCAAGACATCGAATATCTTGGTAATTTGCTTGACCCATGTTTCGCCATGATCGGATCGGCTTTCCCAGTGCAGTGGTCCCAACTCTTTGAAGCTGGCTTTGTGACCACCGTGAATTCTATATCTCTCCTCACGTATTTTGAACACGAGTCTCCACTCGTGCGATTTTGCATGAACTAACCGCAAAAAACTTCTAAACATCCCTCGTTCATCATCTCGCTTTCGATGGTGTTGTTCATGGGAGGAACATTGCCACCTGTTGTTGCACGTTCTCCTCGTTGGTAAAATACAGGCATCTCCACGGTCTCATTTACACCACTATTAATATTCTCGATTCGACATTCTCAATTCTCGTCATAAAACAAGGGTTAATTAAGGAAATCAATCACATAATATCCCTATATCTTGACGAACTAACAAATAAGCTTAGGTAGGACACACTAGCAAAGGATTTACTCGTCTCTCCCCTCCTAGTTCTATTCCACGATCTCCGCCAGAGATCATATCCTAAGCTCGATACCAAATGTGGCGACCCCAAAATAGGTCCATTCCACCCAACCCATTCTTCGAGTGCCCAAATACATGATGCATGAAACAACTACAACTTTATTATCACAACAATAAAACGTGAGTTTAAATACAAATATTATCTTACAGATAATATTTATACTCAAAATAAATCCTCATCACATTTATTGATACATTATTTTACAATAATGGTGAGGACTACTAAACAACTCTCTAGAACCTTCATTCCATACCCCAGACTAGTACTGCATTTCATTCTCGCCTCCCGAGAAGAAAAATGGAACAACAAGGAAAAGGGTGAGCTCAACTAGCCCGATAAAAGAATGTTATGACTAAGATAATATACAACAAATTATCGTTAGTCTCCAGCGAGGAAAAATCGATAGAATACAATGAACAACAAGTTTCGGATCAATATTACATGCGAAATAATAATTCATAGAAGAGTTACGTAGAGAATGAAATCTACTATAATCTATGAATTTAACGATCCATCATCAATATTTTATCCACTGTAACATCAATCAATATTCATCTCAAATCAAATATTCATCTTTGTACTACGAGGCCAAAGATATTCATCAATCGGTCGTATTCATCTCAACACTGTTCATCTTTGCACTAAAGGCCAAAGATATTCATCGATCGGTCATGTTCATTTAAACACTGTTCATCTTTGCACTACTGAGCCAAAGATATTCATCGATCGGTCGTATTCATTTAAACACTGCTCATCTTTGCACTACAGGCCAAAGATATTCTTCAAAATCATTCATCTTTTGCTTACTGGGCCAAAAGATATTCAATAATATCATCATTTAAGGCGAGGATGATGAAAATATTTTTAAAGAACGAATCCAAAGAAACAAAATGACAAGGATTAAGGATTAAGGATTAGTACTGTTTTATCCATGTCCAACAATACCCCAAAAATAATCACGTGGTGTAAAATTCAAGAATGATCAAAACATGGATACAATCAAAGCTAGTATCCAAAATAGATGTTTTGGACAAAAGAAGAAATTTTATTTTTTGGTGAATAGTCAGAGTATCGTGAATAGTCTTGAGTATCGTGAATAATGCCATTATCACGTGAATAATCTTAGTATCATGAATAGTAAATCCGACACCAAAAGATAGAAATTCCACAAAAACATCTTCACGCTTCATGAATAGTACTTTCGTGAATAGTAACTTCGTGAATAGTAACTCATGAATAGTAACTTCGTGAATAGTAACTCATGAATAAGTAACCCCGACATGAAAAAAGTTCCAAATTTGATAAAAACATCGGATCGACATTTGGTAGATAATGATATTGAAGAAATAATATCATTCTGAAAAAATAATATCCCTTACCTCGAAAGAATCGATGCCTTGGAAGGAAAGGTTCGGAAGTGATCTTTGAATGAAACTTATCTTGACAAACAACTCTCAAAGTATCTAAATACTCACAAAATACGCTTTCAATAATATAGAGAGAAAGAGAGAAAACTTTGTTTCGGTGTGATTTTCAATTCTAACTTAGCCCTTCTATTTATAGGAAGATGTTAGCCCATGAAGCGGACTTGACACCTTTCTTTACGACGATGGCTTTTACTGCTACTATTGCCACCACCACATTTGAAATAAAATTCAGCATATTTCTTCACCAACCACAAGTGGGGCCCACTCAATTCTAGAATTTTCCACCAAAATCAATTATAACCCTACTTTCCAAGAATCAAACACCTCTTAAAATTTATAACAAATCATTCGTTCATTTTTAACGGTTCAAAATTTGTGGACATATACTCAACTTATGTATGTATAACATATCCAAAAATTACAACGATCCAACGGTTGGGATTAAAATTATAACCCCATAATATATCTCAAACCCACGATTTAATTTTTAATACCTCCAATCCGATAAAATCTTGATAAAACACCTCAACATTAATTCCTTCATTAATAACCACATAAATAAATCCATCATTTATATTCATATAAAATAAATATTTCCTTATCATATGAATCAATAATTAATTATTCACAAATAATATTACGAATCACATTTATAATGACCCAGTACATTCCCGGAAAGGGGGCTTCAATAAGGATCTCTCATTCTTGGCGCCATTGATTAGGTGACCAAACCTCTCCTTAGAGCGTAACTTTCTAGACATTGCCAATAATGTTATCTAATAATATTATTCAAATAATATGAATTATTGATCGATAATGGGAAATATTTCATGCGATGACAATTATTGAACAACAATAATATAAAATATCAACGCAGACAATTATTGAATCAATAAAATAAAATATTGAATAAGAAACTCACTGTGAAAATTATTGAAAAGTGCCATCTTACGTAAGGATCAATAATTCAACAATCATGCGTCTGGTGTTATCTTGTATGCGACCACCAGCGTATTCTCATATTTTAACCAAGGGTATTCAACGATCTTAATTCGGTATAACTACGCCAAGTATTTATAACCACCCAAACTTTGTCATTTTCCTCATCCAATCGCTTTCCGGTTATGGGGCCCACACATGGTTTGCTTGCCGTCGTCACGAATATTCTCAAAGCGATCTGAATATTCCACGACCAAACGAATATTCCCGACAATCTGCGAATATTCCACGACCAAAACGAATATTCCCAGACAAAATGAATATTTTATAACCACTTGCTTATTTTGAAATATTTGCGTATTTAACCCTTAACTATCCACATTAATCAAATCAACCCTTACTATTTCAAGATAATAAATAAAGGAAATTCCTTTTTATTTTAAAAAAAATTTGAGGTCTTACATACCATACCCAAAAGTCATCAAACATAATCAGTATTATTAATACTAATGAGATTATTTATCAAATTCTTTAAAAATTCAATTTCCTCTCTAATGGACTTTCATTAAGTGATTTATTAGATAATCGAAAACAAAGGATTTTGAATACTATTCAAATTCGGAAAAACTCAAGTGGGCGGCCATTGAATAATTTGGAAAAAGCTCAAGCATTTTACTTAAAAAAGTAGAATCTGAAATCCATTAGGAACTCACGTCATCGTTGACCTCGTTTGTTGCTCAAACAATATCAATCAAGAGTTTTCAAGATTTTTGTTGGATCAAATCTTTTTGCTTAGACGAAAAGCTTTTGGACCTAGCGAAAAGAATCTAAGCCTTCATGTGAGAACCCGAATTTTATGAAATAAAAGTATTCAATTTTTTTTTTCTATTTTGGTAAATAGTTAAATCGATAAAAGTTTAAAGTTAAGGGTAATATGTGAATTTTTTTTGCAAAATCATGAAGTTGTTATATATTATTCGATTGGTCGGGAATATTCGTTTTAACGAGGAATATTCGTATGCAATATGACAATCATTAGTGGACCCTAGCGATGTAATTATTATCGAATGAGAAAACGACAAAAATATTTTATTGAAAATAACGGCGGAAGTTTTACCATTAATACTGCTGAACTACTTTCGGTAGTAAAGTAATGCTGATGTCTGGCGTGGTTGCGTATAAGAAAGCACACCAGATTAATTATCAATGCTTATGTGATAAGTCACCCGGTTTTGTTTTATTGATATTATTAATGTAATAAAAGCAGAAAAGCTTTTATATAAAAAAGAATACTTTTATAAAGTTATTCGTTTTATTAGGCTAATTAATGACGCCCCAAAAATAGGTCCATTCCATCCAACCCATTCTCGAATTACCAAATATACATGATGCGAAATAACTACAACTTTATTAATACATTTGTCGTGCAAAATACGACAACATATATATAAAGTGAGTTTAAATACGATATTGCTTATTTAGACAATATCTACATGCAAATAAATCCCCATCATAATTATTGATATATTATTTTACAAAATGGTGAGGACTACTAAACAACTCTCTACTGGAACCTTCATTCCATACCAAGAATAGTACTGCTACATTCTCGCCTCCACGAGAAGAAAATGGAACAAAAAGGAAAAGGGTGAGCTCAACTAGCCCGGTAAAGAATATTATGACTAAGATAATATACAACAAATTATCGTTAGTCTTCAATGAGAAAAATCGATAGAATACAATAGACAACCGGTTTTAAATCAACAATCATATGAAACAACAATTCATTAGAAGAGTTAAGTAGAGAATGCAAACTACTATCTTCTATATATGAATTTAAAAGTTCATCGTCGATATTTTATCCTGTAACATCAATAAATATATATCATAAATCAAATATTCATCTTTTGCACTCTGAGGCCGAAGATATTCACCATTAATCATGTTCATCTAAACACTGTTCATCTTTTTTGCACTACTGAACCAAAGATATTAATCGATGAAATCGTGTTCATCTCAACACCGTTCATCTTTTACACTCACGCCAAAAGATATTCATCAAGAAATCATTCATCTTTGCACTACTGAGCCAAAGATATTGATAATATCATCATTTAGAACCGAGGGATGATGAAAAATATTTTAAAGGAAGCGAATCTAGTGAAACAAAAGAACAAATATTAAGGATTAAGTATTTTAAACAATCCAAGTTCAAAAATACTTCATAAGTAATCGAGTAGAGTAAAATTCAAGAATGATCAAAACATGGATACAATCAAAGCTAGTATCCATAATAGATATTTTGGACAAAAGAAGAAATTTCATTTTTTAAATTGAATAGTGTATTAATGATAGTGAATAGTCAGTATCACGTGAATAGTTCCAGATCACGTGAATAAATAACTCAAACACCAAAAGATAGAAATTTCCCAAAAGCATCATCACGCTTAATGAATAGTACTCGTGAATAGTAACTCGTGAATAGTAACTCATGAATAGTAACTCATGAATAGTAACTCGTGAATAGTAACTTCTATGAATAGTAACCCGACATAAAAAAGTTCCAAATTTGATAAAAATTCCAACAATATTTCGGCATAATGATATTGAAGAAATAATATCATTTTCGAATAAAATAACATCCCTTACCTCGAAAAGACAGTATTTAAATTGAAACAGGATATAAACTATGACTTGAACTTGCAAATATAGCAACACTCAAAGTATACTCAAAATTGTAAGACCAGAAATTTTTTTAAATAAAAGGAATTTCCTTTATTTATTATTTTGAAATAGTAAGGGTTGATTTGATTAATGTGGATAGTTAAGGGTTAAATACGCAAATATTTCAAAATAAGTAAGTGGTTATAAAATATTCATTTTTTTGGGGAATATTCGTTTGGTGCGTGGAATATTAAATCTTGTCGGGGAATATTAAATGCGACGAAGTAGCGACCATGTGTGGGCCCCATAACGAAAGCGATTGGATGAGGAAAAACGACAAAGTTTGGGTGGTTATAAATAGCGTAGTTATTCTGATTAAGGCTGCTGGAATACCCGGTGGTTAAAATCTGATGTCTGGCGTGGTTCAGTGCGATAGCACGGTATTGCAGTATTATTGAATTATTGATCCTTACGTGAAGGCACTACTCAATAATTGTTCTGATAATTCTTTGTTCAATAGTTTATTTTATTGATTCAATAATTCTTTGCGTTGGTATTTTATATTATTGTTGTTCAATAATTGTCCTTTGCACTGATATTTTCCATTATCGGATCAATAATTCATATTATTTGAATAATATTATTAGATAACATTATTGGCAATGTCTAGAAAGTTACATCTAAGGAGAGGTTTGGTCACCTAATTGCGCGCCCGATGAGAGAGATCCTTATTGGAAAGCCCCCTCTTTCTGAGGAACGACTGGTTGTCGTAAATGTGATTACTGTAATATTATTTGTGAATAATTAATTATTGATTCATATGATAAGGAAATATTTATTTTATATGAATATAAATGATGGATTTATTTATGTGGTTATTAATGAAGGAATTAATGTTGAGGTGTTTTATCAGTATTTTATCGGATTGGAGGTATTAAAAATCAAATCGGGGTTTTTGAGATATATTATGCGGGGTTATAATTTTTAATCCCAATCAGTTGGATCGTTGTAATTTTTGGATATGTTATACATACATAAGTTGAGTATATGTCCACAAATTTTGAACCGTTAAAAATGCACGAATGATTTGTTGTGAATTTTAAGAGGTGTCGGATTCGGAAATTAGGTTTATAATTGATTTTGGTGGAAAATTCTAGAATTGAGTGGGCCCCACTTGTGGTTGGTGAAAAAAATGTGCTGAATTTTATTTCAAATGTGGTGGGTGGCAATAGTAGCGAGTAAAGCCATCGGTGCTGAGTCAAAATCTGCTTGATTGGGCTAACATTTTCTATAAATAGAGAGGCTAAGTTAGAATTGAAAATCACACGAAACAAAGTTTTCTCTCTCTCTCTCTATATTATTGAGTATTTTGTGAGTATTTAGATACTTTGAGAGTTCTTTGTTGAAGACAAGTTTCATTGAAAGATCACTTAGACCTTTCCTTCCGAAATCTTGATTCTTTGAGGTAAGGGATGTTATTTTCTTCTCAAATGATATTAATTCTTGATATCATTATCTTTGAAATATTGGTTGGTACTTTTTATCAAATTTGGAACTTTTTCATGTATAGGGTTACTTATTCATGAGTTACTATTCACGAGTTACTATTCATGAGTTACTATTCACGATTCTTATTCACGAGTACTATTCATGGAGCGTGAAGATGTTTTTGTGGAATTTCATCTTTGGGTGTCTGAGATTCTTATTCACGTTATCTGACTATTCACGATATCTGACTATTCACGAATACTGCCTTATTCATAGAAAATGAAAATTTTTCTTTTAAATCTAAATATCTATTACGGATACTAGCTTTGATTGTATCCATGTTTTGATCATTCTTGAATTTTACTTCACTATGATTATTTTTGAGGTATTTTTGGGCGTGGATAAAACCAAGTACGAATCCTTAATCCTTGTCATTTTGTTTCAATTTGGATTCGTTTCTTTAAAATATTTTTCATCATCCTCGGTCTTAAATGATGATATTATTGAATATCTTTGGCAGTGTAGTCAAGATGAATGATTTCTGAAGAATATCTTTGGCTGTAGTCAAAGATGAATGATTTCTGAAGAATATCTTTGGCACATAGTGCAAAGATGAGCAGTGTTTAAATGAACATATTGGATCGATGAATATCTTTGGCCTTTAGTGTAAAGATGAGCAGGTGTTGAAATGAACATGAATGATTGATGAATATCTTTGGCACCGTAGTGCAAAGATGAATATTTGATTTGAGATGAATATTGATTGATGTTACGAGGATAAAATATTGATGATGGACCGTTAAATTCATAGATTATAGTAGATTTCATTCTCTACGTAACTCTTCTATGAATTATTATTTCACTTGCGAATATTGATCTCGAACTTGTTGTCTATTGTATTCTATCGATTTTTCCTGTTGGAGACTAACGATAATTTGTTGTATATTATCTTAGTCATAACATTCTTTCTTGGGCTAGTTGAGCTCACCCTTTTCCTTGTTGTTCCATTTTTCTTCTCGGGAGGCGAGAATGTAGCGAGTACTAGTCGGGTATGGAATGAAGGTTCTAGAGAGTTGTTTAGTAGTCCTCACCCATTTTTGTAAAATGATGTATCAATAAATGTGATGAGGATTTATTTGAGTATAAATATTATCTGAAGATAATATTTGTATTTAAACTCATTAGATATATATTATTAAGTATTTCACACGACATTTGTATTATTGAAGTTGTAGTTTGCTTATTGTACCATGTATTTGGCGACTCAGAATGGGTGTTGTGTATACCTATTTTGGGGGCGTCACAAAAATACTTACAAGAATACGCTCGATAATATAGAGAGAGAAAACTTGATTTACGGTGTGATTTTCAATTCTAACCTAAGCACCCTATTTATAGAAAATTGCTTAGAACACCAAGCGAGAAAATTGAATATAATATTAATATAATTATACAAATTTTCCTTAGCCCACCTTTTGGTCAAAAACACCAGCCACACATGTTAATGATGTCCAAAAATACAATAAACGTTTTTCTAACAAAATAATTTAAACTCCAAAATCAATTCACACCCGATATACAAAACTTCAATAATTCACAATAAATAGCTCTTTTATCGGAAAAATTTGAATCTCGCGACTTTTTATAGAAAATTCAATTCTCTACAACTTTGCAGAAGAAAGTTTTTCCAAATTCCAAACAGAAATTAACCAAATCCACAAGCACAGGCGATTTTACTGGTTATAATCAAATTTGATCGATAATTGTGTCCACCAACACACAAAACATGTGTTAAACATTTAATGCCACAAAAATACTCTTCCTCCTCATATACTCATATATTCCCACATTCATTGTAAAAAATATCACTTAGTTAATATATTATTAAAATAATATATTTAAATGAATTATTTTATCGAAAAATGATAAAATATTAATTTTCAACAATTGTCATTTTAAAAATTTTCTCCATCTATATCCACATAAAATCAATATTTTCCTCATCATATAAATTAATAATTAATTATTCACAAATAATATTACAGAATCCACAAATCTTGGCAACCAGTAGTTCCAGGAAAGATGGGGCTTTCGATAAGAATTTCTCCTTCTTGTGCCATGATTAGGTGACCAAACCTCTCCTTATGTAACTTTCTAGACATTTCCAATAATGTTATCTAATAATATTATTCAGGATAATATGAATTATTGCTTTGATAATGAAAATCTTTATTGTAATGACAATTATTGAAACAATGACAATATAAAATATCAACGACAATTATTAAATCAATAAAATACTTGAGCATTAATTACGTAACCATTATTGAGTAGTGCCTTCTTACGTAAGAATCGATAATTGGTGCGATACCGTGTCTTCTTGTTCAACAATGGCGTATTAGTGTGTTTTAACCACAGTATTCCAACAAAGATAACTTGGTAACAACTACAGCGTTATTTATAAACAACTTATATTTGTCGTTTTCTTCATCCAATCGCTTTCCATTATGGGGCCCACAAAAGATCAAGCACTGTCAGGTCATGCGAATATTCCCAGATAATACGAATATTCCCAAATAATAATGAATATTTTATAACCACTTGCTTATTCAAATATTTAGCATTTTACCCATAACTAACCACATTAATCAAATCAACCCTTACTAAAATAATAAATAGAGGAAATTCCATTTTATTTAAAAAAATTGAGGTCTTACACTAATAGTAAAATCTTTTATATAAAAAAGCGAATACTTTTATAAAGTTATCATTTTATTAGACAATAATTAGAATATATTATATTTTATTATGCGTAGTGTTTGCATGAGTGCATGCATAGTGTTTGCGATAGTAAAATTTTTATAAAGTTATTCATTTTATTAGATTATAAATAGAATATATTATATTTTATTTAAAGATTTTTCTTTAAATATGGACCGTCGATTAAAGTAAATCAATCTGGACCGGTTAAGAGTTAGATTACTATGTAGTTCATTTTTCTATAAATAGAAGTTCATTCCTTCATTATTTCTTACGAATTCACTGAAACTCTAGAGAAAGAAACTATAAAGAGAGTTATTCTTCTATAATCTTGGCGTATTTCTTTAGAGTTTAAGAAAGTTTTGAAGCGTAGTCTGAAGTTTTCTTCAAGTATATTCTCGCCTTACCAGTCGGAATACTTTTCTTTTTAACGTAGGGGATATAATTGTCGTACTTGTAAAGGATATTATTATTATTATTATAGTAAGGGGTATTTTTTCGTTCGTATTCATGAAGAGAACTTCTGTTATTCCATTCTTTATTATTACTGTTGGAATAACTCATATAATTATGAATCTGTGTATCGTGGTGTTATTACATTAATTCTTTATTATTATGTTGGAATAACACATGTCATGCAAATCTCGCATACATGGTGAAATTCTTCTATTATTCCATTCTTTATTATTACGTCCGAGAATATCCTATCATGCGTTCTACGCATGACACAGTTCCATTATTTATTATTACATTGGAATAGCACATGCATGCGATTACATCGCGTACGCCTCGTGAATTCTTACATTATTTCATTATTTATTATTACATTGGGAATATCACATGCGTGCATTTATGCGTGACACAGTTCTATTCTTTATTATTCATTGAAATAACACATGTGGATTACTGCATTGTAAATGATCATTATTATTAAATACGAACGATATTTTCATTAAAAAGGGGTTTACGCCGGGGTAGTTTAAATAATTTTTGACCCTAAAAATTTTGGAAAAATTTAATATGACAATTTGATGAGTTTTCTAGATTGTGTGCAAAAATGGCGATTTTTGGATGTATAGATTAAGAGTTATGGATTTTATGGGAAAAAGACTATTTTAAAAGTACACCTTATAACTCCTTGTGGTTAACTCCAAAATTAGTGAAATTTTTATTGGGAGTACATGTATATAACGAGAGTATACCCTGTAAATTTCGAATTTTTGGACAAAAAGTACAATTTATGATAAATGTCTAAATATTAAATGCGTTTTAGCCATATGAAAAATAGTAAATGAATTTTAAAATTACGAGAAAATATATGTTCAAGATGGGACTATATACTGCTAAATCCCGGAAAAAAAATATTTTGGGGTGATTTGATATTTTTCATGAAAATGAACTAGTTATGAGTAAATGAATTAAATATGTTATGTGAAGTAATAAAATTGGAAAATAGGATTTTATGGCTTGAGAATCCTATATAAGGTATAATCTGATTTTTTGATGAGGATTTGATCATTGATGATGAAATTTTATAAGTATGGCATTTTTAATGATTAAATAAATTATTTGATAAAGTGTAAACAATTGAAATAAATTGTTTATAAGTTTAAGAAATAATTAAAATATTGTTATAATATTAATGATATTAGATTATGAGATTATTAAGTGATTGATAACATTTGGTTATTATTGAGCATTTGGATAAATTATTATTATAAATGTTTAATATTTATCCTTTATCTCATTTGATTGATTCTTATATCATTGTCATCATCCTCATGCTTATATTGTGTTGAAAGTCATCTTTGGTTGTAGTGCATAGATGGACTTTGTATGATTATGACCGAGGATTATTCGGTATAATCATGGCCAGTAATGTTACAAATGATGTGGAAAAAGTTCTCATTAATTGCGTAGTGCGTTGATGGGCGAGTTTTGGTATGATTATGGCTATAGATTCTCTTGACCGAGGGTGCAAAGATGAATTGTTTTATGGCATGATCATGACCATTGATGAAAACACGATTATCTTTAGCCAGTAGTGCATGGATAATTAGTGGTTTGTGATAATAACGAATATCCTTAGCGTAGTTGTGCATGGATAATTCGATGATATGGATTGATTATCGGTAGTCTCGATGATGAAATATGTAAGACTGAACTTTTATAAATAAAGATGAATTTTTCTATAAATATTATTTTTTGAATATTATGGAATAAATTTGATATAATGTTATAGTTGTGGGTAATATTTATAAATTTTGCAAAGTATGCAAGTTGTTATAAAATATTAGTTTGGTCAGGGAATATTCTTTTTGTTAGGGAATATTAAATCTGATGGCTCAATCATTGGTGGACCCCTAGCGAAATTATTGTCGGGATTGAGAAAACGACAAAAATATTTTATAAAAATAACTACGGAGGTGTTACTGGTAAAAACTGTTGAACTACCGGTGGTAAAAATACGATGTCTGGCGTAGTTGCGTAGTAGCAGCTACGGTATTGATTATTGATGCTTACGTGAGAAGTCACTTTCCATTTATGCTCAATTATTACTACGATAATTCTTTGCATCATATCTCTTATATTATTGATTCAATTATTGTCACGATTATCATCCGTATAATATGTTATAGTATTAAATCAATAATTGAGAAGACAAGTTATAAATGATTAATAATTGTTGAAAGATTAAATATGTGTTGATGAAAAAAAAATGATTTGTGGTAAGTTTGATTATTTTTATGGGGGCTCATATGTCATCATCTAAGAGTCTCTTCGTTAATAGTAATTATCCTTGTGAATAGTATTTACCTTCGTCAATAGTAATTACCTTCGTCAATAGTAATTACCCTTGTGAATAGTATTTACCTTCGTCGATAGTAATTACCTTCGTCGATAGTAATTACCCTTGTGAATAGTATTTATCTTAAATCGATAGTAATTACCTTCGTCATATAGTAATTACCCTTGTGAATAGTATTTACCTTCGTCGATAGTATTTACCTTCGTTAATAGTAATTACCTTTACCAGACGTCGAACCACTTGTCGTTTCACATTACAGGCGTCGAACCAGTCGTCAAGCCACTTGCCTTTTCACACGGCAGGTGCTAAGCTAGAAATCTTCTATAAATAGAGGCTGAGGGCTTCATTATTTTCACGAATTCATTCAAGCTATAGAGAGAAAGTATAGAGAGAATAGAGAAAGAAGAAGAGTATTTTGTTCTTACTGCTTCTTGCGAGATTCAATCTCTACCAAATGTAAGGGTGTTATTCTTTCTTATTCATGAAGAGAGGCATTGTTATTCCATTGCTTATTATTACTACATTGGAATAACTTTGTATAAGTGGTTTACCTATACTTGGTGACATTCTTCTATTATTACATTTGGAACATCACATGCGTGTGTTTTACACCGGACTGGTTTCCGTCTTTATTATTATTACATTGGAATATCACATGCATGTGTTTTTACAGGACACAGTTAAAATCTTTATTATTACATTGGAACATCACATTTGTGTGTTTTACAGGACTGGTTAAAATCTTTATTATTCATCGGAATATCCTATCTCGTGTGTTTCTGGCGGATACGGTTCCATCTTTATTATTACATTTGGAACATCACATGCCGGTTGTGAATTTCACTGACACAGTTAGATTATTTATTATTACATTGGAATAACTTTTGTATGTGCGATTTATCGCATGCATGGTGATTTCTTTTGTTATTCCATTCTTTATTATACTCGGTTGGTTAAAACTTTGACTTCTATACTCCATGAAATTAGTAGAATATCCTTGATATTTGCGTTTCATCGATATCTTTTCATGAAAATATTCTTACGATCATTCTTGAATTTTACTCTACAAAAGCGATGTCATGTTGACAATTTGGGCGTTAATAATTCTGGATAAAATAATTCTTGAACTTGTTTTATTGAATTCTTATATCATTGTCATCATCCTCATGTTTATATTTTTTTTGAAAGTCATCCGTGGCTTTGTGTGCATAGATGGACTTGGTATGATTATGACCGAGAGACTATTCGGTGTAATCATGACCAGTAATGTTACAAATGATGTGATAAAAATCCTCGATGGTAGTAGTGCATTGATGGACGATTGTTGGCATGATCATGACCATTAATGAATACCTGGAATATTCTTGGCAGTGGTGCATGAATAATTGTGGTCGTGATACTAAAGAATATCCTTGGCCGTAGTGCAGGGGTGATTCGATGATGTGAAATATTTATTAAAGCTGAGTCTCATCTATAAACAGTGATGAAAAACCTTTTAAAACCTAAAAGATAGTAGACTTTATTTTCTACTTGACTCTTTTAATGGATTGCATATTCCGCTGCAGTTAAACTGGTTGTCTATTGTATTTTATCAGTTTAACATTATTGAAGACTATTGATAATTTATTTTGCATTATCTTAGTCATAATATTTCTTACTGGGCTAGTTGAGCTCACCCTTTCTTTCACTGTTCTCTTCAGAAATTATAAATATAGCTGGGACGAGTCGGGAAGCGAGTGATGGTCACGAAGATAGCATTAGTAGTCCTCACTATTACGTAAAATAGTGTGATAATAATCTATAATGAGGACTTTTTATTTGAGTTTGTTTAATATCTAGTAGGCGATATTTGTATTTAAACTCACGGTTTATGTCGTATTATTGTATACGTGTTATGTTAATAAGTTATTTTTAAATTACATACCATGTAAGTGTCGACCCAAGATGGGTGATGTATACCTAATTTTGGGGGCGTCACAATTGGTATCGAGCTTAGGGATATAATCCTGGCTAAGATGTGAGAATAGTACTAGGAGGAGAGGCAGGGGAATACCTTCGCTAGTATGACCTACCTAAGTTTATGTGATATTTTATTGGTTGGTCGAAAGATAGGGATAATTTGTTACATGTCAATTAACCTTTTGTTTTGTGGCAATGTCGAAAATGACATCCGAGAATGTTGAGAATAGCAATGGGCCAGCGATCGTTGTTGATTCACCACATATCGATAATCGGGATAATGTGCATCGTGAGCGGCGACAATCTTCATACAAAACAACAACACCGACCAAATGACGAATGATCAAATGTTGAGGCTTTATACTGATTTATCTGCAACGAGAGAAGCGACTCACATCCAAAATGTGGGGTGGAAACACGGAAAACTCTCGGGCGGTCCTTAGCTAAACAATTTAAGGAGCTGGGACCACCGAAGTTTAAGGAGAACCAAAACCACTTACGGCGGAAGCATGGATAAAGCAGATTACCAAGATATTTGATGTCTTGGGATGCTCAGGAGCAAAAGGTTCCTTTACCGCCTTTATGTTGCGGCGAGAGGCGGATTACTAGTGGGGAATCGGTAAGCGTACTCAACCAAATTGTCTTTGAAGATATCTTGGGAGAAGTTCGGGGAGGCGTTCAACGACAAATACTTTCTGAAAGTATTCGCCACATGAAGGAGAGGTGGAGTTTATCAAGTTGGAACAAAACAATATGACCGTGTCGCGATACGAGGCAAAATTTGCGGAGTTATCACGGTTCGTCCCACTTGGTGGATAATGAAGAGAGAATGGCGCGAATGTTTTAAGAGGTTTGAAGCGGGAGATACGTCAACATCTTATTTCTCATAAACTATGTTTGTATTCGGATGTTGTAAATAGGGCTCGATTAGTGGAGCGCGATAATGAGTCAACGCAACTAAAAGAGAAGCGGTAAGCAAAATTATAATACCGGTGAGAATAGTCATCGAGCGGTGACAACAAGCGTGGAGGGAATCAACGAGGCGGATATGGTAACCACTTGGTGGTAATCGAGGCCCAAAACAATAGAATGGACATTTCAAAAAAGGAGATTCAACAATGATGGAAAGACGTCGACCTCAAAGACCCATTGTTAAGGAAGGAGAAAGACCACCTATCATATGCTTCAAATGCGGAGGAGAGGGACACATCGATCAATGCGTCATGCCAGTCAAAGCGTGTTATAATTGTGGAAGAAGGTCACTTAGCTCGATTTTGTCGTTTTCCAGAAGACAAATTCAACTAGGATGGAGGCACCAAAGGCCATCCCGAAAATTCAAAACCCAGTAGTGCAAGGGAGAGCATTTGTTGTGACCTCCCAAAAGAGCAAGGAATCCGAATGAGGTCATCACGGGTAAGCTTATCATAAACTCTAATGAAGTCTATACTTTATTTGATCTGGTTCTACCCATTCTTTTATTTCTCCTACTTGCGCTCATCGATTAAATTTGACTCGGAGAAATTAGACTTTGACTTATCTCTGGAAACTCCTTGTTGGGAGAAACCTTCATTACATCCATCACTTTATAAGTCTTGTTTGGTTCAAATCGGTACCCTCACATTACTGTCGATCTTATTTCATTAAAAATACTTGCATTTGACGTGATTCTAGGGATTGATTGGTTAACTACTTATCATGCAAAATTGATTGTTTTAAATGGGTTGTTAGCTTTCATATTCCTAATCAACCTATTATGCGAATTCAAACGACCAAACCATTAAAATCAATCACGGTCATCTCGAGCCGTAATGTGACGACCCCAAAATAGGTCCATTCCATCCAACCCATTCGAATTACAAATACACATAGATGCGAAACAACTACAACTTTATTATCACAACAATAAAGCGTGAGTTTAAATACAAATATTATCTTCTAGACATATTTATACTCAAATAAATCCTCATCACATTTATTGATACATTATTTTACAATAATGGTGAGGACTACTAAACAACTCTCTCTAGAACCTTCATTCCATTTTGACGAGCTAGTACTCGCTACATTCTTACGCCTCCACGAGAAGAAAAATGGAACAACAAGGAAAAGGGTGAGCTCAACTAGCCCGATAAAGAATGTTATGACTAAGATAATATACAACAAATTATCGTTAGTCTCCAACGAGGGAAAAATACGATAGAATACAATGAACAACAAGTTTCGGATCAATATTCGCGTGAAATAATAATTAAGCCAGAAGAGTTACGTAGAAATGAAATCTACTATAATCTATGATTTTAACGATCCATCATCAATATTTTATCCACAAACATCAATCAATATTCATCTCAAATCAAATATTCATCTTTTGCCTTCTACAGGCCAAAGATATTCATCAATCGGTCGTATTAATCTCAACACCATTCATATTTGCACTAAAGGCCAAAGATATTCATCGATCGGTCGTGTTCATCTAAACACTGTTCATCTTTGCACTAAAAGGCCAAAGATATTCATCGATCGGTCGTGTTCATTTAAACACTGTTCATCTTTGCACTTTCTGGGCCAAAGATATTCTTAAAATCATTCATCTTTTGCCTTTCACGCCAAAGATATTCTTGAAAATCATTCATCTGCACCTTGAAAGATATTCAATAATATCATCATTTAAGGCGAGGATGATGAAAATATTTTTAAAGAAGCGAATCCGATGAAACAAAATGACAAGGATTAAGGATTAAGGATTAGTACTTGGTTTTATCCACGTCAAAAATACCTCAAAAATAATCATAGTGGTGTAAAATTCAAGAATGATCAAAACATGGATACAATCAAAGCTAGTATCCAAAATAGATATTTTAGACGAAAAGAAGAAATTTTATTTTTGATGAATAGTCTTGAGTATCGTGAATAGAATATCGTGAATAGTCTTGTATCGTGAATAAGAACTCAACACCAAAAGATAGAAATTCCACAAAAAAAACATTTTCACGCTTCATGAATAGTACTGCGTGAATAGTAACTCGTGAATAGTAACTCATGAATAGTAACTCGTGAATAAGTAACTCATGAATAGTAACCCCAAGCATGAAAAAGTTCCAAATTTGATAAAAAGTTCGAACCAATATTTCGGCGTAATGATATTGAAGAAATAATATCATTTGAGAAAAAATAACATCCCTTACCTCGAAAGAATCAGATACTTGGAAGGAAAGGTCGGAAGTGATCTTTGAATGAAACTTATCTTGAACAACAACAACTCTCAAAGTATCTAAATACTCACAAAATACGCTCGATATATAGAGAAAAGAGAAAACTTTGTTTACGGTGTGATTTTCAATTCTAACTTAGCCCTCTGTTTATAGGAAAATGTTAGCCCACAAGGCGGACTTGACACTCTTTACTGATGGCTTTACACTATTACTATTGCCACCCACCACATTTGAAATAAAATTCAGCACATTTTTTCACCAACCACAAGTGGGGCCCACTCAATTCTAGAATTTTCCACCAAAATCAATTATAAACCTAATTTAGAATCAGACACCTCTTAAAATTCACAACAAATCATTAGTGCATTTTAACGGTTCAAAATTTGTGGACATATACTCAACTTATGTATGTATAACATATCCAAAAATTACAACGATCCAACGGTCGGGATTAAAATTATAACCCCATGATATATCTGAAAACCCCACGATTTGATTTTTAATACCTCCAATCAGATAAAATCTTGATAAAACACCTCAACATTAATTCCTTCATTAATAACCACATAAATAAATCCATCATTTATATTCATATAAAATAAATATTTCCTTATCATATGAATCAATAATTAATTATTCACAAATAATATTACGAGAATCACAATTATAAATGACGAGTAGTTCCCGGAAGAGAGGGCTTTCCATAAGGATCTCTCTTCTTGGCGGCATGATTAGGTGACCAAACCTCTCCTTAGGCGAACTTTCTAGACATTGCCAATAATGTTATCTAATAATATTATTCAAATAATATGAATTATTGATCGATAATGGGAAATCTTGTGCGGTGACAATTATTGAAACATCAATAATATAAAATACCAACGCTTGACAATTATTGAATCGATAAAATAAACTATTGAGCGATAACTTCTTGTAAAAATTATTGAGTAGTGCCTTCTTACGTAAGGATCAATAATTCAACAATCTTGTTGCAATCTGGTGTCTTCTTGTGTGCGACCACAGCGTATTCTTATTTTAACCACCATTCAATATTCAACGTCTTACTTGACAACAACAACTACGCGTTATTTTATAACCACCCAAACTTTGTCGTTTTCCTCATCCAATCGCTTTCCGGTTATGGGGCCCACACATGGGCTGCGTACGTAAATGCGAATATTCCCAGAAGCGATGTCACAATATTCCACGACCAAAGACGAATATTCCCAGATAAAATGAATATTTTATAACCACTTGCTTATTTTGAAATATTTGCGTATTTAACCCTTAACTATCCACATTAATCAAATCAACCCTTACTATTTCAAAATAATAAATAAAGGAAATTCCTTTTTATTTAAAAAAAATTTGGGGTCTTCTGACCTCCCTCCTTATGAAATTTAGTCCTCGAAATTGGCGTGCGTACTACTGTGTTTGAAAAGGTAAAGATACCTCGCTTTCATTTTCGTTTCCAACTCCCAGTCATTTCCTCAATAGCATGGTTTCTCCACAAAACTTTAACTTATGGTATAACCTCGGTACATAGGTCATATTCTTTCTACAAAATCTTGGCGGTACCTCCTCGTCGTTAAGTCTTGGCTATCTCGTCCGGTTCTAACTCGATGGCGTGTTTGGTTCGTCCACATATTTACGTAACATCGATCGTGAAAAGCGTTATGAACACAACGTCATACTTGGTGGTAAAAAGCGAGTCTATAGGCCACGGTTCCTATTCGATCGAGAATTTCAAATGGATTAATAAATCGAAGGTTTGAGCTTTCCTCACCTCACCGATTCTCGCTTTTAAAATAACAACTTCTTGCACCTCCTTCTTCAAATTCATCATTTCCGGTGTGTAGCTTGAAACGACTTTAACTTTATCGATTAAAGTCGATTATACTCGTAGTATATCATCACGTACTTTCATTATATCATCACGTGGGTACCTAGAGTTTTCATCTCCATCTCTATTATTTGTATATTATCTGAAATGAGTCTTTGACAATATTGTACTCGTACTTGTATACGATCTTCTACTCAACACGTCGGCTACCCGTTAAACTTTTCGGGATGGCATGGTCGAACATATCTTTGAAATGAGTCTCCTCTTGAGTTCTTGAAGCTCTTCCCACATTCCTTGCTCCATTTGAATTTTGTATCTCTATGAGTCAAATTGCGTTAATGGAATAGCGATTAGAATATCCTTGATAATCAACCAATAACCAGCTAAGCCTAAAAGCTACGTATTTTAGATTCTTGACTTAGGTTGCTCTCAAGCTGTGACTCATATCCCAATCTTGGATAACCACGTCACAATGACACCTATCGGTTCTTATCGCATACGAATATGGCGTCCCCATAGAGAGTCGGCTTGGTGAATTCCACAAAAAGTCACAAGATAAAGGCTCGGTACCAAATTCTATAGTTGAATTTTTAACTCACGAAGTTCAATAGGAGCCATTCGATATGAGATTTTAGAAATGAGTTTTGTCTGGGGTTCAAAGTCGATACAAAATTTAATATCGATCTTTGGGAGTAAGCGATAAATTCTTCAGAAAATCGTCGGGAAAAATCAATAACAACAAGAATATTATTCAAATCGGCGTGTCTTTATTCAAATCCATAACATGGACTAAGAAAACTTGACATCCGTAATAAGCGAATGACTTCATGGCTTGATATGAAAATGTTTGATTACAATGGTTTGATTGCTTGAATTGAATAACGAGGTTGCTTAGGAATATGAAAACTAACAACCTTACAAAAAGCAATCAATTTGGCGTGATGAGTAGTTAACCTTAAAATCACATCAAAAGCAAATATCTCTATAGAAATAAGGTTAACGGTAATGTGATAGTGCCAACTGAATCAAACAAGATTTCTAAACAACGGATGTAATGAAAGTTTCTCTAGCAGATTCTCCATAAATAGGTCAAAGTCTAATTTCTCCGTAGTCGAGTTCAAGCGTTGGCGCAAGCAAAGAGATAAAAGAATGGGTAGAACCGGGTTATCTAGTAAGGTATAAACTTACGCAAGAATTTATAATTAACTAACGTGCTAACCGTTCGGGTTCCTCGTATTTTTAATGGGTCACGACAAACGCTCTTCCGAGAATCGTTGACTTTGACTTTTACGGGACATCCTTTTGAGTCACCATTCCCCCTTGGATTTGGGTTTTGATATCGTCTGATCTCGGCGATATGTCCTTCTTTTCCACAATTATAGCATACCTTAAAGCTGTTGTGGGGCGGTTTGGGCTATGTCCCTCCCTTCCGCATTTGTAACATGTATCGGCCAGATGGTCTTTCTCCTCCCTTGGAACCCGATTGCCCTTTGGCCTTTGGCGTCTTCAAATAGTGGTTGTTGAATCTCCACTTTTTAAAATCTCCCCCAACTCGCTTCTTCTATTTTCATAGCCCGATTACCACGGAGTGGTTCTGCCTTTGTCCGTATTCTTCTTTCTCCACCGGGTTATCGTTATTACGATGGCTACTATCTTTGGTATGATCCTGGTTATGGTCCCTCGGTTGAGCATGTACTCGTTATCTCGCTTCTAACAATTTGAGCCACATTTTTGACAACATCTCCGAATAGAGAAAATTTATGAAAATGAGATCTTGGCGTATCTTGGGTTTCAAACCTCTAAGAAACATCCGCGTCATCGTTCCTCATTCTCCACCAAATGAGGTGCTGAAACACGGATAACTCCATGAAACTTACGCTTCGTCTTTGGGACCGTCGTCGTGTTATTACTGCTCCAATCTAATAAACTCCACTTCCTTCGTATATGCCGAATACTTTCGGGAAGTACTTGTCATTGAAGCTGTTTAAAGCGTCTCCCATGACATCTTTGAGTGCGGTTTGAATGGAGTGCGCTTCCTGATGATTCCACCGATGTCTGCCTTCGCCACGGAACATAAAAGTAGCGAATGGAACTTTCTTCATTCTTCGTGCATCCCAAGACATCGAATATCTTGGTAATTTGCTTGACCCGTGTTTTTCATGGCGATCGGATCGGCTTTCCCAGAATGCGGTGGTCCCACTCTTTGAAGCTGCTTGTTTGTGACCACGGTAATTCTTATCATCTCCTCCTGTATTTTTGAACACGAGTCTCCTCGTCGATTTTGCATGAGCTACAAAAAAGCTTCTAAACATCCCTCGTTCATCATCGCTCGGTGGGTGTTATTCACGGAGGTACATTGCCCGACTGTTGCTTGCGCGTTCTCCTCGTTGTTAAATACAGGCATCTCCACGGTCTCATTTACTCCACTATTAATATTCTCGATTGACATTCTCAAATCTTGTCATAAAAAAAAGGGTTAATTAAGGAAATCGATCACATAATATCCCTATATCTTGACCAACTAACAAATAAGCTTAGGTAGGACACACTAGCGAAAGGATTTACTCGTCTCTCCCTCTAGTTCTATTCCCCAGATCTCATTGATCATATCCCTAAGCTACGATATACAACCCAGTGGCGACCCCAAAATAGGTCCATTCCATCCAACCCATTCTTCGAGTAGCATGAATACATGTGTACGAAACAACTACAACTTTATTATCACAACAATAAAGCGTGAGTTTAAATACAAATATTATCTTAGACAATATTTATACTCAAATAAATCCTCATCACATTTATTGATACATTATTTTACAATAATGGTGAGGACTACTAAACAACTCTCTAGAACCTTCATTCCATACCCCACTAGTACTCGCTACATTCTAGCCTCCCGAGAAGAAAAAATGGAACAACAAGGAAAAGGGTGAGCTCGACTAGCCCGATGTAAAGAATGTTATGACTAAGATAATATACAACAAATTATCGTTAGTCTCCAAGGAGGAAAAATCGATAGAATACAATGACAACAAGTTTGGATCAATATTACATGTGAAATAATAATTCATAGAAGAGTTACGTGAGAATGAAATCTACTATAATCTATGAATTTAACGGTCCATCATCAATATTTTATCCTGTAACATCAATCGATATTCATCTCAAATCAAATATTCATCTTTTGCACTTCTTCAGAGCGAAAGATATTCATCAATCGATCGTATTCATCTCAACACTGTTCATATTTGCACTATCTGGGCCAAAGATATTCATCGATCGGTCGTATTAAATCTCAACACATTTCATCTTTGCACTAAAGGCCAAAGATATTCATCGATCAGTCGTATTCATTTAAACACTGTTCATCTTTGCACTACAAAGATATTCTTGAAATCATTCATCTTTTGCACTTCTGGCAAAGATATTCTTGAAAATCATTCATCTTTTACACTTCTGAGGCCAAAGATATTCAATAATATCATCATTTAAGGTGAGGATGATGAAAAATATTTTAAAAGAAACGAATCGATTGAAACAAAATGACAAGGATTAAGGATTAAGGATTAGTACTTGGTTTTATCCATCGTCCAAAATACCTCAAAAATAATCGTAGTGGTGTAAAATTCAAGAATGATCAAAACATGGATCTGATCAAAGCTAGTATCCAAAATAGATATTTTAGACGAAAAGAAAAATTTTATTTTTAGATGAATAGTCTTAGTATACGTGAATAGTCTTAGTATCGTGAATAGTAACTCAATAGTAAAAGATAGAAATTCCACAAAAAAAACATTTTCACGCTTCATGAATAGTACTCGTGAATAGTAACTCGTGAATAGTAACTCATGAATAGTAACTCATGAATAGTAACTCATGAATAGTAACCCGAGCATGAAAAAGTTCCAAATTTGATAAAAAGTTCCAACCAATATTTCAACGATAATGATATTGAAGAAATAATATCATCGAGAAAAAATAACATCCCTTACCTCGAAGAATCGATGCTTGGAAGGAAAGGTCGGGAAGTGATCTTTGAATGAAACTTATCTTGAGCAATGACTCAAAGTATCTAAATACTCACAAAATACGCTCGATAATATAGAGAAAAGAGAAAAACTTTGTTTACGGTGTGATTTTCAATTCTACTTAGCCCTCTATTTATAGGAAAATGTTAGCCAAAAAAGCAGACTTGACTGCTTTTACACGATGGCTTTACACGCTACTATTGCCACCCACCACATTTGAAATAAAATTCAGCACATTTTTTCACCAACCACAAGTGGGGCCCACTCAATTCTAAATTTTCCACCAAAATCAATTATAAACCTAATTTAGAATCCGACACCTCTTAAAATTCACAACAAATCATTAGTGCATTTTTAACGGTTCAAAATTTGTGGACATATACTCAACTTATGTATGTATAACATATCCAAAATTACAACGATCCAACGGTCGGATTAAAAATTATAACCCCATGATATATCTCAAAACCCACGATTTGATTTTAATACCTCCAATCAGATAAAATCTTGATAAAACACCTCAACATTAATTCCTTCATTAATAACCACATAAATAAATCCATCATTTATATTCATATAAAATAAATATTTCCTTATCATATGAATCAATAATTAATTATTCACAAATAATATTACGAATCACACATTATAATGACGGTAGTTCCGAGGAAGAGGGGCTTTCGATAAGGATCTCTCCTTCTTGGCGCCAATTAGGTGACCAAACCTCTCCTTGAGCAGAACTTTCTAGACATTGCCAATAATGTTATCTAATAATATTATTCAAATAATATGAATTATTGATCGATAATGGGAAATCTTTATGCGATGACAATTATTGAAACATCAATAATATAAAATACCAACGCAGCGATTATTATTGAATCAATAAAATAAACTATTGAGCGATAATTCTTTGTAACAATTATTGAGTAGTGCCTTCTTACGTAAGGATCAATAATTCAACAATCTTGTCACTAACTGGTATTTCTTTGTGCGACCACGCGTATTCTTGTATTTTAACCAATATTCAGTATTCAACGGTCTTACTTGGTAACAACTACTACATGTTATTTATAACCACCCAAACTTTGTGCGTTTTCCTCATCCAATCGCTTTCCATTATATGGGCCCATATTTGCATTGTGCATTGTTGTCGAATATTCCCAGAAGCGATCACAGAATATTCCACGACCAAACGAATATTCCCATAAAATGAATATTTTATAACCACTTGCTTATTTTGAAATATTTGCGTATTTAACCCTTAACTATCCACATTAATCAAATCAACCCTTACTATTTCAAAATAATAAATAAAGGAAATTCCTTTTTATTTAAAAAATTTGAAGTCTTCTTACATAAAGCTATTCGTTTATTGAAAAGCGGATGTCGAAGCTTTCTTAGCTCATGTCATGATTTAAATAAAAATCGTCCGCTTTTAAACGATATTCCTATTGTTAATAAATTTCTGACGTATTCCCGAAAGAACTTCAGGCCTACCCCAGGCGTGAAATTGAATTTTGTATCGACCTTGAACCCGTGACAAAACCTATTTCCAAAGCCCCATATCGAATGGCTCTATTGAACTTCGTGAGTTAAAGACCAAATGCGAGGAATTGTTAGACATTGGCTTTATTAATATCCCTAGTACTTCTCCTTGGGAATGCTCCTTATTCGTGAAGAAGAAAGATGGGAGTATCGCGACTTTGTATTGATTATCGGGAGTTGAATCATGTCACCATCAAAATAGGTATCCATTGCCCACGTATTGATGACTGTTTGACCCGATTGCAAGGAGCCAAATTCTTTTCAAAGATTGATCTTCGTTAGGATATCACCAATTGAAGATTAGAAACCACGACATTCCAAAGACGGCTTCGAGAACTCCGATGCGGGCATTATGAATTCCTAGTCATGTCCTTTGGATTGACTAATGCTCTATTTGCCTTCATGGATATGATGAACCGAGTATTCAAGGAATATTTAGATCACTTTGTGGTCGTCTTTATTGATAACATCCTTATTTATTCCAAAAGCCGGTGAAGATCATGAGCAACACTTGAAGGGTGACACTCCAAAAGCTTCGTGAATATAAGCTTTATGCCAAGTTGAAGAAATGCGAGTTACGGCTTGAAGAAGTAGCATTCCTTGGGCCGCGTGGTATCAAGTCATGGAATATCTGCTGACCCACAAAGATTGAAGCTATTCAAAGTCGGAACAACCTAAATCGATGGCCAGAAATGCGTAGCTTTCTCGGTTTAATTTGGTTATTATCGGAGATTCGTGGAAGGATTTTCTCGAATCGCTATTCCATTATTCGGTGACTCGGAAGATCTGAGAAGTTCGGTTGGAGCGAAGAATGTGAGAAGAGTTTTCAAGAACTTCGAGGAGACTTATTTATTTTGTTACGACAATACCATCGGCTCGGAGGATTTTGTCATCTCTGATGATGCTTGAACAAAGGGTTGGGAAGTGTTCTCATGCAACATGGAAAAGTAATAGCCTATGCCTCACGACAACTCAAAAGAATATGAGAGAAATTATCCTACTCATGATCTAGAGTTAGCGGTATTATCTTTGCGCTTAAAATTTGGAGGCATTACTTGTATGGGAGAAAGTGGAATCTTTACGGATCATAAAAGCCTCAAATATTTCTTCACTCAAAAGGAACTCAACATGCGACAACGGCGTTGGCTTGAAGCTGATGAAAGATTATGATCATACCATCCAATACCATCACGAAAAGCGAGCGTGGTAGTTTGGCGCATTGAGTAGAAAATCATATGCAAGTCTGAGTGCGATATTGTCAATGAAAGGCCCATTTGTGTGACTTGCAAAGGATGGAGATAGAATTAAAGACTCTGGGGACGCGTGTGATGATAGCGAGTATCGATTAGAACCGACTTTAATTGATAAAGTTAAAGGCGCTTTCGAGCTACGGACACGGAGGCGATGCGTATGAGGAAGAAAGTGCTGAAAGGTCTTATCTATCTGAAGCAAGAATCGATGAAGAAGGAATACTTGAGTCAACTCCGGACTTTGTGTTCCTAACGACCACGATTTAAAGTATAATATCATGATGGAGGCACACAACACACCATTTACAATCCATCACAGGAGTACCAAAATGTATCGTGATATTAAATAAATACATTTTGGTGGAAGCAATATGAAGAGAGAGATATATTTATTTATCTCGAGGTGTCTAACTTGTCAACGCGAGTTAAAGCGGAGCATCAAGTACCAAAAGGTCCATTGCAACCACTTGAAATTCCGAATGGAAGTGGGAGCACATTACCATGGATTTAGATTCTGGGGTCTTCCTAAGGTTTCTCAAGGCGTTGATGCGATTTGGGTCATTGTTGATAGGTTGACCAAGTCTGCTCATTTCTTCTGCGTCGAGAAACTTATACACTTGAACGTCTTTGCTCGTATGTACATAAGCGAGATTGTAAAAATGCGCATGGTATCTGGGTATCCATAGTTTCGATCGAGACCCAAGATTCACTTCGATTTTGGGTTAGTTTGCAAAAAGCTATGAGCGCAGACTTACGATTTAGCTTCGGCATATCATCCTCGAGACGACGGACAATCGGAGAGGACTATTCAAACTCTTGAAGATCTATTAAGACTCATGTCCTTGATTTCAAGGGGAGTTGGGACAAGTTCTTACCATTGGTGGAGTTTTCCTAACAACAGAGTTATCAAGCAAGTATTGGCATGGCTCCATTCGAGCGTTGTATGGAAGAAAATGTGATTCTCGATATCTTTGGGATGAGGTGGGTGAAGCAACGTTGTTGGGGACCGGAGTTGATACGTATGACTACGGAAAAGATTCAAACGATCCGACAACGTATAAAAACCTCACAAAATCGACAAAAGAGTTATCTTGATCTTCATCGAAAGGGCGTGGAATTCGATATAGGAGATCATGTGTTGTTAAGAGTTGCTCCATGGAAAGGAGTTACAAGATTTGGAAGAGAGAAAACTTAACCCTCGATTCATCGGTCCATTTTAATCCTCGATCGAGTAGGAAGCTGTGGCCTATAGACTACGCTTTCTGCTTGAAATATGTCTCGTGTTCATAACGTTTTTCACATATCTATATTACGTAAATATGTGAAAGACCCGAACCATATTATTGAGTTAGAACCTGGGACGAAATAGCGGAAGATTTGACGTATGAAGAGGTTCTGTTCAAATTTTGGATAAGAAGGAACATATTCTACGCTCGAAGGTTATACCTCAAGTCGAAGTTTTGTGGAGGAACCACGATGTTGAGGAAATGACTTGGGAGTTAGAATCGAAATGAAATCAAGGTATCCTTACCTCTTGACATACCAGTGCACTCCCAATTTTTAGAGGCGAAATTTCATAAGAAGGGAGGTTGTAAGACCCCAACTTTTATAAATAAAGATGAATTTTCTATAAATATTATTTTGAAATATTATGGAATAAATTTGATATAATGTTATAGTTGTGGGTAATATTTATAAATTTTTGCAAAGTATGCGAGTTGTTATAAAATATTAGTTTGGTGGGGAATATTCTTTTTGTTAGGGAATATTAAATCTGATGGCTCAATCATTGGTGGACCCCACAGCAATTATTATCCGGATTGAGAAAAGCGACAAAAATATTTTATAAAAATAACGGCGGAGGTATTACAGTTAAAATTGTTGAACTACGGTGGTAAAAAATGCGATGTCTGGCGTAGTTGCATAGTAGCACTGCGGTATTGATTATTGATGCTTACGTGAGAAGTCACTCAAATTATGCTTTCGATTATTACTTCGATAATTCTTTGCATCATATCTCTTATATTATTGATTCAATTATTGTCACGGTATCATCCTCGTATAATATGTTATAGTATTAAATCAATAATTGAGACGACAAGTTATAAATGATTAATAATTGTTGAAAGATTAAATATGTGTTGATGAAAAAAAAAATGATTTGTGGTAAGTTTGATTATTTTATGGGGGCTCGTATGTATCATCTAAGAGTCTCTTCGTCGATAGTAATTACCCTTGTGAATAGTATTTACCTTCGTCGATAGTAATTACCTTCGTCGATAGTAATTACCCTTGTGAATAGTATTTACCTTAAATCGATAGTAATTACCTTCGTCGATAGTAATTACCCTTGTGAATAGTATTTATCTTCGTCGATAGTAATTACCTTCGTCGATAGTAATTACCCTTGTGAATAAGTATTTACCTTAAATCGATAGTATTTACCTTCGTTAATAGTAATTACCTTTACCAGACGTCGAACCACTTGTCGTTTCACATTACTGATGAACCACTTGTCGTTTCACATTACATGCGTCGAAACCGATTAAATCGAGCCACTTGCGCTTCACTGCGGTCTGCTAAGCTAGAAATCTTCTATAAATAGAGGCCTAGGGCTTCATTATTTTTCATGAATTCATTCAAGCTATATAGAGAGAAAGTATAGAGAATAAGAGAAAGAAGAAGAGTATTTTGTTACTACAACTTCTGCTGCGTTATTCAATCTCCTACCAAATGTAAGGGGTGTTATTCTTTCTTATTCATGAAGAAGGCATTGTTATTCCATTGCTTATTATTACATTGGAATAACTTTGTATAAGTGGTTTACCCTATACTTGGTGACATTCTTCTATTATTACGTTGGAATATCACATGCATGTGTTTTACAGGACACAGTTCCGTCTTTATTATTATTACATTGAAACATCACATGCGTGTGTTTTACAGGACACGGTTCCGCTTTTATTATTACTGTTGGAACATCACATGCATGTGTTTTACACGGACTGGTTAAAATCTTTATTATTACATTGGAATATCCTATCGTGTGTTTTACAGGATCCGATTCCATCTTTATTATTACATTGGAACATCCTGTGGTGTGAATTTCACGACTGACCGTTCCGTTATTTATTATTACATTGGAATAACACATGCATGTGCGGTCTATCGCATGCATGGTGATTTCTTTTGTTATTCCATTCTTTATTATACTCAGTTGGTTAAAACTTTAACTTCTATACTCCATGAAATTAGTAGAATATCCTTGATATTTGCGTTTCATCCGATATCTTTTCATGAAAATATTCTTCTCGATCATTCTTGAATTTTACTCTACAAAACAAGATATCATGTTGACAATTTGGACGTTAATAATTCTGGATAAAATAATTCTTGAACTTGTTTTATTGAATTCTTATATCATTGTCATCATCCTCATGTTTATATTTTTTTGAAAGTCATCTGTGGCGTGGCACATAGTGCATAGATGGACTTGGTATGATTATGACCGAGACTATTCGGTTGTAATCATGGCCGTAATGTTACAAATGATGTGATAAAAATCCTCGATGTTAGTAGTGCATTGATGAATGATTGTTGGCATGATCATGACCATTAATGAATACACAAATATTCTTGGCCCGTAGTGCATGAATAATTGTGGTCGTGATACTAAAGAATATCCTTGGCCGTAGTGCAGAGGTGATTCGATGATGTGAAATATTTATTAAAGCTGAGTCTCAGCTATAAACAGTGATGAAAAACCTTTTAAAACCTAAAAGATAGTAGACTTTATTTTCTACTTGACTCTTTTAATGGATTGCATATTCATTGCTAGCGATTAAACCGGTTTGTCATTGTATTTTATCGGTTTAACATTATTGAAGACTATTGATAATTTATTTTGCATTATCTTAGTCATAATATTTTCTTCTTTGGGCTAGTTGAGCTCACCCTTTCTTTCACCGTTTGTTCTCTCTTGAAATGATAATATAAATTTGGACGAGTCGGGAAGCGAGTGATGGTCACGAAGATAGCATTAGTAGTCCTCACTATTACGTAAAAATAGTGTGATAATAATCTATAATGAGGACTTTTTATTTGAGTTTGTATAATATCTAGTAGAGCGATATTTGTATTTAAACTCACGATTTATGTCGTATTATACCACATGCAGTTATGTTAATAAGTTATTTTTAAATTACATACCATGTAAGTGTGCGACCCAAGATGGGTGATGTATACCTAATTTTGGGGCGTCACAAAATATAAATTCATGGTTGTGATATTAACGAATATCCTTGGCCGTAGTAATGTGGGTGATTCGATGATGTGGATTATTTATTAAGTCGAGTCTCGGATAAAATATTTATTATACACTTTTAATTAAGTAGAAGATAGTAGATATCATGCTCTCTACTGACTCTTCTAAAATACGTTGTATGTCTTTTGGCATGTAGTGCAAAGTTGAATTTTTAATGAATATCTTTGGTAGTAGTGCAAAGATGAATTTACTAATATGATTATGAGTAGGAATTACGATTTGGTATAACCATAATTTTTGATGTTTGGTGAAGATAGTGATGAAAATTATCTTAAATCCCCAGTTGCGAAGAGGAATTTAGAACCACAATTATGATTATAAGTTATTCATATGATTGTGGGCGAGAACTGTTGATTTATTTTACATGGATAAAACATTATTGGTGGACTTTTAACATAGAAGATAATAGACCTTTATGGTCTATTTGACTCTTCTAATGGATTGCTTGTTCCACTATGAACTATGGTTGAAAAGTTTTATCATCTACCATATGTTCTAAATCTACGATTTATTATTGATGAAAGCTATTGATAATTTAATTATCTTTAGTCATGATATTCTTTATTGGGCTAGTTGTGCTCACCCTTTCTGCTTCACAATTCCTTTTAGGTAATAAGAGTGTTGCTTGGTAAGAGTGTTCTTTAGAATTCGGCCGAGGATAACGGGGAATAGAATGGTGGTCTCTAGTGCGTGGAGGTTCTCCTAACAAGATATAGAAAAGTGTGTTGTATTCTATACATCATTTAGTAGTTATATTTGGTGAATCAAATAGGTGAGGCGAACCCAACTTTGGAAGGGTGTTTTGCCACTATCATCATAAGATGTCTAATGACATACAACCTCGTGTTATCATGAGATAAGGTTATGCGCATCCACTTCACGAGTATATCTATGGGCACTACCTATATGATCTTGGGTTTATTTGAAATATAATATTCACTTAGAGACGATGGAGATTGTAAGACCCCAAATTTTTTAAATAAAAGGAATTTCCTTTATTTATTATTTTGAAATAGTAAGGGGTGGATTTGATTAATGTGGATAGTTATGGGTAAAATACGCAAATATTTCGAATAAGCAAGTGGTTATAAAATATTCATTTGGTCGTGGAATATTCAGTCGCTTCGGGGAATATTAAATATTTACGGCCTTGATCTTTTTGGGTCCCATAACTGGAAAGCGATTGGATGAAGAAAATGACAAATATAAGTTGTTTATAAATAACTTGGCGTAGTTATTCTTCATTATTATCGTTGGAATACCCGTGGTTAAAACACACTAATACGCCGTTGTTGAACAAGAAGATATCACGGTATTGCACCAATTATTGATTCTTACGTAAAGAAGGCACTACTCAATAATTGTTACGATAATTACTATTCAAGATTTTATTTTATTGATTCAATAATTCTTTGCATTGATATTTTATATTACTTTGTTGTTTTGATAAATTGTCATTACACAAGATTTTCTATTATCGAATCAATAATTCATATTATTTGAATAATATTATTAGATAACATTATTGGCAATTTCTAGAAAGTTCGCATCAAGGAGAGGTTTGGTCATCTAATTGCTGCGCAAGAAGAGAGAAATTCTTATTGAAAGCCCTCTTTCTCTGGGAACGACACAGTTGCCATCTTGTGGATTCTATAATATTATTTGTGAATAATTAATTATTGATTTATATGATGAGAAAATATTGATTTTTTGTGGATAAAGATGGAGAAAATTTTAATGTGACAATTGTTGAAAATTAATATTTTATCTTTTTCGATAAAATAATTCATTTAAATATATTATTTTAATAATATATTAACGGTGATATTTTTATAATGAATGTGGGATATATGAGTATATGAGAAGGAAGAGTATTTTGTGGCATTAAATGTTTAACACATATTTTGTGTGTTGGTGGACATAATTATTGATCAAATTTGATTATAGCTTTGTAAAATCGTCCGTTTGTGGATTTGGGTCAATTTTGTTTGGAATTTGGAAAAACTTTCTTACGCAAAGTTGTAGAAATTGAATTTCCTATAAAAAGTCGCGAGATTCAATTTTCTGATAAAAGAGCTATTTATTGTGAATTATTGAAGTTTCAGGTATATCTCGGTGTGAATTGATTTTTGGAGTTTAAATTATTTTTGTTAGAAAAACATTTTTTGTATATCATTAACATGTGTGGCTGGTGTTTTTGACCAAAAGGTGGGCTAAGAAAAATTTGTATAATTATATTAATATTATATTCAATTTTTTACTTTGGTGTTCTAGCAATTTCTATAAATAAGTCTTAGGTTAGAATTGAAAATCACACCGTAAACTGAAGTTTTCTCTATTTCTCTCTCGATATATTGAGCGTATTCTTGTGAGTATACTTTGAGTGTTGCTATACTGGCAAGTTCAAGTCATAGTCTATATTCTGTGTTTCAACTAGAAGATCTTGTCTTTCGAGGTAAGGGATGTTATTTTCTTCTCAAATGATATTATTTCTTCAATATCATTATCTTTGAAATATTGGTTGAAACTTTTATCAAATTTGAACTTTTTATGTGTCGGGTTACTTATTCATGAGTTACTATTCACGAGTTACTATTCATGAATTACTATTCACGAAGTTACTATTCACGAAGTACTATTAAATGAAGTGTGAAGATGTTTTTTGTGAAATTTCTATCTTTTGGTGTCTGAGTTACTATTCACGTATACTGGCACTATTCACGAATCTGACTATTATTCAAAAAAAAAATTCTTCTTTTTTTTCAAAATATCTATTATGGATACTAGCTTTGATTGTATCCATGTTTTTGATCATTCTTGAATTTTACTCCACTCGATTACTTATGAAGTATTTTTTGAACTTGGATTGTTTAAAATACTGAATCCTTAATATTTGTTCTTTTGTTTCACCGGATTCGTTTCCTTTAAAATATTTTTCATCATCCTCAGGTCTTAAATGATGATATTATTGAATATCTTTGGCTCATAGTGCAAAAGATGAATGATTTCGATGAATATCTTTGGCCAGTAGTGCAAAGATGAGCAGTGTTTAGATGAACATGACCAATCGATGAATATCTTTGGCACTGTGAGTGCAAAGATGAATATTTGATTCGGATATATATTGATTGATGTTACGGTGATAAAATATCGACAATGAACTTTTAAATTCATATATAGAAGATAGTAGTTTGCATTCTCTACTTAACTCTTCTAATGAATTATTATTTCACTGCTTGAATATTGATTTAAAATTTGTTGTCTATCAGATTCTATTAGATTTTTCCTCGTTGAAGACTAACGATAATTTGTTATACATTATCTTAGTCATAATATTCTTTACCGGGCTAGTTGAGCTCACCCTTTTCCTTGTTGTTTCATTTTCTTCTCGTGGGAGGCGAGAATGTAGCGAGTACTAGTTGGGGGTATGGAATGAAGGTTCTAGAGATAGTTGTTTAGTAGTCCTCATCATTTTTGTAAAATAATGTATCAATAATTATGATGGGGATTTATTTAAATGTGGATATTGTCTTAGATGACAATATCGTGTATTTAAACTCACGCTTTATATGTTGTAATAATAAAGTTGTAGTTATTTACGTACCATGTATTTGGCGACTCAGAATGGGTTGGATGGAATGGACCTATTTTGGGGGCTTCACAGTTGGTATCAGAGCTTAGGGATATGATCTCCGGCGGAGATCGGAGAATAGAACTAGGAGGGGAGAGACGAGTAAATCCTTCGCTAGTGTGTCCTACCTAAGCTTATTTGTTAGTTGGTCAAGATATAGGGATATTATGTGATATATTGATTTTCTTAATTAACCCTTGTTTTATGACAATGTTTGAGAATGTCGACTTGAGAATATTAATGATGGATTAAATGAGACCGTGGAGATGCTGTCTTTACCAACGAGGAGAACGCGTCTGCAACAGTCGGCAATGTACCTCCTGTGAATAACACCACCGAAAGTAGATGATGAACGAGGGATGTTTAGAAGCTTTTTGCGGTTCATGCAAAAATCGATTTAGAGGAGACTCGTGTTCAAAATACAGGAGGAAATGATAGCAATTCACGGTGGTCACATCCAAGCGATTCAAAGAGTTGGGACCACCGTAATTCAGGGGAAAGCGGATCCGATTAAGCGAGACGTGGGTCAAACAAATTACCAAGATATTCGTTGTCTTGGGATGCACGGAGGAACGAAAAGTTCCATTCGCTACTTTTATGTTCCGTGAACGAGGCAGACATCGGTGGGAATCGTGAAGCGTACCCATCCAACCGTTACTCAAGATGTCATGGGAGACGTTTGAGAATAGTTCAATGACAAATACTTCCTCGAAAGTATTCGGGCTATATGAAGGAAGTGGAGTTTATTAGGCTGGAGCGTAATAACAATGACGGTCCCAAAGACGAGGCGAAGTTCGCGAGTTATCCAGTGCTCAGACCTCATTTGGTGGAGAATGAGGAACGTATGGCGTGGATGTTTCGAGAGGTTTGAAACCCGATACGTCGATTATCTCATTTCTCATAAATTTTCTCTCTATTCGATGTTGTCAATGTGGCTCAATTGTTAGAATGAGATAACGAGTACGTTCAACCGAGGGTCCATAACCGTGATTATACCAAGATAGCGGTCATCGAATAACGATAACCAAAGGAGAAAGAAGAATACGGACAAAGCGGTAACCACTCCGGTGGTAATCGTGGCCATGAAAATAGAAGAAGCGAGTCGGGAGGAGATTTTAAAAGAGGAGATTCAACAACGACCATGTGAAGATGTCAACCAGCGAAGAGTAATCGGTTCCAAGGGAGAAAAGACCACCGGTCAGATGTTACAAATGTGGAAAGAGGGACATATCACCCCAAACCGCCCACAACAGCTTTAAGGTATGCTATAATTGTGGAAAAGAAGGACATATCGCCGAGATTGTACGGTATCGAAACCCAATCCAAATGAATGGTGACTCAAAAGGATGTCCCGAAAAAGTCAAAGTCAATTGGTTCCTAGAAGAGCATTTATCGTGACCGATTAAAATGCGAGGAACCCGAACGAAGTTAGCACGTTAGTTAATTATAAATTCTTGCGTAGTTTATACCTTACTAGATACCTGTTCTACCCATTCTTTTATCTCTCTTGCTTTGCGCTCAACGTTTGAACTTAACTACTGAGAAATTAGACTTTGACCTATTTATGGAGACTCCATTAGAGAAACTTTCATTACATCCGTTGTTTAGAAATCTTGCTTGATTCAGTTGGCACTATCACATTACCCGTTAACCTTATTTCTATAGAGATATTTGCTTTTGATGTGATTTTAAGGTTAACTACTCATCATAAATAAAATTGATTACTTTCGTAAGGTTGTTAGTTTTCATATTCCTAAGCAACCTGTTTTTTTAAATTCAAGCAATCAAACCATTGTAGTCAAACATTTTCATATCAAGCCATGAAGTCATTCGCTTATTACTGGATGTCAAGTTTTCTTAGTCCATGTTATGGATTTGAATAAAGACACGCCGATTTGAATAATATTCTGTTGTTATTGATTTTTCCCGACGTATTTCAAGAATTTCTTGGCTTACTCCCAAAGACTTATATTAAATTTTGTATCGACTTTGAACCCTAAGACAAAAACTCATTTCTAAAATCTCATATTGAATGGCTCCTATTGAACTTCGTGAGTTAAAATTCAACTATAAATTTGGTACCGAGCCTTTATCCGGTGACTTCCTTTGTGGAATGCATCGAAGCCGGACTCTCCGTAGGGGACACCATATTCGTCGATGCGATAGTAAACCGATAGGTGTCATTATAACGTCTTATCCAAGGTTGGGATATGAGTCACAATGAGAACAACCTAAGTCGGTAATCGAAATACGTAGCTTTCTAGGCTTAGTTGGTTATTATCGAGATTCGTTGAAGGATATTGTCGAATCGCTATTCCATTAACGCAAATTGACTCATAGAGATACAAAATTCGAATGGAGCAAGGAATGTGGGAAGAACTTCAAAGAACTCAAGAGAGACTCATTTCAAAGACATGTTCGACCATGCCATCCTGAAAAGCGAACGTGGTAGTGACGTGTTGAGTAGAAGATCGATATCAGATCGAAGTACGATATTGTCAAAGACTAATTTAGATATAATTTATAAATAATAGAGATGGAGATGAAAACTCTAGGTACCCACGTGATGATATACTGAGTATAATCGACTTTAATCGATAAAGTTAAAGTCGTTCAAGCTACACACCGAGTGATGAATTTGAAGAAGGAGGTGCAAGAAGTTGTTATTTCAAAAGCGAGAATCGGTGAGGTGAGGAAAGCTCAAACCTTCGATTTATTAATCCATTTGAAATTCTCGATCGAATAGGAACTGTGGCCTATAGACTCGCTTTACCGCCAAGTATGACGCATGTTCATAACGCTTTTTCACGTGTCGATGTTACGTAAATATGTGGACGACGAAACCACGCTATTGAAGTTAGAACCGGACGAGATAGCCAAGACTTAACGTCACGAGGAGGTACCGTCAAGATCTTGGATAGGAAAGAACATGTCCTATGTATCGGTTTATACCACAAGTTAAAGTTTTGTGGAGAAACCATGCTATTGAGGAAATGACCGGGGAGTTGGAAATAAAAATGAAAGCGAGGTATTCTCATCTTTTGAAACACCAGTATGCGTCACGCCAATTTCGAGGACGAAATTTCATAAGGAGGAGAGGTTGTAAGACCCCAAAATTTTTAAATAAAAGGAATTTCCTTTATTTATTATTTTAAAATAATAAGGTGGATTTGATTAATGTGGATAGTTATGGGTAAAATACGCAAATATTTCGAATAAGCAAGTGGTTATAAAATATTCATTTGGTCGTGGAATATTCGTATCGTCGGGGAATATTAAATGCAATACGGTAGTAGCTTTTATTGGGTCCCATAACTGAAAGCGATTGGATGAAGAAAACGACAAATATAAGTTGTTTATAAATAACGGCGTAGTTATTACTGATTATCTTCGTTGGAATACCCATGGTTAAAAACACACTAATACGCGTTGTTGAAACAAAGAAGACACTCAGATTGCACCAATTATTGATTCTTACGTAAAAGGCACTACTCAATAATTGTTACAATAATTACTATTCAAGATATTTTATTTTATTGATTCAATAATTGCTTTGCATTGATATTTTATATTACCGTTGTTTTAATAAATTGTCATTACACAAAGATTTTCTATTATCGAAGCAATAATTCATATTATCCTAATAATATTATTAGATAACATTATTGGCAATGTCTAGAAAGTTACATCTAAGGAGAGGTTTGATCATCTAATTGCGGCATGATGGAGAAATTCTTATTGGAAAGTTGTTAGGTTTGTAATATTCATGGTATGAAATCAAATTGTAAAAATTAAGCGAAGCGTGTAAAATCGAGTTTAAAATTTTTTACAAACCATATACCCTTGATCACCCTTTATGCACAATTATTAATTAAACGAAAAGATAAAGAATAAATCATACCCTTGAAGATCGAGCTTCCTCGTGTACAAGTTCACCTCCAAATCCTTTTTTCGATCAATTGAATCCACCGGGTTTGGTTCCTTCCTTTGATCAACGTTAGCCACCCAAATGTTTGGCCTCTGAGGTGATCCACCAAGGAAGAAGAAAATTCAAGAAGAAGGGTATTGGCTCAAACCCTAGTTTTTCCTCTCTATGTAAAAGGCGTGCTCTCCAACAAATTGGAATTATTGCGTCGCTGTAAAAAGTCAACCACACTCCACCCATAATAAGACTCCTCTTATTTATAGATGTGGGCAACCCACCTTAACAATTAAAGAATTGGGTTTTATTTAATTAATTAAATTCTTTTAATTAATTAAGCTCCCTAATCTTATTAGGGATAATTAATTAAACTCTTTTAACTAATTTTCCTTCCTAATCCAATTAGGAATAAATGAGAGTACTTATATTAAATTAATTCCTAAACTCTTTTAGAAATTAAAATAATAATAATTGTAATAATATTAATAAGACTCTCTTATTAATTTATATTTAATATTTTAAAATATTAAATAATAAATATTAAGTTATTTAATTTATTCTATCACCATAGATTAAATTAAATATACTTAACATATTATTACGATTATGCCATTAACTTCTTAAATAATTATTCTTCCTTTTATGGTGTGACCCTTTAGGTTCTCCATATTAAACCTATTGTGAATAAATCAATTAGAAAAATTCTAATCTTATTTAAATAAATAAATTAAACAATTAATTTATTTAAATAAATGATATTTATTCTATAATGATAAGCCTCCCCTGTAATGTGATCAACGACTTTCCGGATAATATAGATTTCAACATTAATCATTAAAGAACCTTTGAGTAAATAGTTACTGCATGAATTCAATCCTTCCACCATACAATGTCCCAATTAAATATAAGACATGGAATTACCGTCAAGTCTTATTTTATTTAATTATATGTATTTCGATCCTTAAATGCACAACTCAAATAATACAAATTAGAAACTCCTTTCTAATTTCATTCTCGCTTAGCCAAGGACTCTTCAAGTTGTCATTTATCGAATCACATAGGACATTTCTCTTCTTTTATTAGTAGTGGTAGATTCTTTATTGATCATATATTATCTCCATGTACAACTTATTATACCCAAGCATACCCTTTGATATACCCTAAGGGTCTTAAGGAATAAGTCAAAGTATAACTCATCATACACAAGATACTATGATGATCTCAAGTCCAAGGATCACTTGACTACTATCACTACAGAAATTCCTATTGACAGCAAATAAAACTTCATTAGGTATTCCTTAGCGAGCCAATGCTCAAAGAACTTATTCTCTAATAAGCACCTACATACTTGCTTTAGTGTCTCCACACAAATGATCATGAGATTAATCATCCTCATCCAATGAAGCAAGCAACGATGTACCAATCTATCCGGATTCATTAATCCCCAATTTAGTAATCCAATGATTGGGAACTATTTTAGTTTTTAAGCTTTCTAAGAATTTAGATCTCATTAGAATGATCATCATCATTATTCTAAAAGCATTGCTTAAAACTATGGGTTTATCACATATTATAAAACAAAGATCATGTAGATAATTAAAAGCCTTTAATAAATTAATACTTTTATTAATAAATGAATAAGATTGTTACAAAGTATATGCTTTATCATCAAACATGATTGGCTTGTGCACGTATACTACTTTCAAAAGCCCCTCTTTTCACAGGAACTACCGGGTTGCCAAGATCTTGTGATTCTGTAATATTATTTGTGAATAATTAATTATTGATTTATATGATGAGGAAAATATTGATTTTTTGTGGATATAGATGGAAGAAAATTTTTAATGTGACAATTGTTGAAAAATTAATATTTTATCTTTTTCCGATAAAATAATTCATTTAAATATATTATTTTAATAATATATTAATCTATGATATTTTATAATGAATGTGGGATATATAAGTATATGAGGAGGAAGAGTATTTTTGTGGCATT
This sequence comes from Panax quinquefolius, assembly GCA_020205615.1. Taxonomy (NCBI): domain Eukaryota; kingdom Viridiplantae; phylum Streptophyta; class Magnoliopsida; order Apiales; family Araliaceae; genus Panax; species Panax quinquefolius. Next base: position 133,912,807 of record CM035172.1, on the reverse strand, counting down.
AAATGTTTAACACATATTTTGTGTGTTGGTGGACACAATTATTGACCGAAATTTGATTATAGCTTGTAAAATCGCCCGTTTGTGGATTTCGGTTAATTTCTGTTTGGAATTTGGAAAACCTTTCTTCTGCAAAGTTGTAGAGAATTGAATTTCCTATAAAAAGTCGCGAGATTCAAATTTTCTGATAAAAGAGCTATTTATTGTGAATTATTGAAGTTTCGGTATATCGGGTGTGAATTGATTTTTGGAGTTTAAATTATTTTTGTTAGAAAAACATTTTTTGTACATCATTAACATGTGTGGCTGGTGTTTTTGACCAAAAGGTGGGCTAAGGAAAATTTGTATAATTATATTAATATTATATTCAATTTTCTACTTTGGTGTTCTAAGCAATTTCCTATAAATAGGGTGCTTAGGTTAGAATTGAAAATCACACCAGAAACTGAAGTTTTCTCTCTATTTCTCTCTCGATATATTGAGCGTATTCTTGTGAGTATACTTTGAGTGTTGCTATACGGTGCAAGTTCAAGTCATAGTCTATATCCGGTGTTTCAACTAAAAGTACTGTCTTTCGAGGTAAGGGATGTTATTTTCTTCTCAAATGATATTATTTCTTCAATATCATTATCTTTGAAATATTGGTTGGAACTTTTTATCAAATTTGGAACTTTTT